>SSNS01000217.1:153374-342533 GCA_006937985.1 Aphyosemion australe
AACAATAGAAAATATACAGTTTCAGAGCGTTTTGACATCGATATGAAGGCATAAAATGGAGGAAATTGTTTTGACAAAAAAAAACATACCAGAGAGCTTTTCTTGATGGTGACCCTGCTAATTATCGATCACCAGAACTGAAGCGCTAGCTCTAATGAAAGTGAAAGTAAAAACTAACCCTCGCTAGCAGCGCTGTTGTTTTAAATGCCATTATTCCCATCACGGCTCCAGTTCATTACTCACAGTGCTCAAGTAACATTTTCTCAAGGTAGTTTTTTAACTGTCAGGTTATCATTTGTGTCCCTACTTTTTATATTCCACTCACCTCTGGTCAAAAGACTTTTTCGTGGACGTTTGGGTGGACATGTTTGGCCGAGACATTCAGCTGGACCGCTGCCTCCTTGTTAACTCGCCTCCGGTAACACCGCTGCCTCTAACTCTCCGTTAACAACGCTGCCTCCACTCTCCGTTAACAACGCTGCGTCCTGCATTAACTCTCCTCCGCTGCTCCTCCTGGATAACCCCACGACTGACAGCGTCGTTACGACCGGCGGCTGGTCATTCTCGGATGTAGGACTTTCCCCTCCAGGAAGATGTAAGTAACAAATATACGTGCTTTTCTTGATCTGCTCCACACAGTTAAAATCCGCTCGTCCAACTTAAAAAGTACCACCGCTTTGCTTCTTCTGTCTTTAGCTTAGCCCGTGTAGCTTTCCAGCTGTTTCACGTGGTGTCGGCCTGAAACTGGCGTCTCCGGGTCTGCAGCGGTATACCGGCTTTGGAAAAGGGATAAAAAGTTCTCTCCAACATCCGATCTGGGCGTTTAGAGTCCGATTAGCACCTCCCCCAGCAGCAGCGTTAAGTTCCTTGCTGTTTGAAAATCTTTAGGAGACGAAAAAATAACGTTAGCTAGATCTGAGCGCCTCAGTCCCATAGGATTCCATACTAAAATGTAGATTGTTTGTATGACCATATTTCCCAGAGTGCTTTGCGGCAATCTATTTTTAGCTACTGTAGAAAGCTCTATTGTAACAATCATAAACACAGAATTTGAGCATTTTAACGCCAAATCAACAGAGTAAACAGGGATCTGTGCAGAGGCAGCTCCTGCTTGACCCATATCTGCATTTGTTTACGTGGACTTCAATAGGAGAGGCAGGGAAGAGGTTTGGACGCTACGTCATGTGAAACCCAGCAATAGACATGGAAAAGTCACACAAAACCGAGATTTCAATTTACCAAGAATGTGCTGCACAAGTTCTTTTTGCTTCTGCTCCATTTTTGTGACTCCTTGGACCTACATTCAGCTGCACCAGTGGCACAAACATGGAGTCTGGTCTAAAGACAGATTCATGTCAAAGGGCAGGCTGAAACGTAACAGAGCAGGTGTGTGTGTGTGTGTGTGTGTGTGTGTGTGTGTGCGTGTGCGTGTGCGTGTGCGTGTGCGTGTGTGTGTGTGTGTGTGTGTGTGTGTGTGTGTTACACTTCTACAATAATCTCTTAGATAAATACTTTGTAAAACATTAACAATCATAATCCAAGGGGTTCAAATGAAGGCAACTGGACTTCTTTGGTTTCTTGAAGACGTTTCGCTTCTCATCCGAGGAGCTTTGTCAATTCTGACTGGAATATGGGAGGGTCGATCTTATAATCCCATATTCCAGTCAGAATTGACAAAGCTCCTCGGATGAGAAGCGAAACGTCTTCAAGAAACCAAAGAAGTCCAGTTGCCTTCATTTGAACCCCTTGGATTACCATGACCTGGATGACTGAGAACCTTCACCAGCATATTAACAATCATACTTAGAGAGAAGAAAATTAGAGAGAAATTATTTCTAGATTTATTTCTAGATTTGTCTCCTTAAAAAACAAAATGAGTGAACGCTTTCTGATCTGCTAATTTTTTCTTCATGATTTTTTCTTTATGAAGGCAACAGTCCAGCAAATGCTCCTTTGTCTATTTTCTAAGTAAAGGTAAAAGCCTCATGCTTGATGCATGCAAACAAAAGAAAATTTGTTGCATTGCTAATTCACCAAAACTCTTTCAAGACATCTAAATAATAGGTTGGAGCATGAACCTACATGGTTCACTGTTTTCCTTCTACAGTCAAAGACCAGAGTTTTGTTATTTCAGGAAATTTTATTTAAATGCAGTACTCAATTGAGTCTCATTTGAGTCAAAGTGCCTGAAAAAAGTCTAAACTGACAAAATGTAAGCTGATATTCTAAAGTAGGATATTTGCTGACTCACAAAAATGTTCCTTTGACTTAATTAAACAACATCCTTCCCAGGAAACATGAGTTTTAGCATCATAAACATCTGTAAAAGTCCTTTCAAATGCTGTTCAGCCACTCTGAGCTATCTTCAACAGAACCAACATTTCTTCTCCAAAGTAAAACAGCTACCAGACTAGAATGTCCACAAACCTGTGCTGATTCATCAAAGTGTTACACATTTTTCATTTCTAACAGACAGAGAATCAAAGTAGCTACTCTTCCAACTCAGAGCCAGTCACAGTGTGTCTGTCCTCACTTCTCCTTCTGCTCTCTTTCATCCCATCCTCTTGGACAGGGACAGCGGATTCTCTTTCTTCTGCTCCTGGACCTTTCTGTTTGATCTCTGTAATTCAGCTAATGAAGCCGGGCCTCTGGCAGGCAGCTGGCATAGACACGAAAGCCAGCAGCCCTGAAATGTGCCCCTAGATCTCAGTTAGCTTCGCAGTGCCACCCCATCTGACTCAGCAGCCGTCTGTGAAACGTCCAGAGCCCCATTGAACAATGTGAGAGAATCAGACTTAATTACCTGCTGTTGGGGGAAGAAAATCAGCAGAATTCAGGAATAATGGAATCTGGGTCAGCCATGACAGTGTGAACGGTTGAATCAATTTCACTCTTAATATTTAACATGCTTTAGATATTGATTCATTGTCTTCCTATTCCAGGTCTCTGCTGTTTGTTTCCTGTGATGAAATATTCTTGTAGAGAATGATTTTAATGAAAGTAAACTTTCAGCAGCCTTTTGGCCATGTCCCCATCAATTTAACTTCAGCACATGCAAATGCCAGCACCAGCCTACTTTCTTTAAAAGAAAGTTATTTGTAGTGTGTATTAAAAGTGCCTGACAGATTTCTCTCCAGAGAGCAGAGGAGGGATGAGAAACATCTGATTCAGCAATCTTAAAGGCAAATGCAAAACCTCTCAAAACAGCTAATCTGTGATTTTGTCCAGATTAGTGGGACTCACACTGAGCCGTAGATGCTGAAACACTCGTAGCTGGCGGCCATCCTACTGCTGTTTCCTCAGCATCTCACTAAACGGAACTTGATGCTGCATTCTCTGACTGCTGATGTTTAGAAAAGGAAGGTTCCTGCTGATTTCACAAAGGAGGTTTGATCAGGTGTTCCCTCCATCATTTGTTGCAAATAGTTTTACAGCCACTGCTTGAGCAGGATTAGGAAAGCTTAGTCTGCATGACTTGAGCTGCCAATCCCCTAACAGCACCCCCCCAAAAACAAAACAACAGTAGTAGCACGACTCACCGCATTCAACAAAACAACCTGCAACCAGGTGGAGGTTAATATGTTAATTGCTGTTTCTGTTGATGCCAAGTCTCCCTTCTATGGTAGTAATGTGACCTAAGATTGCATTCACTCACTGTGAAAGCTTCCAGCCTCTTTGGTGTGGGGGAATAAAGGGCTCGTCGACTCTGTGCACCGACTGAATGCCATGTCCTGCAGCCAGGCACAGATGGCATGAAAGAAAACTCTGAACTGTGGAGAAAAACCCAAGGCTTCATCTGGAGGGGTTCACAGGTTGGCAACCGTAGAACAAACTCGATGTTTCCACCACCAGGATCCAACTCTGCTACATTTCAAATATTTTTTTTTCCTCCTAGGCTGACTTTTTTCCAAGTATTCTGACCACAGGAGAAAGGGATTACAACCGACTTTATCCGGCATGTGGGGGCTTCTACAGCATGCAGTCACGATGTTTTCACATTCATTTGTTGTCATTTTTAAACTGAGTAGGCAGGCATTTTACTTCATTTGTTTGACTAATCAGACAACACAGTGGTGTGTATTTGCATATTTACACCGTGAGAGCTCTCAGCACAATTGTCATCAAAAGTGGAAATTTGAAATTCTGATGCACTGCATGAAAGGCATCACCAAAGGGAGTGAAGCGGGAGGGAGAACCAAATGGTAATCTGGTAAAGCGTTTAACTAACAACCTGATGTTAGTCTCAGGTGAGCTGAGCTTTGTGCATCTTTGTATAAATTTCCCCTCAGGAACAATCTAAGGAAATTGAATAAACTAGTCCTTAATGTGCATTTGTTCTACAATCATATGCTAACATTTTCTATTTGCCTCTTTACAGCTCATTTTAGCTGATGGTGGTCTCAGTGTGGAGTACAAAAGTATACAGTAGGGGTTGCACTCATTGTGCAAAGACAAAGAGAAAGTGGCTGGTTAAAAGTAGCTCCCAGAGCTAATGTGGGAGCACAGAGGTGTCTGAAACCTTTCATTTGATCTCCCTGCACAACTGCTGGTGCTTTGCTCTATGCTACATTATCATTGCATCCCACTGATCCATGCATAAGGAGCTTTGCTGTTGCACAGTTAAGTCTGCAACTGAGTTATTTACAAAGCTGTAATGGTATATGCATTGGCATGGCTTTTTTCAATTTCTGAAAGGTGCTACTTTTAAAAGCCCCAGTTATATCACTCTGCTAACATCAACTGGCTAGCCCATATAAACCATGCAGCTAGTTATCAATGTTGTTTCATAGGTTGATGGTTTGACACCCTGCTGGCACCATTCTGTGTGGATTGTGCATGATTTCAAAATGCATGTGTGGTCCATTGGTAAATAAAAACAAGTGACTAAAGAGCCTCTTGGTGTAGCCCTGTGGTAGACTGCTGCTCAGTGTTCCTCTGATTGTCAGGATCTGCTCCACCTCCTCTGACTCTTGGTCTCGTTCTCCCCTCATTAGTTGCTTATTGGACTCACCTGCCCCTTGTTAACCTGCCCATGTGTTCTTGATTACCCTTGTGTATTTATACCTCCCTGTTTTTCACTTGTGTTGTCGGATCATTGTGTGTTTTCACCCTGTTACGTTGCTCCAGTTTGTGTCATCTTACCTGCCATTATTCATTAAAGCCGTTTTTGTACCTCATCTGCTGTTTTGTGCCTCCTGGTCCAGCTCCACCACACATGGGTCCACCACTAGGGATGTGCCAATGAAGCCTCATGAAGCGCTTCGAAGCATTCTCTAATGTGCCGACACATGATTCGAGGCCTCGAACACATTAGCTGTGGCGCCATCTAGTGGTTCTCGGTCATATTACAACGAAATAAAATGCTTCACACATTGTGTCTGAGGATGTCACTGCAGGCAAAAGTGCATCAAATCTGATTTCTCACGAGTTTGAACAGTCTGAACAGCACAGATATTTTTTCTAATCCGACCCAGGTCACTTTCATTTGTGGTATTTATTCTGATACATATCTTATGTTTTTGAAAGCGACTGCAGTCTAAACGGTCATGTCGCATTAAATCCACCTCCTACGTCACTGATCAGCGGAGGGGAGTGTGGTGTGTTGACGTTGAGGAGGAGCACTGACAGAGAGATTCAGAGGTCTGTCTGGAGATCCCGTCTAGTTGTGGGTTTAAAAATACACGAGAGTGGGAGGAGCTTCTGGAGCGAAGCGTCTCTCCGGTCTCCGTGAGGAGGGGGGAGGGGGGTCTTCCGTGAGCGCGAGGGATTCCCCGTGCCGTGAATGAACTTAATACCGGACATTTTCAGTGAATAATAATTCGGGAAGCCAGCGGGAATAAGAAGTAGATATAGTTCATGGTTTTTAAAATGGTTTCAACCTGAAAATGTGGATGAACTCCGTCAATAAAATCTTTTCACATCACAAAAACATCAGAAGCGTTCCTCTTGCTTGTGCCAGGAACACTTGCCATGAAGAACTCTCAAATGAACAACTCTCAATAATCCACTCCGACCAAAACACACCAACACCCAGCAACTGTGCCATAGCGCTTTCATGCAGCTTTGATGCAAAGTGTCACGCAGTTCGGAAAGCATGCGTCATGTGTCACGTGACCTGAGAGGTTCGAATCGCGCTCCAGCAGCTCCCTAGCCTGGCAAGCCATCCTATATATGTGTATATACTCTGCAAAGCAAGAATTGGTCTAGTTCACTAGGCTAGCAGCTCCCAGCTCCGTAACCAAAGACTGTATATATAAGAACACATTGCTTCAGTTTGACACTCGGCAGCAAGCTCCGCAGTCTCTGGAGCTGGGAGTGAAACATGACAGTCAGCCATCATAATAAACGTGTTGTCAAACCTGTATTGTGGTTTATGCATATGTTCACATGACATGAAGCTGCTGTTTCAGTCAAGGAAATAATTTTGTTTTCAAAAGTGTGGACTTACACAAATTACAGTGGGTGGGGTGTTAGTGATCCACATCTTACACTTATTTTTGGAATGCAAATCAAGATGACAGCTGTTTTTTTCCACAAGCTCAATAAATTGAGACACATGAACCAAACAAAACAACCCACAAATCACCGTGAGGTTCGGCAGCTTTTATTTTGAAAGTGACACAGAAAACGAACCAGTCACGTGATTCGGGCGAAACGAAGCTTCGTTTGTCATCAGTCACGTGGTTTTCGGCGAAATGAAGCAAGCCTCGGAGCGGGGCTTCATGGACACGCCCCCTTCTGGTTCGATACAAGCCTCGAAGCTTCGCTTCATTTTTCCCATCCCTATCCACCACCATCTCCACCGCATCGTGACAGAATGATCCGACCAACCTGACCCTGTGGTGAGCTTCAACACCTGCCTGGAGGAAATTCATTTTGTTTCACCGCAGCAGGAAAAGGAGTTTTGTTTCTGGGGGTTCCGATGCATCCTAGCCATTTCCGGGTGGTCGAACCCATTCTCCTTACCTCCGCTGCCTTCACCATTTTGTTTTTGTCACGGAAGCTGCAGGAGTCCCGGAGATTTTGTGGAGTTAAGCCCTACGCACGCCATTGTTCCTCGGGTGGTAGGACCTGTCTCCCCGCTCCTCTGCTCCTTCTTTCATCTGAGCTGCTGTTGATGGACCAGGTTTCCTGATGTGCACCTGCCCTGACGTGGATCATTGAGTACCTGCCGCTGGTCCTGGGATCCTCGCGCTGCTCCACCGTCTCATCACTCCAGCCGTCTCCAGATCTCCTGCGGATCCGATACTACTTGTGCTCCAGCCGTGCCGCCTGATTGAGAGGCCCCAGCTCGATGCCATGTGTTGGGGATCCTGCAGTGAGGTCTTGGGTTTTCATGTCCCCTCCTGGGAGCTCCAGGTCCTTGGACTTGTCTTTTTTTTTTCCTGGACTTTGCCTCACCCTTCCTTCTAGGGGGGGCTCCTGTCATGGGCGTCAGGAGCCGCCCTTTGAGGGGGGGGTACTGTCAGGATCTGCTCCACCTCCTCTGACTCTTGGTCTCGTTCTCCCCTCATTAGTTGCTTATTGGACTCACCTGCCCCTTGTTAACCTGCCCATGTGTTCTTGATTACCCTTGTGTATTTATACCTCCCTGTTTTTCACTTGTGTTGTCGGATCATTGTGTGTTTTCACCCTGTTACGTTGCTCCAGTTTGTGTCATCTTACCTGCCATTATTCATTAAAGCCGTTTTTGTACCTCATCTGCTGTTTTGTGCCTCCTGGTCCAGCTCCACCACACATGGGTCCACCACCATCTCCACCGCATCGTGACACTGATAGGCTCCAAAATAATTGTCATTAAAACAAATGTATTGTCATCTCAACACATTCTACATTAGTAAAGACTTTTGTTTCAGAAAAAATCTGGACATTTCAAGCTGTGTGCTCAGATTTATGCACCACCTTGTTTCACTTTCTTCTCTCTCTACCTCTCAGGTTTAGATCTCTTGGTCTACTGGCCTCATCATAAAACTGGGATATGGTTTTAACCGTGACTACATCAGTATTTGATGCATAGTTGTTGAGGTTTTGGCAAATAACTGTCCTTCTGAAACACGTGATTGCTGAGTGGTTAGGGTTAGCTTCATTTGATATATTTTACCTTGAGAAAATTTTGTAATCAAATTTTTCTTTTTTTTTCTCCCCGTGTCCTGTCCAGCTGTAGACAGGGCCGGCCAGAGGGTAGTCTGGGCCGGCCGGGCCGGTGCCTCAATATTATTTAATAAATTACAGTCAGCCAGCCCAAAAGTACCGTCGGCCCAGCGGGCAAATGCCCGCCTTGCCCGACGGCCCGTACAGCCCTGCTTGTGAGAGCACCATGTGAGCACCTGTGTTGTGTACACGCGTTTGTGTATGTAAGGTTTCTCTAGAGGAATGTCCAAGGCATTGAGGCAGGGGGAGGGTAGGTCAAGATGTTATAGCATAACAAGATGTCCCAGGAGAGAGGAGGAGTCCAAGAATCTACCTGACACATAGGCAGTCACACACAAACACAGTCACACACTCCCACCCTCTTGCTCACTCAAAAACACATTCAACCTAAAGACACACAAGAATGCACGTAATACACCCACTCACACTCCCCATACACACCCTACACACTCTGGTCTGATACAGCTGCACAGAAGGCACAACCACTACTGGACTCAGAGATGGTCCTGTTCTAACTGAGGAGCAGGCAACCCCGCCCAACACAGAGCAACGCGACTGACCACCCCAGACCCCAACCAAACAGCCAGCTCCCACTCCTGGAGTCCAGCCCCGGGCAGCGAATACACAACTTTTAAAATAATTCCATTAATTCTGTCAGCTCTTATCTGAATATCAAGCTGTAGTTTGAACTGAGGAAAGACAAAGATTTGCCTCAGTGATGTCTCCAGTTTGGACATTAATGGCTTCTCTTCTTGCATCGATGTGACTTTAGATCAGTCAGTCTGCAGAAATGTCACAATGTAGGCTGAGTCTTCAGCGTTTCCGTTTAATATGCTCAGAGGCAATAGTTCCTCGAATGCAAATTCTAAAATTTAATTAAACTGAACCAACAGAGTTTGGAGTGGCAGCAGAGGCGGCAGTTGTGGGTATGTAGGCGTGAAGACTCAACCATACATGGCCTGACAATAATGAGCCAGAGCGGGCCATCAGTGGGTGGGGTGTTAAAAGTGCTGAGCAGGGGAAGTGAAGGTGAGCCCCCCAGGACTCATTTGAGAAGAAGGTGGTGCTGAGAACAGCTCAGAATACACACACACACAGACACACACACACACACACACACACACACACAATTACCTATAATTACAGCTTGAAAACTGTGGGCAAAGGGGCTCTTTATCTGCCTATATTGGCTCAGCACTCCACTGTGCCTCTAATTGCTACTCTCCTACTTGTGCCTATCACTACCTTTGGCAGTTGCCATCTATTGTTAAGGCATACACAACATGTGCAACCCTTTAGATGGACCTAATAGGTTTGCACTGAAAACTTTTAAATTTGCTGCTTTCTGCACTGCTAAAGCTTTGATTCCTACTGCAAGCTCATTCTCATCAGCTTCTAACGTACACATGGTGACCTCCTAAAGCTAAAACCTTCTTCTATAAAAGCCAATGAAACAAATGAATCTTTGTCCGAATTCATGTCTGTGCACCTGTTCTTTGCTTTTTCTCAGCTTTTCATGTTTTCCTTCCCTCTTTTATTATGCAAGATGCAAGAAACACAAAGAAACCAGTTGCTCTAAATAAAAGTGCCCATATTTGCTTCCCAACAATGTTTTCAGCAACGTACCCAGCAGCATCAGGCAGCACTTTCAAAGGTTTCCATTGGTTTTGTTCCAGTCTTCACAACTTCACCAACTCCGGTGGCCTAGTGGTATGAGTGTCCGCCCCGGGACTGGGAGATCGGGGTTCGACTCCTGGTTGGGTCATACCAAAGACTTTGAAAAAATGGGACCCAATGCCTCCTCGCTTGTCACTCAGCATTAAGGGGTTGGATTGGGGGGGTTAAACCACCAAATAGTTCCCGAGCGCAGCCACCGCTGCAGCTCACCGCTCCCCACCATGGGGATGGGTCAAATGTGGAGGACAATTTTCACCACACACCAGTGTGTGTGACAACTGATGGCTTTAATCTTTTTAACTGTGGACTTTGAGATGTGTTCTCACTGAGCGGGCTCGTGCTTTCCAACTGGCAAATCCTGGAGTACAAAAGGGCTCTGATTAAAAATTGAAACCATAATTCCCCCCAGTCTTTGACTGTGTTTTCCATGTAACTGGTCCATGGGTCAGATTTGTAAATGCTAGCCCACATACCGGTGAGTGAAAGCGCCTGGCTTCTGTCGTGTTTAACTCATTCACTGCCATTGACGACTGTAGTCGTCTTTTCACATCCAACCGCTCGCTGCCAATGACGACTTTATGACGAGCCCCCGCACCGTGAGAACAAACATCACGTGTCTAAAGCGGATCTTCATCCATGTATGTCACACATCACATGATCAGGAAGCGAAAAATCAATGGACTACGAGTTTGTTTTGGGCCGCTGCTGTGAAATAAACGATGCGCCGAACCGGAAATGCTTCTGCAGCGGCGGTTGGGCACCAGATTGTGAACGAACGGATAACGCTAGAAATATGGCGATTCTTCCTGATGTAAGAAGTGAGTCTACTCTTTCTTTTGGTAGTTTTGGCGTTTACATGATCATAGAGCACAATGTTCTGTGACTCTTAAAAAACCAGTAAAAACCCTCAAAAACGCTGGCAGTCAGGGGCTTTCTGATCAGAAAACGGCTGGCAGTTAATGAGTTAAGGTTATTGGTCACCACTGAATCATCTGTCAACACAAAAATTTTATCATTAACCTGTCAAAAGTCATCAAAACATCTCATGAACCACTGGAATCTCAGAAAATAGTCATTTGATGCACATCTATTAGCTTTCACAATCAAACTGATGGTTGCTATAGATTACTAATATTATCAAACACAAAAACAACTTTTACAAATTTAAAGTTAAAATCTGGTTGTGGTATTATTTCATTTTGTTATTTTACAGATTTAACCAACATTGCTATAATTCCAACCCTAACTCTAAAACTCTGGCATGAAAGACGGTAGACGATTCCTCCTAAGAAGGGCCTGAGGTACGCCGTGTTTTCAGCCACTAAAGACAGACATATGGCCTTCATGATGAAAGAAAACATTTTACTCGAAACTTTGAGCCTTGATTTTGTTCTCATGGCTGAAGATGGTTTTTGTTTAAAGTCACATGTGCAGTCAGTACCACTGAGTCTTTGTGTGTTTCTGCTTTGCTCAAGAGCCTCACTTTGGGCCTTTTTTCCCTCCCCCTTTTTTATTTATTTATTTTTGTTTATTATAGCGACACGCACAAGCACACAGCTGCAAGCAGCAATCACCCTGTTCCAAACAGGCACGTTTCGAACAGCCGCTGCACCAGTCTGATGAAATGACAGGAAACTCTAGGGCTCTCTACAGTACAGTTGTCGTGCCGCTATTACATTTTGTTGCTTAGGGGGCCTTTCAGGTCTTCTTGTTAGTCTGTCATGTACTTCCTGACACTGCTTTGAAATGTTTGCTGTTACAATAGAACTCACAAACAATCATCAGCACACATACAACATTTTTACAAGCTGATTTGATTTTTTTTTTCACCGTGTTTCATGCACATGCCTATCCTCTGATTCCTTGTAAAGTGTATTGTGACAAGTGGGTTAAACGGGTTTTATAAATAAATCCAAGCAGCATCTCAGTGGTACTCATTATGCAAAGCAGTGATCAGCTGTGCTGTGACTGTGGCACTCATTTGCATATTTTGCAGCTACTCTTTGAATGGCTGTCTGAATAAATCAATATAAGAGATATGATAGCTTCTCATTTTTCTTCTTCATTTTTAATAATGTTAAGGTCAGTGATGAAGGTGGAACAAAGGCAGGGGACAGCTTATTGAATAGCACTGAGCTGTCTCTCTCACAGATTATAATTTATCATATTGATTTGTTGACAAACTTCAAAGCCTGATTCTATCTCGTGTGTGTCCGTCTGACAACAGGTGCTGACGAGAACCTGTAAAGGATACTGATGTAGTTTAGACTCTCATCATAACAGGCACAAATGCAAAGACAAGAGACGTTGTCCTTCTGTTCATCAAATATAAAGAATGTCATCAACTATTTGATTTGCAAACACTTAATAATTATTAGCTAATGGAGCTCCAGGTGTAGATTTCCACAAATGTACTTCAATAAGCTGCTGACAGATATGTGGTGCTGTCATTTAGCTCTCAATCCACATTTTCACCATGACTAATTTCCATAATCGAGCTCCAAACATGACACCATACATGTCATGTTGAGGCTCATCAGATCATCTCTCTGAATGCATCTTAATCATATTGGAAGTTACCGTTTTTGCTTGAAATGCATGTGGTTTAAATTCTTTATAGCATGTTGGTGAAATATTTTTGAGGACTTTTATGATGACATAATTACCTCACAGATTTTCTGCAGATGTTCCCTGTGCTGTTGACACCCAAGACATGCTGGGTTCATGGGCACTAAGATTTATCACGCACTTTTATTTGCATCTTTTCCCGAGGGTGTTCCTACTGCAGCATCAGATTTTAACAGATGAAACAAAAATGTTTGCAATCCATGGAGCTCAGCGTCAGCACAGCTCCGCTCACAAAGACACGTGCTGAAACTTTCAACCGCATAAATTCTGACAGCTCACCAGTAGCCTGTCAGGTATTGCTTAAAAAATGTACTGTACTCAAGTGCTGTGCATAATTTGGTGAACATGTAACATATTGTTGGGAAGTTGATTTATTTTATGATTGATTTATTGCATTTTACCACACAGCGAGCCTTTTCAAAACACCACATGCAGGACACTCACCTAATGAAGCCTCCAGGTCATCCACAGATGACTATAGAGACAAAATTATCTAATTTATTTATACACTCCACCCTAGAAATCACTTCACATAAAAGAAGTATGTTGTCAGTATTTTTGCATAGCTTGCTATTGCATCATTTGAAAATAGTCAGTAGTCTTTTTACTGAACTTATTTTCTAACTTTTTATAAACCAGAAAAGTGGAAAAAAAAGTGTTTCTGACAGATTCATGTGGATAAATGTGTCACAAACCTCCTCACCTTTATGTGTTTATGCCAGTGATGTGGTTTTACAACAGTAGTGTCCATGATGCTTTGTGTGTGTGTCCACAGCCCACAGACTGTTGTCCCTCTTAAGCCTGTGTGTAATTCGCACCCTGGTCACCAGCACCGCCATTGCCCCCTCAAAAAATAAAGAGAGAGCTGAAGATATCTAGCGGCAGACACGGAGCAGTTTGAAGAATACCTCGTGAAAAAACTCCAAAAATATGAACGTTTTATTCACCCGTGACTAGAGGAGTATACGCAGCAAGCGTTTTATTCATGAACGGAAATGATGGGAAACGTGGGTTTGGAGGTGGCGAGCGCACGAAGAGGTGGAGGAGAATGAGGGACAAATTTATTCAAAAATAATCATTAGAAATGGTTTTTCAGTCACCCCCACCTTTAAGGAAATGACATGAGCCAGACAGGAAGGGAGACGTGTTTCAGCGAGGTGCATCTGTTATATTTCAAAGTAAAACTTGTGTCGCATTTTTTTCCCCGCTTTTGTGTAACGATAAGGATATCACTTCACAGAGTATGATAGTTCACGTTATTTTTACAGGTATGTCTTTAATTGTATCGTCTTTCATATTTGTAATCATTTGGTGCTCTTGTGGGAGCAGATTTCTGGAGACGTTCAGCACACAAACCACAGTCAGTGTGAATGGTAGTCCACCTGGAGGCCGTACGGAAACCAGACCGGTTCTGACCGGTGTGAAATAGGCTTCAGCCTTACAAACAAGGAAAGTAGCTCCATAATCCAGGGAGAGCCAAAGCCACCGATGGTCCATATAGAAAAGAGGAGTCTGAGGTAGTTCGTGCATCTTATTAGGGTGCCTTTCCTCTGGAGGATCTCCTGGCATGTCCCAAAAGAGGAAGATCCCAGAGGAGATCCAGAACTCACTGGTGGGTTTATATGTCCTCTTCAGCCTAGAAACACCTTGGAATCTCTGGGTGTCCCTCATCAACTGTTACTTTAAAGACCACTCATTTTTCAATACATCTGCAGTGGTCTCCAGTATAAACGAATGCCTTGTGAGACGATCGCTGTGTGACTTTGCTAATCCGAGCATTTCCCAATTGTTTCAATATCAGTGGCTAATGGTAAAATGGTAAATGGCCTGTATTTGATTTAGCGCCTTCTAGAGTTCTAGAACCCCCCAAGGCACTTCCCAACACAATCAGTCATTCACACACTGGTGGCAATGAGCTACAGTGTAGCCACAGCTGCCCTGGGGCACACTGATAGAGGCAAGGCTGCTGAGCACTGGCGCCACTGGTCCCACTGACCACCACCAGCAGGCAAGTTGGGTTAAGTGTCTTGCTCAAAGACACAATGCAGGAAATAAGGGTAGAAGATTATTTTCACGTTCAACCTGCATGTGAAACTCAGAGGGACCAATCATAATTAAAAAATAACATGTAACAAACATAGTGAACTTGCTCTTTAAACACCAACCATAGGTAGATATGGCTAAATGGATGATAATGACTGTTGCCATTTTTCAAATATAAATGAATTACATTTAGAAGCGTCTAAGCATGCCAAAATCCATGATGTAAGTTCAAGGACCTAAACACAGGACTAGAAAAACAGCAAGCAGTTTGCTAGGTGGCCCCGGAACTTAAAACGACTGAGAACAACAAAAGAAAAGCAGACAAGGCCATGACTGATGAAACTTCTTAGCTGAAACACAATGAAAGACTGAACAAAGTCAAAGAGACTATGTGAGCATGTGTACACTGTGATTACAATATCCTGCTGGTTGGTTGATTGGAAACAGAAACCTGGAATGATATACAAGAAGTAAACTTAACCAAATACACAAGAAAACTTTTTTACCAAAGGACAACAGACACATAGATCATTGTTACTGAGCACAAGATACATGTTTAACAGTAGTTATACTTTACTTGTGTAGAAGACTGTTATGTAAACTGTGTCAGCTGTCCTTTATATTTCTTAAAGGACCTGTATCATGCTATTACATACTAGATTACTGCCTATGTGTAAATACATGTATCCTTGTTTTTTATCTTTCTTCTAATTACCATTTGAGTGATGGTGCTGCTGTGACAAGTGATTTTCCCCACTGTGGGATCAATAAAGTCTATTCTATTCTATTCTATTCTATTCTATTATATTATATTATATTATATTATATTATATTATATTATTATACACCTTCCAGAGCAGAGTTTAACACATTCTGGTCACATTCTAGCTCGATTTGTGAGAGCTCCTGAAGATAAAATCCAACCATTTCCAGGAAGCCTGGAGAGGGATCCTGTTAGCCTAGTGAACTAGACCAATTCTTGCTTTGCAGAGTTTGGTCTAGGCACGCTTCATTGGAAACCTCGCAGCCCAAACCACTGCTGTGTCTATCCAATCACAGCTCGCTATAGTTTTGGTTGGGCCAATCACAGCGCTCTATATTGTGGGCCAATCACAGAGCGGGAGTAGCCGATGACGTCAGCGCTGCGGCCGCGAACCCAAGCAACATGGCGGCAGCGCCGGTGCCACGTTCTTTTGAAACGGCTTTGTCATCAACATTGGATTATTTAGACTCCAACGTGCGTAAGTCTGTCTGATATACTTAGCGGCTTCTTATTTTTATCAAACAAAGTAGTGCGATGTCCCAGTGCACCTGATATTCACATGTTTTTATACAAAAACGACAGAAATCATTGACGCCATTAGTGGGTCCCGCTTTTCCGTCGCTGTGATTACGTCACGTTGTTCGTTACTCTGACTAGTCCTAGCGCTATCCAATTGCGTGCTGACATTTTGAAAGACAACCGTAGATCCCGCCTCACGACTGAGAGCCGTCAATGGTTCGTGGCCAGACTATATATTCACATATATAGGATGGCTTGCCAGGCTAGGATCCTGTTCCTCTCACAGACCAAAATCCGTTTTTGGGTTCTAGGCTTTGTTTAAAGTGCAGACTAGATAAGGAAGAAATCACTTCTCCACAACTGTGAGATTAAACTCCCTGCTAGCTACACAGAGTGAACAGGCATTAGTGTTTACAGTCCAGGGGAAGAGGAGGGACCCAGACTAGAGACTACCTGGATGGGAGGAGTGGGCCGTGATGACACAGCAACAACCCCATCCAGCTGTCTGCAGCCTGCTGGGCAGACAGCAGACGATTTGCAGCTGGGACAGGTAAATACATGCGTGAAGCCAAAAACAACTTTGGTGTGTTTTTCATGAGGAAACAACAATATAACATCACAAGCTCCAAAATGTAGACTTTGCATGATACAGGACCTTTAATACCATGAACCTGAATTCCTCTGTGAAGGCTATGTGATAACATAACACAAGGTTTTTCAAGCTCATTTCTAACGTTCTCTTGATAAACTGTATGAGTCGATGAGCAAGTTAGCAATAATGTACTTTCTTTATCTACTCTATTGATATTTGATTTATTGTTTTTCTTACTTTTCATATTTTTGGTTCCTCCTTAGCTGCACTTTGTCATCGTTTTCCCTGTGCCTAATGTTACTCTGACCCATTTGCTCCCTTCACAGCAAAATCCAATATTTGCAGATATGCTCCCTGCCTCCGCCTCAGTAAATATGTTTTCAAAACCTCATTGATGTGGATGTTTTTCCCCTCACAATGCAAACAGAAGGCTTGTAATTAGATTGATTATTTTAAAACGCTAAGACAGAATTAAACCCTCTTGCAAAAGAGGCTCAGTTTTAGCAGTCGTCAGTTAAGAGTTTCCAGTTTCTGTACCATGGATGCAGACCTCAATGACAACATTTCTATTGAAAGCAGGCCTCACATTATGCATGCAAAAGCACTGAATAAATCATGTATGTGTGTTTGGTCTCTGTTCCTCTACAGATGAGAGGCATTAGTGACATAAATCCATCTGTTGCTTGATGGAAGGAAATGTAAATCTTGAACTCCTTTGCATATCATGTATAATTGGCCTCAGTCTTCAATAAGCCATGCGTTTTAAACTAAATCTTATCAGATGGGTACTCTAGTCCTCTCATTTAACAAGCCTTCGTCAGATCCCAGTTGGACCGTTAGATCTCAAATGGACAGCATGATCTCAGCAAACTCTGCAAATGTGCATTTAGAAATGAAGTCAGGATCTTTAAACACCACATGTCTCAGATTCTAATCCATGCACTGATTATTATCAACTGCCTGAGACATTAAAAACTAAAGGACAGAGAACTCTAAACTGATATGGGGGGGGGGCAGTTCAGCAACATCAGCTGATTTGATTTTGGTCCATGTTGTCTGAGTTCAATGGATTAAGAAAGCAAAAAAACAACAACAAAAAAAAACACAAGTGTTGCCTTATATTTTTGTTAAAAATAATAAGATATATTTAAAATGTGCCAAAAAGGCAGAGTCCTAGTTCTTTATCACACTCCTCCCTTTGTCCTTGTTTTAGTACCACATGTGTTGATTTTGTGATTCCTTGTGGTGGAACCATATAAGGTTTTATTGTGTGGGAGGTAATGCCTAATTGCACTTTTGAATATTTTCTTTTTCTGAGGAGGATACTGGAGTTTATCTATCATGTTTGTTTGGTACAGTTATAATAAACATATTTTCTTAAAAAAGTATATTTGTCCACTCCATAGTTGAAATAAGAAAAATTTGAATAAGAAAAAAAATTGCGATTAATCGTGAGTTAACTATGGACACTCATGCGATTAATTGCGATTAAAAAATGTAATCGATTGACAGCCCTAATACATATATATATATATATATATATATATATATATATATATATATATATATATATATATATATATATATATATATATATATATATAAAACAATAAAACATTAAGTCTATAACTAGATCAGCGTTTTATCATTTACACCCAGCAGGGCTCTGAGATTCTTAGGAAGCAGTCAGCTGGTAGAACCCCAGGTCAGAACCAAACAGGGTGAAGCTGCTTTTAGCTACTATGCTGCACACAGATGGAATCAGCTTCCTCATGACCTTAAAACTTCAGGTTTTCTTCAGGTCCTCCAGTTTTCTCCCACAGACCAAAATCCATCATGTTTAGTTAATTAGGAACTCTAAACTGCCATAAGGTGTGAGTGTAAATGGTTGTCTGTCTTGTTCATCTTTGTATGTACCATGTGACCTGTAGGAGTGTAGAGTGAGTCCCTCCTCTCACCAGGTAGCTGCTGGAGATCAGCACCAATTCCTAACGACCCTTACGGAATAAATGAAATACAACATTTTTGGTTGGTCTTTCTATTTGTCTGTCTTTGTGTATATCTGTAAAAATAAAAGAATACAATCTCTTAATGTGTTTTAAAATGCTTCCTTTTGAGTAATTACTTGTCTGACTTTAACTTTAATTTCAAACCTGTATTTAATTAAGATTCCAATTCTGATGAGAACATATCTTTAGCTGATTACAACAGATTTTAATTTAGTTTCATACGTACAGATAATCAACACAAGTTCTCTCAACTTATGCAAGACTATAATTAAATATTTTTATCTTAACTTAAATATTATAGCATGTTAAAATGAGAATATAATCTTTCTTGTAGCACTGTAATGCATACACCATAAAGTAATATTTCGTTTTTTTCCTCCGTGTTATCATACCGTCATAATCTGAAACCCGTCCATGCTTGGTACCAGCTGTCGAGCTCCTTGTTGGAGGGTGATGAAGGCTATCTGTCTGACAGCTGAAGCTTTGCTGAAACTGGGTCATGATCAGAATTGCATCAGCAAACTTACAGCAAAATGGCTGAAAAAGACATGAATCGATATGTTACTGTGGCCCAGGAAAAGTCTAGGCCTCCAATCACTCAGTGAGCTTTTTATATGAGCAGGAAACATCAAACCTGAAAAGGCAGGAATAATATTGGAAATTTTTTTGGAGTGTTAACAATATTTACAGTCACTTTATGTAAATTCTATTCTGCCACGGTAAACTTGATCCCCAGACAAGACTGGGTGAATGCCTGATTTCAGGTATCCTACAGGGAGTTCCCCATCTATTTTCAGTGTTGAAGCATAGGGAGCTGGAAAATCTAATATTTCGCTTCATGGTTATGGAACAGGCTAAGCCACCGCTCATGGTTTAGTGCTCTTTAATTGCACCAGAGAAAACCATGCTATGTGTGTTTTGCTCCCAAACTCCAGCTCATCGAGCATGATGTATATATTAGTGTTGGCAGGTGGGGAGTCGCTGCAGCTACAGCTGTCAGCTTTGCTGCAAGGTTTAAGAGGCTGGAGCAGATGATCCTCCATAGGTGAAGACATTTTATGCAAAGGGTTGCTTTGCTTCTCCAACTTGCCAAAGAGAGACTTTCCTTGTTTAAAGATAAACAATAGGAAGTTATTTCAATTTCAAAGAAATAAATATCAACCAGTAATTGCATAACAAATTACTTAATTAGCTGATGTGTAATTAATACAGTAAGTAATTAAAAGCACTTTTATTAATTATGCTTTCATTTTTTTTCCACAGGTAATCTGCACAAAGTTATCCGTTAAAGGCTAAATAAATGTAGAGGAACAGAGACCAAATTTAAAATGTGAAAATGATGTGCGAGCATTAAATGCTGTATACACGTTATAAAATGAGCTGGATTTTATTTTAAAGGAGTGGGAGCAATGAGCCTTTGTTGTTATTTATCTTTTCTGAAATAGTTTCTAATGGGTATCCATTTACTTGTTTTTTTAAACATCTATTTGGATATATTTATTCATAATGTAGATTTGTGAATGAAAGGTAACAAAAGCAATAAACAGTAATCTTTAACACCCCTTAAAATGGAGCCAGGAGGCTGGAGCACTCAGGTGAGTGAGTATGTAATAGAAGTAAATAAAAACTGCTCCTAACATTTCAACACCATATTTGTCTTTATCAGAGTTACATCTGAGTAGTGGGACAGACTAAATACAGGTGGTGACAGCTCATTCAGGGACTGGTTGTGAAAGTTCTTTCCTCATTGGTCCAAAACTCCAAAAGGGGGAGGAGCTGATTCACTACATACCACTAGTCCAGGCAAAAGGGTGCTGTACATAATATATTAAATAAACATAAGTTGCAATAAACACATACAGTATCTTTATAAATGAAAACAATAGGAGAGAAAAAAAAATTAAAATTAAAAACAACAAAAATGAAAAAAGAACATAATCATTAACCTTGCCTTAGGAGAGAGGCCTTTTGGACCCACTACTGAACTGTGAAGGATCAATGAAAAAATGACTGTAACCTGTTTAATCTAGCCTAAAGCTGGCTCGCTTTTCTCATGTAGGTGTGAATAATAACATTATGTATCAACTGTCAGGCTCATTAACTGGAGGAACACAACAGAACAATGAATACAGAACGCTACACAACACCTGGAACACACAACTGCCAAACAATGACATGACACACTGCCCCCCCCCCCCCCCCCCCCCCCCCCCCCCCCCCCCACTAAGTCCCTTGTCCCGAGGGTCTCACAAAAAGTCCCTAAGGTGCCCGGGGGGCCTTCTCAATCTTTGAGGCCTGTGTGGTGTGGACACAGGTGCCCATGCCTCTTGACCTGTGGCAGGGTGAGGGTAGTGGCTGGGGGAACAGCTGTAGTGGGGGCAAGTGTGGCTGCCAGTGTCTGTTGAGAGGGCATGGGCTGCCTAGGGCTCTGTTGCGGCTGCGCGGTACCCTTGTATGGTGCCAGACTGTCCCTGGGGGGGTGCACAGCTCACGTCCCAACATGAGCAGCCCAGGTGTACATAACAACAGGGTTAATCTCACCTCCCCTCACCATCGGTACTCAACAACAACAGCAACGCTTACATCCAACAACCCGGGGTTTTTCCACATGCTCCTCCCCCTTCCTCTGCCCCCTCACCATCCCTATTACAGTGCATGAGAACACAAAAGCACAACAGAACAATGAATGCAGAACGCTACACAACACCTGAAACACACAACTGCCAAACGTGTTTTTATCCAAGTTGCTGAAGTTAAT
Source organism: Aphyosemion australe (assembly GCA_006937985.1). Classification (NCBI taxonomy): domain Eukaryota; kingdom Metazoa; phylum Chordata; class Actinopteri; order Cyprinodontiformes; family Nothobranchiidae; genus Aphyosemion; species Aphyosemion australe. Next base: position 174,515 of record SSNS01000217.1, read on the forward strand.
TGAGCAAGGTTTTTTTTAGATGGCGTATCAGATTTGTAGTGTTGAATGCAGCTCTATCTTTTTCACAACGTTAAATGCCTAGTTTCTTTCATGACAGGTGGCTGTTGCACTGCCTTTTCTGTGTGGTTTAAAATGTGTCCAAACTGAAGGCATTCTCTCTCCTGAGGCAACTTATTAGATCTGTGTTAGCCTGCTAGCTAACAGCCACACGTTATGGTGTATGAATTTCCTGCGTCCTGATCTGCTCCATGCCGCAGACGGTGTAAATGCTGTGATTGGACTCAGTGAAATTTGGTCTTTGTGACAGCCACACGTATTCTGATTCCTCATCTATTCCGCACTCTGTGTAAATTAGGTTTTAATCAGATCTTAATTGGGTTGTGCTCCTAATTTTTTATGCAAGAATGTGACAATAAAATACTCTACTCAAGTTTTATTAAGTAGCCAAGACAAATACAATGTTGTTCTATTTGGAACAAGGTCAGAAGCCAGAATGTAGTGGTCACATCACAGGTCACAGTGGGAGGAGTGCTGCCAGTGGGTCTGCTGACGGGGACCAGAACCGGGCCAATGAGCTTAACCTGTTTTTTTAACAGATTCGACTCCACTCCCCCCACTGCTGCTACAGGCACCACCACCCCCCAACCACCTCCACTCAGCCAGCCAACCCCCCACCTCCCAACTTCACACCATTCATCAGCTTCTCCCCCCTCCACCAACCATCCTCAGCAACAAGCCCCCCCTCACTACCCCCTCTCAGTTACATCGGACCAGGTGAGGAGAGAACTGAGGCGGCTTAAGAGCAGAAAATCAGCAGGTCCTGATGGAATCAGCCCCAGACTGCTCAAAGACTGTGCTGACCAGCTGTGTGAAGTGGTCACACACATGTTCAACCTGAGCCTTCAACTGGAGCAGGTCCCCATCCTGTGGAAGACCTCCTGTGTGGTTCCAGTCCCCAAAACATCACATCCCAGGGAACCAGACCACTACAGACCAGTCGCCTTGACCTCCCACCTGTTGATGACTATGGAGAGACTCATCCTCACCCATCTGCGTTCAGTGGTGACCCCAGAAATAGACCCACTTCAATTTGCATATAAACCAAAAATGGGGGTGGAGGACGCCCTCATCTACCTGCAGCACCGGGCTCTGAATCACCTCGAGATGCAAAAAAGCACTGTGAGGATCATGTTCTTCGACTTCTCCAGTGCCTTCAACACCATCCAGCCGTGTCTACTGCAGCAGAAGATGAGGGGTGCAGGAGTGGACAAACATCTGACCTCATGGATCATCAACTACCTCACCAACAGGCCACAGTACGTAAGGCTGCACAACTGTATGTCTGAGGTGGTTGTGTGCAGTACTGGAGCTCCGCAGGGTACAGTGCTCTCACCCTTTCTCTTCACCTTCTACACCTCGGACTTCACCTACAACACCAGCAGCTGTCACCTCCAGAAGTTCTCTGATGACTCGACCATCGTGTGTCTGAGGGGAACGACCAGGAGTACAGGTCAGTCATCATGGACTTTGTGGACTGGTGTGAGCGTAACCACCTTCGCTTGAACACCAGTAAAAAAAGGAAATGGTGATTGACTTCCAGAGAAACACTCCTCCTCACTCACCAGTAAACATCCAGGGAGCAGACATTGAGGTGGTGGACACCTTTAAGTACCTGGGTGTTCACCTCAACAGTAAACTGAACTGGTCCCACAACACAGATGCTCTGTATAAGAAGGGCCAAAGCCGCCTCCATCTCATGAGGAGGCTGAGGTCCTTCGGAGTGAACTCCCAGCTGCTAAAATCCTTTTATCACTCTGTTGTTGGCTCTGTTATTCATTCTGCTGTGGTCTGCTGGGGTGTAGGCAGCTCTGACCGAGACAGAAAGAGACTGAACAAGCTAGCTAACAAAGCTAGCTCGGTTCTGGGCTGCCCACTGGATTCTGTTGAGGAGACGTGTGAGAGGAGGATGCTGGGGAAGATGACCTCCATCTTAAGAAACCCCTCCCACCCACTGCACTCCACTGTGGAGATCATGGACAGCTCCTCCAGAGGTAGACTTAGACATCCCAGATGCAAAACTGCGCGCTACAGCAGATCTTTCATCCCCTCTGCTGTAAGAGTGTAGAACTCCTCAGTTTAAGCTGTACTGGTATCATCCTGGTACACAATAACACCAATGCAATATTCATGTGTTCTATAATTGTGCAATAACGGATTCTCACTGTTGTCTGTGTCTCTTACAGTATGCTGCATAGTGCTGGTACCAAGTCTGTTTTTATCTTTATTTGTGGTTTTTTTAGTGATCTAAGATTACAATACTAGATTACTGACTATGTGTATATAGATGTATCCTTGTTTTTATCTTCTTCTAATTACCTTTTGAGTGATGGTGCTGCTGTGACAAGTGAATTTCCCCACTGTGGGATCAATAAAGTCTATTCTATTCTATTCTATTCTATTCTATTTATGTAAATATATCCTCAAAGCATGCAAACATAAACGAATACACTCACCAAGGACTAATCAGCAAGTTAGAAAGGCTAATTTTATAGATGAACCTCTTCAACACTGTAGAAGAAACACTTTGCACTTATTGTGACTCAGATAAAGTGGTCTGGCGGCTCCACAGGCATGACTCAAGGTGACAGCAGCAACTTAAAATCACAAACAACTGTCCGAATCAGTGCAGGCATACTAAAGGCCCAGAGCACATAGCCATTTGTTTTAAGTGGAACTTTGTAATGAAACACAACAAAAATGGATGCCTGAGAAACCAAATCTACACTTGATGTTCAGTCAAAAGCAAAAGCGGCAGATCAGTCAGTTCCCAGCTTTTAGTCTGAGCCGAGGTGCCCGGCAGACATCACTTCTCAGGTATGTCACGAACTAGGGGCCCAGTAGGTACTAGACAATTCTAGCAATGCACTGACAAAACACTCACGAAAACCTGGTTTTCTACAGCAACCAGAGAGCTGCATAGATGGATCAGTAAATGAGGGATGAAGTGCTAAACATGGTTTACTGTAAAATACATAGAAATTTGTTGTGTTAATCCATTTCCTGTGCTGCACAACATTCAGGAAGACTTCAGAGAAACACAAAAGGAAAAAAGAAAAAAGCACAGGGCAAAGAATGTCACAGCAGGTCAATGCTTACGTCACTGGAAAGAATTATAGTTCATATCTCTGGAGCTGCGCTCTTGTTCCCCTTTGTATTCAGTTTATGTCCTCTTCCTTTTATCTTTTAATGCAACCATTCGTCTCATTGTCTAACACTGGCAGAAAAAAATAAGGCAGCATCCCATTTCTACACTAGAGTGAATAAATCATAGATTCTGCTCAGAATCCCTCACTGTGGCTGGATCTAATCCTTCCTAAATCCTCGTGTTGAGTGAATGATCAGACAAGATGTATCTTCTCGTCCTTAAATAAATCAAATATAAAAGTCTAACAAAGGTATTCTTCAGTAATCTTAAGACCATTCATCTTATAGTAGATTTTGACAAAGAAGTATTTTTTTCTGTAACACCTGATAAAGATTTTAGCATCTTAAATTTGTCTGATAGTTTAGGGAGGAGTTAACATGTCAGCTAGGTGGCTAAAGACCAAAGGTGATCTTCTCAGTCCCTACACCCCCAGCAGGTCCCTGAGGTCCAGTGATCAAAGCCTACTGGTTGTGCAGCACACCAGGCTAAAGACCAAAGGTGACAGAGCATTTGCTGCTGTGGCCCCCAGACTCTGGAACTCTCTCCCCCTGAGCCTGAGATCAGTGGACTCAGTGGTCTCCTTTAAAAAGCAGCTGAAGACTCACCTGTTCAGGCTGGATTTTGAGTGATCTTTGGTTGATTCTTCATCACTACCTTATTTTATGCTGCTGTTTCTACCAGTTCTGTCTTTTTCAGGATCCTTTTTTTAAAATCATTTTTAATCTTAATTCTTTGTATTTGTTCTCCTGTTTTTGTTAGAATCTTTTTAATTTTTTTTATTGTTCTTATGAAGCGCCTCATGAGTTTTATCTTGAGAGGTGCTATATGAAAAACCCTCTCTTCTTCTTCTAACCTACTAACTGTAACTTATCAAATACATTTTAAGATGGTTTTAAAACAAAGATCCATCATAATTTTACATTATTACAATGTTAGCAGTGCTACAGTGTACCTGTACCTGATTAAATATTAGTTTAACTCACATTCTCAACCGGAAAAAAAACTTGATCACCACATATAAATTATGCATTTAGATTTTTCTATTTACAGATGTGAAATCAATGGCAGAGAGCAGTGATGAACAGATTGTGAAAATGTGAACAAGAATATTAGAGGACCCTAATAATTATTTGATGAATGTAGTGAAACTTATTACTCAGACTCATTAGAGAATAAAGAAACATAAGGTGCTTAAAACGCTGCCATCAGCCAAAGAAATCTTACCAGTTGCAGAAACAATTGACATCTTTCAGTTAGAGTTTTATTCTGCTCTGTGAGTCGTGGTCATTTGACCAGATGTGGGTGTTACCATTTGGCCTCAGTGGACCTTTTACAGGAAATGCTGCATCACTCAGGAACTTCTGCTGCTCTGCTGAGGTTGTTGGAAGGTCATGTGGGGTCACCTCTTCTATCAGGATAGGATTATCAGCTCTAGTATGAACTTCAACTGCTTCTTTCTCAAGATTTATAATTCCTGCAAAACACTGGATTGTTGCACCCAAACATGTCAGCATTGAATATGAACAAAGCAGCAAACAATTCAAAACTGCCATTCTCCTCAGATGAATTAAGACAAAGCTAAAGTTAGATCAGACTTTTTTACACAATAAAATGCAGGACACTTCAGCTGGGACTGCTGTGGTTTGGATGAAACACTGCTGTGATCAGACAACTTATTACTAAACAAAAGATCTGTGACTGCAAACACTAAAACAACATAAAAAAAGACATAAAGAAGCACAGTGATACAGAAGAAGGTCAGAAAGAAGCTGCTCCACTTGCTTCAATGACAAAAAAATCTATCAAAAAAAAAGGAAAAAACTTTCAGCTTTTATATTAACCTGCTTGTTATTTAAATGTTGAGACATGGGAATGCGGATGAGGCTCAAATACTCCTCATGCATGAAAATAAATGAATAACCTAAATTCTGAATTTCCATTGTTCTCAGTCCTCTTTCACACACTAACAGTTGACTCTGGACTGCTCCTTTAAACGCTAGGATGGCAACTAACATTTTAACCCAAATTTGCAAAAGACTGAGGCCATTTTGTTTGGCCCAGATTGCTGTACTGATGAGCCCACTGTAGATTTTGGCAAGCTCACTCACTATCTGAGAAATTCCGTGGTCAGTTTATCTTCATTCAGAAGGCTTGTTGTTGCTTTCGGTAGAAAAGTCTTCACTGAGGTTGAGGGGGGACAGAATTTCTCAGTGGCAGCAGCTACGCTCTAGCTTATCTAGACGAACCATTGCAGTAGAAAAGGTTTTGCTTTGCAGATTGGTCCAAATGTTCAAAATTAAACTAAATAAATTATGGTTTTATTTTTATTCACAGGTAACGTATCATTAATTAAAGTTAGCTCACAGCTTTTAAGTTGGCAATGAGCAAACCATGACTGAGAAAAGCAGTGGTAGCCTACAGAGGGGTTTAAATACTGGTCAGTTCAGCTGTTTGCTATACGGTAATCGTGCAGAAAGCACAAGAAGATTATATGTCTACGTTAGCATAAATTGTTGCAACAGATTTTTAAACATGGTTAGAAAAAAATTGTCAAATAGAAATATTGGTGGGGTCAAATCTGCCAATTATAAATATTGGTGGGGACATTTCCCCAGCTAAAATAACACCCATGCATATTTGGGTGTTTTCATATTGTGGAAGTAATCTTCAGGAACCAAAATAGTGAACCAATAGAGTTGACAAACAACATTCAGAATATGATATTTGGTCAAATGACCTTGTTTTTTTACAAAAATACATTTTAATTATGTTTTTTCAACAAATATTATATGAATTTGTTGTGTTTAATTCAGTACACCATTAAACAGTAATCAGTGTATAATAAAGCAGTTCCGTGCAATGTAGAAGTCTAAAGTTGGTTTTTGTTCTATGCAAACAACATATTGTAAAATCCATCTTATTGAAACCAGCTAATCTGGAAGACTAATTGATCAAAACAATACCATAATTACAATCACTGTGTTTATTGAGGCTCATTACCCTTTCAAGATGCAGGGATTTGTTCAATTTAGTTGATGGTGACAGAGCCATGCTTTGTCTCTCCCGACTGCTAATTTCTTGGTGTCACGTGTGCATCATTTGTCTTGGACCCAGATCTATTCTGAGTGGAAAGATTTCATTAAGTCATCCAATAATGAGCCTGTTTGTCAAGTACAAATGCCACAACTGCTGAGGGCATTCTCTGAAGGGCACGTTTCCCATTCAGTGTCAACGGTGCTGCTTTTTTTTAGTCGATACAGAATAAAAAATAATCTAATATCTTTCCCTCAAGAATATTACCTTAAATTAGGGAATTTGCATATTGTGAGCTCTTGTGTGGCTGAAATTATATGAACTGTAGGAGACGTCGGTGTAATTTATGCTGGTTATTAGTGAAACTTTAACGTTTTATCTTTCTTTTCTCCATCGTCTCTCTGCGTGATGTGTTTCTTTTCATGCCTTAGTTGGTTCCACAGTATACATTTTTAATTGACCCCCTTAGGTCTGCTTACATGCACACAGTCAATTTGCTCTGTGATGGGGTTTTACCCTGTCTGATCAATACACCAATTCCAGCAGGGTCTCTGGCACTGTCTGTCAGCAGGTCATCTTGTAGCTGTGATAACACAGCTCTGATTTTCTCTTTTTGTAATGGAAAAGGCCACATGTCAAAGAACTAATTAGCCTGTTGGACAGTTACATTTCTGTAAGAGAATGTGTTCAAGACAAGTCCTGCTGATGGAAGCTTTATAATAGTGCAAACTCCTGCTGCACGCGAACAAAAAGACCACAGAGTCACTCATTAAGGCAAAGCTTGAGGTAATTTCCTACTAAATTTGGCTGTCAGACTCCCCTCTCTCTCTTAATCTCTTCATTTATAGTATTTTTTTGTCTTTTATTACAGCCCATTCTCCAGCTACAACCATTTTTTTGTCTGGTGCTTTTCTACTCATTGAAAACATACTAATAGAGTGGAAAATGATGTAGAGTCTTGCAGTTTCCCCACTGCCACCCCAACCACACCCTTGGGCAGGTGAATGTTAGTCCAACATATTCATATAGCAACAGTCTCCACTGCATCACAGGCCCAAATAATATAATAGGACTGTGAAATGCAGGGGAGACAACAAGCCAAGACGTGCTGTGCATGAAACTGTAGACAGAAGCAGAAAATGTCCTGAATTATTTAATACCAAACAAGGTCTGGGTGAGCTCTAAAGATAACGGTTCATTTAGGTAATGCATGGTGAGAGCAGTGTCAAATTTTTCCCCAGATACATTCTTAAGACTTCCATAGAAGTCACATTGTCTCCTTACAAAATAGCCACAGTCATTAATCCTAAAGAGTTCCCATGGGGTTTAAAGTCCTTGAAAATTCGTGAGCTGGTAAAAAATAAATTGAATTTGTTTTACTCATATGAAACCATCAGGTAACCACCATTTGTTTTTTCTTGTTTAAATACACAGCGCAGCAATGTTTTTTTACCTTGAATTGCTGACAGTTTTGGCATCACATAGTCGCCATTTTCAGAGCCTTGCCGGTGTTGATGGCGGCGCTGTTTATCCGCGGACATTAGGGGACAATGTCGCCCCCTACTGACCAGCCAATCACCACGTCCCATGAATAATCCAGCGTGTCAACTCCTTCATCCCTATTCGGTCCAGGGTCTACGTCTCCTTATCTCAATTGCTTCTTTTATTCATTTTCTGTACTTTTGTTGTTCTGTTATGATCCATGTACTGTCCCAGTCCATTATGTGATTTTCTGATGCGCAGTGGTCTGTTATGGTTGATTTCTTTATTGTGTTATCTGCTTCTTCCTTGGCTGCTCTCATGTGTTCCTCTGTTATTGATCAATATCTACAGTACTTTGGACATCAGAACATGGGCAATAAAACACGGAAAACTACAGACAACAAAGACGAACCAAAACAAAGAACCAGAAAACAGGAAAAAACAGAACCAAAACCAGTGATAATCCTACCATACATTAAAGCAATAACAGAAAAAATAAGAAAAGCAATGACAAAACATAACATAAACACTCCAACAAAACCATACAGCACAGTTAAAAAAAGGACTAGTACACCCAAAAGACACAATAGCACAATAATGAAAGTGTGGAGTCATATATGAAATCCTATGCAAAAATGGAACAAAAAAAAGAATGTGAAAAAGAAACAAGCCGAAGACACACCAGAGCAGCCAAAGAAGAAGCAGATAACACAATGAAGAAATCAGCCATAACAGACCACTGCACTAGAGAAAATCATATAATGGACTGGGACAGCACACGGATTATAACAATAAAACAACAAAAGTACAGAAGATGGATAAAAGAAGTGATCGAGATAAGGAGACGTGGACCCTGGACCATCAATAGGGATGAAGGAGGTTACATGCTGGATCATTCATGGGACGTGGTGATTGGCTGGGATGGTGCAGGCAGTAGATGGCGACATCGTCCCCTACTGCCCGCAGATAAACAGCGGAAGTGACGCCACCATCAACACCGGCAAGGCTCTGAAGTGGGTGACTGTGTGACGCCAAAACTGTCAGTAGTTTAGGGTAAAAAACATTGCTATGCTGTGTATTAACCAAAAAAAAAAAACAATGGAGATTTTTGAAAAGAAACACAGAAAGAATATAACAAGGAGCATCAGATAACCAATTCATTATTAAAATAACTTTATACAAAAAAAGTTTCTTAAAAAAAACACAATGTTGTCAAATTATGTTCATAACTTTTGACTGATGTCTAAACTTTTGTGTGTCAGAGTAGGCCTAATATGAAAGCTAATTCTGGGAAGGAACTCTGCTAAAGTTTACCATGACAGTTTCATTATTTCGTGGAGAAGCAGATGTGCCCCATCAATTGTGCAAATTGTTCTAAGATGTAGTGAGTGGCCCTATGTGGGATATTCATAAAAAATCATGGTAAAAAAATGCGACTCTTTAGCGCCATGCAGTTTAGAGTAAGTATTGCACCTACGATGGCCCACTCAAAAAGGCAACAACCTCCAGCATTCACTCTAGCCATCTGGTCCGTTTCTTTATAAAAAAGCATGAGATTGATTTATTTCCAATCTCTCTAGCCTAACCCACACAAAGCATGTAACTACTCCACCAGTTAAAAAAGCATTTTTAATTATGACTGTTAAGTCTAGCGCTTATTTGTGCACTGGATACACAGAATTTGGTAGTTAACAGGTAAAAATATTACACACTGGGGCTTTAAGGCAAGCCGTTCCCGTTTTCTGTAATATCTAATCTAGAATTTGCATTTTGTGGAAGTAAAATAAAAATCTGATTATTGCACAAATAAATCGACAAACGCATTCAAGTCTGTACTACTGGAAATACGCAGATTCATTGCGGGGGTTATACGAAATCCCTGTTTCTGTCAACTTTGATCTTAGCGGCTGTTTCTGCAGCAGGTGGATGGAGACGCACTTGTAAAGAAGACAGGGTAAAGTCAGGTATACAGACCTGGTTTGGGTTTAAGAAGTCTGATGTTGAGCTGAAAAACATCCTGTTTATATATTCTCGGCGACAGTAAAGACCTGCCTGCGGTAATAGCTCATTCACGCAAATGACCCTGACTCAGATGTACATTTGTATGTCTGTGTCCTTTATGCTGTTTCTTCTTGGAAACTCAATTTTCTATTTTTATTCATTTTTTTATTGCTGAAGGTTACAATAATAGCCTTCTGCCTTTGTGTATTTTCTTGTAATATTGTTTCCTATTCTCTAAGTGTATGTGCTACCTTAATGAGTGAATTTCCCCACTGTGGGCTTAACAAAGTCTATTCTATTCACTGACTGTCCATGCAGTGTTTATGAAAAATAAATTCCCGGTGAGCTGCAGAGATCTCTGGCTTCCTATCTCTTATTCATCCTGTTCAATGATACTTTAAAACGTGTTCTGTTGTTGATGTTAACAGAAATATGAAATGTATATATGACTGAAAAGGCTTTTTAGTTTTATCTCTGTGGCATACACTCCATGTCCTGCTGGGCATCGCTAACTAATATAAAGTATGATTTATGTCTGGGCTGAGCTTTGTCAGCTCACCATGCTTTGCACTGTAAACAAGCCACAAGATGCAGTAAATTCTAGACCAAGATGTATTTCCTGCACAGACAGCACAGTCCTAATCTATCCTCATACATAATCACCACATCAGCCCTGTGCAATGCACAAAAAGTATGAAGACAAAAGATGCATTCTGAATAAAACAGAAATGTTACAACTTCCATGTTGGTTTTTGTGGGTGCCAATGCCCAAATGCAATGAGTTTTCTTTAGATGTCTTTGGATTCCTCAAGTTGAAAAAGAGAATGGGACTTTGTAGTGTACTTTAGTATTTGTGTTCTAAACAAATATTGTCATTTCTTTATTCCCACCTATTTTTATGCACACAGAATACATAAATGGATACAAGCAATACAACTAAAATAAAGAGAAGCCTAAACCTTTCTCAAAAGCATTAACTTGAATGAAGGTTGTGTGGAAAAGAGATTTTTTTCCCCCAAGACTGTTCGATAGAATTTTTATACTATTACCAACCTCAGACTTCATCCTACCAACAATCTTGGGATCCACAGTGTCTTTTTACACACCTACTCCTACCATCATCATCCTTAGGTGTCTTTCACACCGAGTGTGGAACGGATGCGGTCCGGACTCCGTATGGCTTCCATAAAGACCAAAGATTATTAAGTCCATTCAGAACATTCACACCAGTTGTGGTGCAATCCAGATTTGGATGAGGAGCTCCGCAAAGTTTTCGCATAGAGTCTATTTTATCTGGATGACGCATGCGGGTTGTCATCTAGTTAAAGAAATTACATGAGCTAGACAGGAAGTGAGACGTGGGACAGCGGGGTGCATTCGGTATACTTCAAAATGAAACCTGTGTTGCATTGTTTTTGACGGCTTTTGTTTTTTATTAATAACAGCAAAACATTATTTTACAGGTATATCTTTAAACGTATGATGTAAAATTTCTGATCAGTTGGTGGTCTTGTGGGCACAGATTTCTGGAGACAGTCAGCACACAAACAACAGTCTGTATGAATAACAGTCTGTTCGGAAACTGGACCACATCGGTGTGACAGAGGCTTTACTAACTTGAGACTTGCATTGAGCACCATAGAACCAGCAGAACCTTGGTCCAAACAGAAATATAAAAATAAAAAGAATGTTCTACTAACCATAGTGACGAGGCGAGCTGAGGGAGCTGAAAGTCAAGGAGCAGAAGAGGAGTGAAGTGAGCAGACAGTACTTGTGATATGAATGACATCAGATATGTAAGAAGGAGCCAGGTTATGAAGAGCTTTGAAAGTGATGAGAATTTTGAAATTGATTTAATGGGAAGCCAGTGTAGTTGTTGCAGGATGGGGGTGATGCGATGAGCGGTGGGATTCCTAGTGATGACACGTGCCGCAGCATATAGAGAAGCTGCAGCATTCTGGAGGGATTTGCTGGAAAGACCAAAGAGACGAGGCTGTGCATGGACAAGGATGACAGTAGTGTGAGGAGTAATAGACGGACAGAGACGGGAGATGTTAAGCAAGTGAAAATAAGCAGACCAGGTAATATTATTGATCTGAGATTGAAAAGAAAGTGTGCTGTCAAGGATGAGACCGAGGCTCTTAACATGTAGAGAGGGACAACTGTTGAATAGTCAATAGAGATGGGGAAACTGTTTGGAGATAATGTGAGGTGTGCCTACCAGGAGGACTTCGGTTTTAGAACTCTTCAGTTTGAGGAAGTTGGAAGTAAACCAAGAAGGGATTTCTTGGAGACAGAGGGTCAGGGAGGAGGGTGGAAGTGAAATTAAGGGTTTGGTTGAGAGGTAGAGCTGGGTGTCATCTGCATAGCAATGAAAATGAATGTTGTGTTTACGGAAAATGTAACCTAGTGGAAGAAGGTAAATGATGAACAGAAGGGGCCCCAGGACAGAGCCCTGGGACACACCAGCAGAAACAGGGAAGAGATTAGATTTATATGACTTCAGTTGAACAAATTTTTTGCAGCCAGAGAAATAGGAGGTGATCCAAGCAAGAGGAGTGATACCTATAGATGACAATCTGCTGAGGAGAGTGCTGTGGGAGAGTGGGCGTTGTCAAACACACCTCAGACACCAGGTCATCCCAAACACTTAAGATGACTCATCCTTAATGTGGTGTAAATCTTATTAACTTAATGTGCAGTGAATATGTTAACTATTCATAATATATTATTAATATAAAAGTGAATATTACTGACAGATTAACATTAACTCCAACAAATACTAATTTGGTGTAATTTAAGATATGAAACACATCCTTACCGGAATAATGTGTATATTATTATATGAGACAGATTATTAGACATTAGATTTCACATATTGTCAATTCAACAAGTCTGATACTTATAAAGTCTTTCATGAGGCAGGAAAGATCAACTTTATTCAAGAAAGATAGAAAGGTTTTGCGTCATCATCCTGGCGTCGTGATGTCTTGGTGATATGCTGCAGGATAAGTTTAGGACTTGTTAGGTCAAGATTACTTGTCTCTGGGACACAATATCAGAGTGTCCTCATGACCTGTAAGTTAAAAGTGCAACTTAGTTCATGAAAAACCATGGCCTCTATGAGGCTACAATGGATAAGTACGTGAAAGCAATGATTAAACTAAAAGTGTAAGGTGAAAAAACATTGAAGACTAAAACTAGCAAATAACATAATTTCAATAAGACACTGAGTAGAAAACTAAAAGTGGCTGGTAACTTTGAGTCTTGGCACTTGTATTATTCTTCCACTTGTTCTATGCTTTTTTAAATCATCTTATGTATTTATTGGGACGAAGTAGCCCTTGCACTTTTGTTGTGCCTACAGTTGTTGTGAGGACAATAAATTGATTATGAATTCTAATTCTAAAATGTTGTACTATAAAATGGTGCAGAGTTATGACATTTCTGAGATTGGAGTTTTTATGAGCAGAAACACACCATTGTGAGTTTTTACTGTCAGTCAAGTTTCTTGTTTCCACAGGTGTGAGAAGATCTTTTGTCTCAGCTCAAAGTTGGCTCCCAGTGTAACCACGTTTATTCTTTTAAATAGAGGCTTAACAAACGTATTTCCTGTTGCTCACAGTAAAAAGTCGAGAGCCCGACTGAACCATCATACTTCACATCAGTCAGTCCACATTTTCAAAGTGTCAGGAAAATAATTCAAGTCATTAGGCTCCCAAGTCGTATCTGTCGTTTAAGAGATCACAAGGAGTAGAACTTTATTGAGAGGTGATTCCTGCAGGCACTCCTTGCCTTTTTTATCAGAGCCTTCATCTCTGTATCTTGTGTTGAGCTTACTGTCATCAAGGAGCCCTTTCTCATATCCACCCATAGTAGTTATCAATGTCCCTATTAACACAGAGCAGCAAAGAAGCAGGCAGCTTCCAAGTGATCTTATCAAGGTCATCCCCTGGATAGAGCTGAGGAAAATAAACGTGATAAGAGATCTTCCATAACTTAATTAGCTTTTTATCACACAATGCAATTACAAGATTGTCAAGCAGTTGGTATAAGAGGCAGGAACGCTTTGAAGAAACTAACAATAACAAAGTGGTCAATGCCACTGGGAGAGCGATGGCCCTTTCCATTTCATCAGTGTGGGGCTGTAACTCAGTACTGTGGATAAATCAGAAGGAGCAATGCGGTTTATTCAGCATCTATTGAGTAATGGTAGCACAGTGCAGAACATACCAGTCTGAGGCCGGAGCACCCACTGAGATGCTGATAAGAGAGATTAATGGTGTTGTCTGAGTGTCTGGCATACGATCAGCGCTTGAGCAACCTAAATGTGTCTCCTATCTGAAGCATCTGTATCCCTGCGAAGCACTGAACTGGATGAGGCAAAAGGACAGGATGTCACATGAATAAATAAAGCAACGAGAACTCGGGGGGTAAAACAGCCCCGTGCCCACACATTCTGGTCAATGCACAAAACCTGTATTAAGACAACTCATGAGGAAGAGACAGAGATGTGGAGACGTGAAAGGATACAGGTATAAATGTATAAATAAAAGAAAAGGTTAAGATGGGAAAACAGAGACTTTTTTTTAAGTCAACCCAAATATGGAAATTAGTTTTGTAAGGGTGCTCAAAATTTGCATTGATATTGCATTTTGGTCCCATGGTCTATTCTGTCTGTGTGAATCTGGTGAATGGCGTAGAGGTCTGTTTGTAATCCCTGCAAAGCAGAAACTCACTCATTCTAGATGTGATCGGCTTTACAAGGACTATTCAAGATTTAACAAGTCCTCTGGCTTGTTTTATAGAGAACACAAAAGTGTGTACATGTTCAACAACATCATGTTGTATAGAAACATTTTTACTGAGGTGCTGCTATATGAAAAAGATACGTAATTTCACTTTGATTGACTAACTTTTGCACAATATGTGTAATGCTTTCCTGTTACGGTTTTTATTTCTTCTGAAATGAAAGACTCAAATAACCTTCTCATTTTCTCACCAGTTTATCTCCTTTACTTTGAACTTTTATATGTTTAGATGGCTCATTGTGCCTCTCCCATACACTGAGTCCATCCATCCATCCATCCATCCATCCATTTTCTTCCTCTCATCTGGGGTCAGGTCGCGGGGGCAGCAGCCTAAGCAGAGAGGCCCAGACTTCTCTCTCCTCACCTGACTCCAGATAAGTGGAAGATAATGCATGGATGGATGGATATTAGCACTGTGTAGTGTAAAACAGACGTAAAAAAATTACAACATCTCTAAAAATTTTTAATGCAGATGATTCACTATTTCCATCCATCCATCCACTCTCAACCACTTATCTGGCGCCAGGTTGTGGGCGCAGCAGCCTAAGCAGAGAGGCCCAGACTTCCCTCTCCCCAGCCACTTGGGCCAGCTCCTCGGGGGGAATCCCAAGGTGTTCCTTGGCCAGCCGAGAGACATAGTCCCTCCAGAGTGTCCTGGGTCTTCCTTTGGGTCTTCTCCCGGTTGGACGTGCCAGAAAACCTCACCAGGGAGGCGTTCAGGAGGCATCCTTACCAGATGCCCGAGCCACCCGAACTGGCTCCTCTGGATGTGGAGGAGCAGCAGATCTACTCCGAGCCCCTATGGCATGACTGAGCTTCTCCCTCTATCTCTAAGGGAGAGCCCTGACACCCTGCGGAGAAAACTCCTTTCAGCCACTTGTATCCGAGATCTCATTCTTCCAGTCACTACCCAAAGCTCTTGAGCATAGGTGAGTGTAGGCATGTAGATTGACCAGTAATTTGCCTCCTAACTCAGCTCTCTCTTCACCACAACAGACCGGTACAATGCCTGCATCACTGCAGATGCAGCACCAATCCGAATATCAATCTCCTGCTCCACCCTTCCCTCACTCGTGAACAAGACATTGAAATACTTAAACTCCTCCACTTGGGGCAGGACCTCATCCCTAACCTGGAGAAGGCATTCTACCCTTTACCGACTCAAGACCATGGTCTTGGATTCTGAGGAGCTGATGTTCATCTCAGCAACAGATTAATTGTGGTGTTCAGATCAGTTGTGGTACAAGTACAGACCCTTAGGGAACACCACAAGTAATTCCAAGTTGTTCAGATGTATGCTGCCCCATTTTTACATATTGTGTCCTTCCCGTTAAATAAATACCCAATCCCTGGCTAACCCACAAATTTCTTTTTTTTTTCTTTTTTCTAAGTAAAATTGAATGATCAGTGGTATCAAAGGCTTCTTTCACATCAGTAAAGATACCGACTGCACACATTTTCTGATCTAATTTTTTTTATTTCTTCAATAGAGCTTTCTACGGTAGCTATAATAGATCTGACGTGACGTTGCAAAGCACTCTCGGACCCAGGGTCATACAAACAAGCGGGCAGTAATAATAGATTCCTATGGGTCTGAGTTGCTCAGACCCTACCCAGAAGCCTTTGCGTGGTGACGTCAACTCTAGAATACCCTATTGCTTCAGTTATTGCCATCAATGTAGTTATTTTGGCTCTAAAACCATATATTAGCCTTTGTTTTCATTTTATGTGGGAAACAACCAGACTGTAAATTTACATTGCAGATATGAGTCAGGGGCTTTACAATATTTAAGTCTTTGCATTGTCTTGCTCCCATCTATTTGGCTGAGATTTTGCACATACACTCCCCTACACTGTCCCTTGGGTCAGCAAACCAGCTGCTCCTGGATGTACCTAGGACAAAGCGTAAACACAGAGGGAACAGAGCGTTCTCTTTGGCAGCCTACAAGTTATGAAACTCGTTGCCTCCACAGATCTGACAAGCTTCTTCATTGTCCATTTTTAAATTTCTTCTAAAATCTGCAATGGCAAATGTGGAAAACAAATAAGCTTAAAACATTTATTTCATGCATCTTAACAACATTCTGACATTGTATAGCTATATATATATTGTGGTGATTAACAAAAAATAATGAAGTCTTTGATTTGTCTAAAAACCTCCACCAATAACACGTTTCGGACCAAAAACAACTATTGGACCATCTGGTTGTTGGTCTAACTGAACCACCGCACTTCCCTGGGTCCTCAACTCATCACACACTCACGTATTTAGCAACAGAACACCACTGGTGTGAGAGGTTCAATATTTCACAATGTAGGTGTAAACAAATGTATTTAACTCACTCACTGCCATTGACGACTATAGATGTCATTTGCATTTTTTTACGGGGTGGGCATCGGAATGAGCCCCTGCACCATGAGAACAAACATCACGTGTCTAAAGCGGATCAAAGCATTTTATATAAAGCAGCAGGTGTGGGTAAACTTCCATTTCCTTTCTCAGTGTAAGTTGTTGGTTCTAAATAAGATGAAGCATTTAATAACACGCAACACCATTATTTATTGTTCCTTGTGTATTTATATTATATGTAGATGATTCTCCAAGAGCAACAACACTCACAAGATGATAATGAAGGATCTCCAGCCTCTTTCCATAGTGGAGGCTCAAGATTTTTAGAAATTTGTGAGGCTCTTGACCCAAAATATAAACTTCCAGGCAGAAACAAATTCACAGAGAATCATCTGTACAAAGCTGTAATCTAAATATATTAATTTGTATTTAAATTTTTCTAACAAAAAATCTTTAAGCAAAGTATCGGTATGGCCGATACTGGACCTAATTTTATTTGGTATTGAATCGGAAAGAAAATCAGTGGTATTGCACATCACTACTCAGCATGAGAGCTTTTATGATTTTATGGTTCATAAGGTTTCCTAATTTTACTTGTTTTAACTTTTGATGAGTACAATTTATTTATTTAATCCATTTTAACAATTTCATTTATCCTACTGTTGTCCTGTTTGCCTTTGTCTTTTTGATGACTTCTAATTGTTCTCCAAGATTGTGAGCACTTTGGTCAGCTTTGCAGTTTTAAAGTGCTTTATTAATAAAGTTGGCTTAGCTAAAATTCTTATTTCCTTCTGTTGACATTTATTAAACTAATCTCTGACTGAAAATACCATGTTTTGATGTTTTTGAGTCAAACCTACACTTATACCTTACTTGACAACTATGAATATGTAAATTAGCCCCTCTGATCCCTACACCGCCTCCCTGCATCCCACTCCACCTCTCTCTGTTGTGAGCCGTGCCAGTCACATCGACATTTCTTCCATAAATAAAGGTAAGGCATACATTTTGGTAGTGGGTCAACTGTGGCTGTAGTTCAGTTATTGTGCTAGTGGCCCGTTGCTGTCGTTTGTCAGTTTCTGACACAAGCCTCCACTGCCAATGTGGAAGTAATGTCTGTAGCCATGGAGACCGTCTGTCAAAGCTTGTAAACAAATGCTGTGCTGTGAGCTCACTGTGGCCCACTGAAGAACTATTTGGCAGCTGATTGATCTATTTCACTGCCCTTCTGGTGGCCATGAGTGATGCTGCTGTCAAGAAAATAAAAAAGGCAATAGATCAAAAAGCAATCATTCAATGTGTCGTTTTCTGTTATTTCAAGCTGAAGTTGTTGAACACTTATGAAAAAGAGCATCTCTCTCACTGTGCATTACAAGTAACATGATGCATCTGGT
This sequence comes from Aphyosemion australe, assembly GCA_006937985.1. Lineage (NCBI taxonomy): Eukaryota > Metazoa > Chordata > Actinopteri > Cyprinodontiformes > Nothobranchiidae > Aphyosemion > Aphyosemion australe. The sequence continues at coordinate 192,791 of SSNS01000217.1, forward strand.
AATTCACGACAAAAGATACAAAAAACTCCTTGAAAAAATGTTTTTGTTCAAATATTCCAATGAAAGTTTTAAAAGCTGCGGCCCTATATATTTATTTTATTTTGACACTTATTTAAAGAGGAGTAACCCCATGAGATGTGCCATCTCGTTTTCACGAGGGTCCTCTTAAATAAGTATATAAATAATCAACAAAAACATTTACAAATCACCACACACAAACACGCACTCACACGGACCATCTCACACCGTTCACCCGACCCCCCATAAACCTCCAGTATAATAGATTGAAGCAGAAAAAAAGCACCATGTACATGGGACAGCAGTAGCTCAGGAGGTAGAGCTGGTTGTCCAGGAATGCAGAATGCTGCTGTTGTGTCCTTGGGCAAGACACCCAACCCGACTTGCCTGCCGGTGATGGTTGGAAGAACTGTTGGCACCTGTGCTTGGCAGCCTCGCTGCTGTCAGTGCAGCGGTAGCTACATTGTAGCTCATCCCCACCAGCGTGTGAATGTGTGAATGATTGTGTTGTCAAGCACCTTGAAGGTGGTATACAAATACAGGCCATTAACCATAGCTGCATACAATGAATACCATAAACACTAACAACATGTTCAGTACATAATTACCAAAGCTATAACATCTGTTTAATTTATGACAGTAACAAAATAAGTAAATAAATAAGCAAAAACAAAAAAAGATTAGTATCATTTACAAAAGCTGGTACTCTGAAGGGAGTTAGAATTGCCTTTTGGAAAGTAAAGAAGTGAGAGACCGAATATCTGCAGGAAGACTGTTTCAGTTTGGGGAGCTTTTACATTAAAAGCATATTTCCCTACTTCTCTGCAGACTCTAGGAACTGTAAGAAAAAGATAGTCAATGTGACAAAAGCTATGAGCTAAAAGGTACAAGATATTGTTTTAGGTACAGCAGATAATTATAGTGGATGCATTTCAAAACAAAATGTAACCAGTGATTTTGTCGTCTAGCTGAAAGTGTGAGCCAATACAGCTGTTCATACATCACACAGTGGTGTGTCCTATAGGGGCAGCGAAGAATAAATCGACACATACTATTAAAAACCACATCAAGGGAGTGAAGACAGGTCGCAGTAGTGTTTTGATAAATAATATCACCGTCCAGAGCAGCTGGGAAACAATTCTTTTCCTGACATGGAGAGTGAAACAATTAACTGATTGATATAATGGTTTTAGACAGGAATTAAGTTTCTTCCTTATAGATTATACATATGTTTTGAAGGAAAGATCAATATCCAACCAAACACCTAAGTATTTAAAAGTGCACTATGCACTTATCTTCAGTTCCTACTAAGAGCAGAAAAGGTGAGCAGGCTGCTATTGCCTTAAAAAGGTTAACTTAAATTAGCTCAGGGAATGCAAAGCTGTCCAATATGGTTGCTGACATCATATAGTTGCTGATTAGTTAATCCCAGTTTTGGCTTCAGAGTCAGTTACTTTAAGGGATAGCTGGTACCAGCTGCTTTATTAAAAACAGAAGGAAGAGAAAGATACACTCTGTGTGTTTGAGCTCTCCCTGCCTTTTGTTTTGACTTGAATCTTATTGTTGCTCCTTTATGACTGAAGAGTTGCAATAATAATGACTGTGGTGTGTTTTGTCTGATTTATCTTTAGTATGTGAACTCTTGAACGGTCTAGATTGATTTCCTCCTAGTTATAATACATGATCGTGTGTTTTTCAGAATGAGTGCTGGGTCGTATATCATAGAGAGCTCAGATTTGTTAATAATCTACATCCTACATGGCAGCAAATCATTCAAAGCCAGGAAAGCATACACCATTGATCTCAGGGAAGTCTTGAGCTGTGATCAGGATTTTCCATTTTGCTCTGCTTAAAACTTCATTAATACAATTGAACTCACTGAATGACTTTGTAGTTTCAAGAGATGGTGAAATTCTGTGTGTCATTTTAGGCATACAGTACAGAGGAGCCAAGTGTATACCGTATTTATCCATTCTTTTCATGTGCATTCATTGAAAGGTCCTGATTACCCCCATGCATTATTCATAGTCAGGGGGTTCTTGGTTGACTGTGTGAAGAAACAGGGTATAATTTAGAAGGCGGGGAGCAGAGGCTTGGCCTGTCTTGGAGTGCAGCCTAAAGAGCGCATCGAAATGAAACCACCCCTTGTGTAATCTGCCTGGCATTTTTCAGCCGGATTGCTGTAATGGGGATGTCAGTGGAGGAGGAGAGGAACTGTCGCACTGGGCGTCACAAGAGGGGGCCATGATGGAGATGGAGAGCCGTGTAAAGATTACCCATATCTGCAAATGAGACCCTCAGTCATATTAGAAAAGGGAAATTGTGTTTTGTTATCTGTGCCTTGTTTGTCATATCACACTAATGGCTTTATCCAGGTCACAGAAACTGATGGCTTGTTGATCTCACTAAGTCATGCAGGATCAGTCATCATGAAAGTCCAGTGGCTCATAGTGACATCATGACTGGAACACTGCAGAGGTAATACCCATGGAATAAGGATGGGACTGTCACAAACACACCAGTGGTTGGCTTCCAATAAAGAGTGACAATTTCTGGGTAAAACATAAAAACGAACAGCTATGTGGCTCTTATTTAATCAAAAGTTGACAGGGGTTAAAACACGTTTGCACAACAAAGGTTAGAAGAGAAGAGAATGATAAAGTGGCAAAAGGGGTTCAAAAAAGCAAATTTGACTTCAACAATTAACTGGAATTTATATATTTCTCATTGTTTTGCAACCTCGTGCAAATAACGTCTTCAAATATTAACTTTAATTGGTCAGTTCAGTAGCTGGAGGCCATCTTTATTATTAATGCATTGTCTACATTTTAATTTTGTCTATCTTTGGCTTTTATTGACTATTAGTTTCGAGGGCATAAAACTTTGTTATAATAATGAACACCATGTTCAAGCACAAGGCTGTCCATATGTGCTCTTGGCACCAGGATACCTTAGGCCACAGCTCAACAGTCAACTTGGTTCTCGTCTTATCTGATCTGATGAAGTGGCCTCATGTCTTGGACACTGCGGGGAAAAGAGGGGTGGAGCTGTCAGCTGACCACTACCTGGTGGTGAGTTGTCTCTGGTGGTGGGCGAGGATGCTGGTCAGACCTGGCAGACCTAAACGTACTGTGAGAGTCTGCTGGGAACATCTAGCGGAGTCTCCTTTCAGAAGGCGCTTCAATTCTCCGGCATAACTTAGAGCGCATTCTGGGGAAGGTAGGGGACATTGAGTCCGAGTTGGCCATGTTCCGTGCTTCCATTGTTGAGGCGGCTGACCAGAACTGTGACTGCAGGATGGTCTGTGCCAATTGTGGTGGCAATCCTCGAACCTGGTGATAAGGGATGCTGTCAAGCTGAAAGAAGAGTCCTATTGGGTTCTTTTGGCCTGTGGGACTCCAGAGGCAGCTGATAGGTACCATCAGTCTGAGCGGAATGCGACTCGGATGGTCACGGAGGCAAAAACCTGGGTGTGGGAGGAGTTCAGTGAGGCCATAGAGAAAGACTTCTGTACGGCTTTGAGGAGATTCTGGTCCACCATTTGGCATCTCAGGAGGGGAAAGTGGTGTACTACCAACACTGTTTATAGTGGGGATGGTGTGCTGCTGACCTCCAGGATCAGACCTCCTCAATCCTACCGGCACGTCTTCCAGCGAGGAAGCAGAGTCTGGGGACTTTGGATCGAGCTCTTTAATCTCTGGTGCTGAGGTCACTGAGGTGGTGAAAAAGCTCCTCACTTGCAGGGCCCCAGGCGTGGATGAGAAACGCCCGGAGTTCTTTAAGGCTCTGGATGTTGTGGGGCTGTGTCGGCTTATGCAGCTCTGCAATACAGGTCCTTCTCAAACAATTAGCATATTGTGATAAAGTTCATTATTTTCTGTAATGTACTGATAAACATTAGACTTTCATATATTTTAGATTCATTACACACAACTGAAGTAGTTCAAGCCGTTTATTGGTTTTAATATTGATGATTTTGGCATACAGCTCATGAAAACCTAAAATTCCTATCTCAAAAAATTAGCATATCATAAAAAGGTTCTCTAAACGAGCTATTAACCTAATCATCTGAATCAACTAATTAACTCTAAACACCTGCGAAAGATTCCTGAGACTTTTAAAAACTCCCAGCCTGGTTTATTACTCAAAACCGCAATCATGGGTAAGACTGCCGACCTGACTGCTGTCCAGAAAGCCATCATTGACACCCTTAAGCAAGAGGGTAAGACACAGAAAGAAATTTCTGAACGAATAGGCTGTTCCCAGAGTGCTGTATCAAGGCACCTCAGTGGAAGTCTGTGGGAAGGAAAAAGTGTGGCAGAAAACGCTGCACAACGAGAAGAGGTGACCGGACCCTGAGGAAGATTGTGGAGAAGGACCGATTCCAGACCTTGGGGGACCTGCGGAAGCAGTGGACTGACTCCGGAGTAAAAACATCCAGAGCCACCATGTACAGGCGTGTGCAGGAAATGGGCTACAGGTGCCGCATTCCCCAGGTCAAGCCACTTTTGAACCAGAAACAGCAGCAGAAGCGCCTGACCTGGGCTACAGTGAAGCAGCACTGGCCTGTTGCTCAGTGGTCCAAAGTACTTTTTTCGGATGAAAGCAAATTTTGCATGTCATTCGGAAATCAAGGTGCCAGAGTCTGGAGGAAGACTGGGCAGAGGGAAATGCCAAAATGCCTGAAGTCCAGTGTCAAGTACCCACAGTCAGTGATGGTCTGGGGTGCCATGTCAGCTGCTGGTGTTGGTCCACTGTGTTTTATCAAGGGCAGGGTCAATGCAGCTAGCTATCAGGAGATTTTGGAGCACTTCATGCTTCCATCTGCTGAAAAGCTTTATGGAGATGAAGATTTCATTTTTCAGCACGACCTGGCACCTGCTCACAGTGCCAAAACCACTGATAAATGGTTTACTGACCATGGTATTACTGTGCTCAATTGGCCTACCAACTCTCCTGACCTGAACCCCATAGAGAACCTGTGGGATATTGTGGAGAAAGTTGAGAGACGCAAGACCCAACACTCTGGATGAGCTTAAGGCCGCTATCGAAGCATCCTGGGCCTCCATAACACCTCAGCAGTGCCACAGGCTGATTGCCTCCATGCCACGCCGCATTGAAGCAGTCATTTCTGCAAAAGGATTCCCGACCAAGTATTGAGTGCATAACTGAACATAATTATTTGAAGGTTGGCCTTTTTTGTATTAAAAACACTTTTCTTTTATTTGTCGGTTGGAATATGCTAATTTTTTGAGATAGGAATTTTGGGTTTTCATGAGCTGTATGCCAAAATCATCAATATTAAAACCAATAAACGGCTTGAACTACTTCAGTTGTGTGAAATGAATCTAAAATATATAAAAGTCTAATGTTTATCAGTACATTACAGAAAATAATTAACTTTATCACAATATGCAATTTTTTTGAGAAGGACCTGTATTGTGTGGAAATCAGGGGCAGTTGCCCTGGATTGGATACAAGCAATGGTTGCAGAGGAGTTAAGTGGCGCCTTGCAATCAGAAGGTCGCAGGTTCGCGTCCCGCTCAGTCTGTTGCTGTCGTTGTGTCCTTGGGCAAGACACTTAACCCACATTGCCTGCTGGTGGTGGTCGGAGGGACTGGTGGCGCAAGTGTTTGGCAGCCTCGCCTCCGTCAGTGCGTCCCAGGGCAACTGTAGCCATAGATATCATATATATTGCTAGATGCCTTAACTGGGAGTCGACAGCGTCCCTACATGGTGGCCATCTTACTTCGGACAGCTTACGTTCCGTTCTCAATGGTAGCAGATGGAAGGTGAGTGAACAACTTAAACAAAAACACTCTTAATTCAACGAAATAATAACGGATTTACAAGCGGGTTGCATTATTACAAACCTTATAACACATAGGCTTGATAGGACATACTTGAATATTTTTAAATTAACGGGCCAAATCTGTCATTTTACAGCCACATCTCTGGCGTTTATAACAAATCAAACAGTTTGAAAATTGGTTGAAAATTGAGCAAGTTAGAGTTATTTAAATAGTACATGCACCATTGACACCAATGTTACGAAAGGAGGGAGCTGTCCGAAGCAAGATGGCCGCCGCGTGGGGACATTAGTCCAATTAACAAACAGCGCAGGTAAGGCATCTATCAATATATATGATATCTATGGCTGTAGCTATGATGTAGCTCATCCCCACCATTGTGTGAATGTGTGAATGGGTGGATGACTGATTGTGTTGTGAAGCGCCTTGGGGGGTTGTAGAACCCTAAGAAGGCGCTATACAAATACTGGCCATTTACCATTTTACAAGCGGCCGAAATTAATTTTCTCCACAGGGTGTCTGGGCTCTCTCTTAGAGATAGAGTGAGAATCTTGATGAGGTTTTCTGGGCACGTCCAACCGGGAGGAGACCTAAGGGAAGACCCAGGACACGCTGGAGGGACTATGTCTTTCGTCTGGTCAGGGAACGCCTTGGGATTCCCCCAAAGGAGCTGGCCCAAGTGGCTGGGGAGAGGGAAGTCTGGGCCTCTCTGCTTAGGCTGCTGCCCCATGACCTGACCCCAGATAAGCAGAGGAAATTGAACAAATAGATAAATATTATAAAAAGAGACTAGAAAGGAAACATGATTTAATTATCGAAAATCATAGTTGCTGAAAAAATTTGCTTTTTTAAAAATATTTTAAAATAACCGTCCATTTAACAATTACAGAGTAAATTGTAGAGTAAAGCTCATCAGATTTATTTTAGGCTAGTGACAGATGGCTTACGTTCTCTATAAATTGTCCTGTGAATCTGTACATTTCTTGTGACATTCAGTGAAGCACACCGCTACTGTCCTGTGTCTGACCCCCACTAACCATCTGTCATCCATCCCACCTTTCTCTTCCCTCCTCCTCCTCTGGAACAGAGCCAGCAGACTCGGTTAAAACTGTCTTTCTCTATGGCTGCTAAACAAAGGGAGAGTGCTTTTGCTCCACATACTTTTAATACACTCATTTTGTCTGATATTGTTTGGTATAAATGTGGTTTCTTCTCATTTTTAACCATTATGTTGATTCCTAGGGTTTCTGTGAAAATGTATCTAGTTATTTTAGCTACTATTATACAGGTGCTGGTCATAAAATTAGAATATCATGACACAGTTGATTTATTTCAGTAATTCCATTCAAAAAGTGAAACTTGTTAGATTCATTATTACACACAGACTGATATATTTCAAATGTTTATTAGTTTGAATGCTTGTTAAAGCATTCAAAGTATTGTTTTTCTCCTCCTCCACTTTTTCAGTTTCCGTACGTTTTTGAACTGTCTCCTACAGTTTTTCAGCTATTTCAGCAAATTTGGTATCAAACCATTCAGCTCGTTCAGCTCTTTCCGGCGATATCTCTTGGTATTGATATCTTCAACCGTTTCCAATTTATTCAGCTTTTTCTGCGATTTTTCAGCCCATTGAAATGAATGGAAAATGCTTAAAATCGCTCAATTTTTCACAAAATCGTTCATCTTTTTGACCTCTTACTTGGCAGGGTTAACTTCAACCTAGAGACTTCATTCAACTTTTAACAAACTCACAACAAGTTCAACTATTTCAAATTGTTTCAGCTTCTTGATATCTTTTACGCTTTTTCTATAATCACAGGTTAAATTTGAGGTACGATTTGGAAAAGTTCAGAAATTTCTCCTCCCCCCATTCAAAAGAATAGGGCCCAAAACCGACTTCAGGCAGTGTCCTGAGAGAACCATAGAACTGATGGAAATGGGACTTGCACTGGATGAAAGCTGACGGACTTTCCTCCGTTTTGATGTAAAATATATGGCCGTACTCCAAACATTTTGGTCGTAGCGTTAATTAGTTCGGACCTTTACCACTTTTTTGAAATCTTTCCATTCCACTCTAACCTGAACATTCTGCACTCTAACATTTCAAGGTCAAAATTTCTGCAAACAAATTTTTACTACACCCACATCGTTTATGCTACTGAAACAAATTATACCTCAAAACGTAGGATCTTTGTCAGCTTCGATAGGATGTCTTCATTTTAGCTGTAGGTGTCACGGTGTGGGCGCTACGAGTGCCAGATTTTCTCCCATTGGCGGCCATTCTAATAATTCTCAGCTTTTGTGCTTCAATCGCTGTCTGAGAGCTGAAATCGTCTCCTCATATCTCCTACAATATTCAACGTAGCCACACAAAAATTTACACAGAGCACCATCGAAGCCTTCTGCCACTTACGGTTTTGGAATTTTTTGAATCGGTGCAAGACTTTTCGAATGGTGATGAGACGTTCGAGGCCTCCAATCTGACGTTTGGAGCTGCAGATGAGTGTTTTCTGCAGTAACCGATGAATTTCTCTAAACAAAATTCTGCTACGACCACATCTTTTAGAGTTCATTCATAATTTTTCCAAAAACAGTAGATTTGTTTGTCAGGTTCAATGGGACGTCTTTGGTTTAGCTGTAGCTGTCGGTTCGGGCGCTACGAGCCTCAGAAGGAGGAGTGAGCCAGATTTTCTCCCATTGGCGCCCATTATAACTAATATCATTTTCTGCTCCAGACAGCAGAAATCGTCTCCTCATTTCTCCTACAGAATTCGACGTAGCCACACAAAAATTCACACAGAGCACCATCGACTCCTGCTGCTGACGCTTTTGGAATTTTTTGAATAGGTGCAATACTTTTCGAATGGTGATGAGAGATTCGAGGTCTCCAATCTGACTTTTGAAGCTGCAGATCAGCTGCAGTCTCCGATGACTTTCTCTAAAGAAAAATCTGCTACGACCACATCTTTTATAGTTCATGCGTAATATTTTTCAAAAACAGAAGTTTTTTTTGTCAGCTTCGATGGGATGTCTTTGTTTTAGCTGTAGCTGTCACGGTTCTTGAGTTACAAGCGTCAGGAGGATTCAGCCACATTTTAATTTTCTGCTCCAGACAGTAGAAATCATCTCATCATACCTCCTACAAATATTCTAGGTAGGCACACAAAAAATTAAATATAGCACCACCAAAGCCTTCTGATGCTGACGCTTTTGGAATTTTTCAAATCGGTGCTATACTTTTCGAATGGTGATGAGACGTTGGAGGCCTCCGATCTGACATCTGAAGCACAGATCCAAAGCCTTCCTCAAGCCTGCTGCATCTAACAGCAGCAGACCAGTGGTGTGATAATGGAGCTTTCTGATTGGTTCAGACCTTTCCCGCTATTTTGACTGTCTGACAGCTGATATACGGAAAAGCTATTTTAAGTACAATCCTACTGGACACTTGTGGCTTCTCTATCAGCCTGTCTGCTTGTTTCAGCAAACCAGTATCAGAACCAGCATCTGGTTTAAGACCAGAACCAGGATCAGAACCCACACCAGAACCAGCATATGGATCAGAACCAGGGCTAGATTAGAACCAGGCCCAGAAGTCAATATTGTCTCTCTCCCTCTATTTCTCTCTCTGTCGCTCTCTACCCCCCAGTAATCCAGTGACACCCCCCCCCCCCCCCCCCCCCCCCCCGGTCTCTGATTGGCTGAGAGAGCTCAAGCATCTTTTTGAATAACAGAGATACGCACCCACACATATTATACATCAAATTGACCTTTCGCCGAGCCCCGCCCCCCTAAGTTGCTGTTACCAAGTCCGACAATAAGTGGATCAAATACTGCAGCTCCGCAGATTTCTGCGATGGAAAGAAGTAGACAGATGCATGTCAGCGACATTTTTTGGAGCAATTCCTCCTCAATATCATCCAGATCGAGGCAAAAAGGGTTACAGTATGCAGTGGAGGGATATATTAGTGTTGGCTCCGCTAAGCGAAGCGTAGCAGGGTACAAGGAGTTTGGAAAGATGAGCGTGAATCCGAGGGGCGGTGGCGGCGATGCGGTGTCCCTGTGAGCTGTCAGATGTCAGCTGTCAGATGATCTGAGCTGCAGGCAGCTCTAACGGAGAAAAGCTCCCGGCGCTCTGCATCGCTCAGTTGATCATCTCAGCTGAGTCTGTTTATAAAATGTAACTTTTTATGCCCGTGTTTACTTTTATTTTCAATATAGTTCCCGGCCGGAGCTCGGCATTAATTCATCACGTGATCATGACACCACCCGCTGTTGCGCCAAAAGGCTTAATGTGCGTTTATAAGACACACGGTTGAGGTAATATTACGCTGATTTGCCAGCATGGAGTGTCTTATCTAAAAGGGTCTTGGATAGTCTGGGAGGCGGACCTCCACCCAGCCGCGGGCGGGGGGAGCACTCATGCTGTTGCTGGTTGAGCTTGATGAGGAGGTTCTGAAGGGAAACGAAGGAGACACGACTACAATCGAGGCCAATGCTTAGTAGTAAATTAGGCTTAGCTTCAACATTTTGTTTGGAGTTGTCGGATAGTAACGGTTGCTATGATGTGTGATTGGACAATAGCCGTTCTGGGGGCAGGGCTGGCGAAAGGCTAATTGATCGGCTTGGTCTGATGAACCCACTGCCCTCCCCCGCCCATCCCTGCTCTCTGATTGGCTGAGAGAGTTCAAGCTTCTTCTTGGTTAACAGAAATACGCACCCACACATATTATACATCAAATCGATCGGCTTGGTCGTAGGAACCCATTGCCCCCCCCCCCACCCCCCCACCCCCCACATCCCTGCTCTCTGATTGGCTGAGAGATTTCAAGCTTCTGGGTTAACAGAAAAAAAACCCCAGACATGTTATACATCAAATTGATCGGCTTGGCCTCAGGAAACCAGCCATCAGCCATCCCTGCACTCTGATTGGCCGAGAGAGTTCAAGCTTCTTCCAAGTTAACAGAAATATGCACCCAGACATGTTATACACCAAATCGATCAGCTTGGACTCAGGAAACCAGCCGTCTACCCTGGTCTTTGATTGGCTGAGAAAGTTTTGAAACTTTAAAGTTCAATTTCTGCTCTTTCTAACAGTTTATTTTTTATTTCATTCTGCTAACTTTGACAATTGAACTAATTTTCAACTTCACTTCAGTTCTAATGCATGTTTATCTATCAGTTTCAGCTGCTAAATTCACAGTTCAGCTAATTGTGAAAATTTTACTGTTAAACTATTCCTACTCAAATACCAGCTGTTTAAACATTTCAGCTGTCAAGTTTTTTAAACTGTGTAGTGAGATTTCAGTTTTCTGCTGTTTAGATTTTTTTCTCTTTTCTCCACTTACCTATTTGGTTTTATTACACTTGTTAGTGATTTTTTGCTCCTAAATCTTTAAATCTTTTCAGCTCATATTTACAATTAAGCAAAATTTTCGCAGCAGAAAACTGCTTATTTCAGTTCAGCTACTCAGCTATCAGTTTGAAAATTCAGCATATTCTGCTAATTTCACAATTCAACTAATAGTGAAAATGTAACTACTTATACTTAAATATGAGCTGTTTAAACATTTTAGCTGCTCAGTTTTTTAAACTATGTTTAGAGATTTCAGTTTTCTGCTGTTTAGGATTTTTTTCTCTATTCTCTACTTACTTTTTGGGCTTTTTTAAACTTTTTAGCAATTTTTGCTCCTAAAACTTCAAATCCATTCAGCACATTTTGACAATTAAGCTTAGTTTTAGCTTCAATTCAGCAGTTTCAGCTATCATTTTCAGCAATCAAGCATTCAAACACATTTCTGCAAGAAATGCAATTTGTCTAGTTTCTATTATTTTGATGATTATAACTGAAAACTAATGATAGTCCCATATTCTGCATCTCAGAATATTAGAATATTGTGAAAAGGTTCAATATTGAAGACACCTGGTCTATTGCAACCCCCAGGGGGGTGTGCCCCACTGATTGAGAACCACTGGAGTAGCGAGTGGATGAGTTTACTTCCGTTTATAGACTTTATGATCACGTGGGGCTAACGTGGCGCTGAGGCTGATGGGAGATGGAGTTTATAAGGTGGAGCTTCGGCTGGAGGAGCGTCGATTTTTCATATCTTTCATATTTTATGTATTATACTTACTGTACACCAGATTACGATTTACTGCTTATTCCACATAGTTAGATGCTAAACTGCATTTTGTTGTTTCAGTATTGGTCATGTTAGGTTAGTCCAGTCATCCGGAAACAAGATTCACGGAAGATGACTAGGCTAATATCTCTCGCTAGCACCATAATATTCATTTCTATCTCTCAGAGATAAGTAGTACTTATTGTTTGCTAGCTACCTTTTTAGTCTGGCTTTTATGTAGCATTATTATGATAAATTTATGGTTACTACTTAAAATCCTTCTATTTATTAATTTAGCCATGTTGAATTTATTTACATTAATAACTAAATGAACTAAATGAACATACACATCTTCGGTTCTCACTGGCTCTTTGCTGCCGTCTGTGTATCGAGCTAAAAACAGCTGCTCTTTGTTCACATCACAGTATTTTGACAGAGCTAAGTTTATGATGTTTTTCTCTTTCACATGTTTTTTGTGGGGCTAACGTGGCATGCTGAGGCTGATGGGAGATGGAGTTTATAAGGTGGAGCTTCGGCTGGAGGAGCGTCGAGAGGTGCACACTGTGGCAGGTTCAATAAATGGCTTGAACTTTGCTCCAAGCTCAAGCCACAGGGGAACCTGGTTTTGTGGCCTGCAGAAAACCACAATAAATGCTGGTCTGGTGCCTACAGCTGGTGTGGGCCAATTTCATCAACATCCAGTCTGTGGTGGCCTCACATGTGAGTTCTCATGTTTGTCCTCGTGCATCAAGCACCAAAACAAATTCCTGGTGAGTGTAACAACTGACTGATCAGTAAACCTCATTTTCATTCTGATTATTCTTTCAGGCTAATAGTTTCCATACACCCATGATCCGGGCACATATCTCGGTGGTCATGTGCCACAACACCAAAACTACAAAACCCTACAGGGTTCCCACTCTTTTCTTGAAATGCTTTTCCAGGACATTCTCAAGACTTTTTCAGCTGCTACAGTACGAGTGAAGTTATCACAACGAGGACTGGCCTTGACCCCGTGCATGACTCCTGAGTGCTGAGACATCCATGTTACCGATATCAAAAGACTTCCTGCAGAGCTTGCAATATGCCCTATGCACATCGCTAGACTCTTCTCCTAGCCAGTCCCTGAACTGGGGGTTTTCTTTCCACTCAGTTTTGAATTTGCATGTTTTCCTGACATCATCACTCACTCCTGCCTAGAAAGGACAACAACACAAATTTAAAAGTCTATCACTGTTTATATTGAATGTTTACTCAAAAATTAGGCCTACTTTTCATACCTTAGCTTTTTCATATCTTTCATATTTTATGTATTATACTTACTGTACACCAGATTACGATTTACTGCTTATTCCACATAGTTAAATGCTATTAACTGCATTTTGTTGTTTCAGTATTGGTCATGTTAGGTTAGTCCAGTCATCCGGAAACAAGATTCACGGAAGATGACTAGGCTAATATCTCTCGCTAGCGCCATAATATTCATTTCTAACTCTCAGAGATAAGTAGTACTTATTGTTTGCTAGCTACCTTTTTAGTCTGGCTTTTATGTAGCATTATTATGATAAATGTATGGTTACCACTTAAAATCCTTCTATTTATTAATTTAGCCATGTTGAATTTATTTACATTAAAGGAAAAGTTCGCTTTTTTAGACATTAAGTTTTATGTGTTCCTTCACCCACCCAGTGCTCTGTAAACTTTGACCCATTTCACACACACCCCCCTGCTCAAAGATTTTCAGGGGAGAAGTGATTCAGAAAGGTAGTTCTAGCTAGTTTCGGGGGCACTTTATCTGCGCCGTTTAGCCTCACAAAAGGATTAGCCTCTGAAAGCATGGCTAATTTGCATCTCACAAACAAAGAGAAAAAAATTACAACGTCACATTACAACGGGACTATTTTTTGTCATTCGTATCCCTGCGCCGGTCACCGCAGCAGCTAGAACGGGCTCGTGTCTGGCTGCTAATCCTAGCTGTATGAGTGAAACAACCACTTCTAAAGTCACTTAAAAGTAGTTTTTCTTAAATATATCGAGCCATGGTGCGTACCTGCAGTTTCCCGGGTTGTAACAATAAGGATGTTACAGGATCACCTTTTCGGTTTGACACTTTTCCTGCTAAGGACGTTTCTCTAAGGCATCAGTGGCTTTTAGCAATCGGCTACTCCAAGGATACTCGGCTGGAACGAGTCAAAACCTTTCGTTTGTGCAGTGCACACTTCAAAGAGGATGATTACATCAGGAAAAAGTTCGGGAAAAGTGAAAGACTGTTTTTGAAGAGTTCGGCCGTACCAGAAATCTGGGTAAGTTTTGTTTTTAAAAAATGATTTATTCCGCTATGTCTGCTGTATTCATGCAATCATCTTCGCATTTTAGCGCATTATTTATGCAATCATCTTTACACCGATGGTTTATCATAGACTGCAGTAGCTTTGTCAACAATCTGTGTTGATGTGTGTGTTTTGTGTAGCAAATGCAATTCTTCATCCGTGTACTCTGGCTCATAAAGATATCCTAGTAGTAAAATAAGTTTCTTCTTCATCTGATATAGTGTTAAAATGAAATTCGTCATCAGATGAGACGGAGTCTGACATGGTTTCGGCATTCGGCAGTGAAACAGCTGACATACGAAGCGCTGTTTAATATCCGCGGGGACCGGCGCAGGGATACGAATGACAAAAAATAGTCCCGTTGTAAGGTGACGTTGTAAATTTTTTCTCTTTGTTTGTGAGATGTAAATTAGCCATGCTTTCAGAGGCTAATCCTTTTGTGAGGCTAAACGGCGCAGATAAAGCGCCCCCGAAACTAGCCAGAACTACGTTTATGAATCACTTCTCCCCTGAAAATGTCTGAGCAGGGGGGTGTGTGTGAAATGGGTCAAAGTTTACAGAGCACTGGGTGGGTGAAGGAAGACATAAAACTTAATGTCTAAAAAAGCGAACTTTTCCTTTAATAACTAAATGAACTAAATGAACATACACATCTTCGGTTCTCACTGGCTCTTTGCTGCCGTCTGTGTATCGAGCTAAAAACAGCTGCTCTTTGTGCACATCACAGTATTTTGACAGAGCTAAATTTATGATGTTTTTCTCTTTCACATGTTTTTTGTTTCTGCTGTCGGCCAATGGAACAAGTATGAAATACTGAGAGGAACGTGGCCGGTAAGACTACCTGTTACCCGTCGTTATCTCGAAGCTGTCGTCATGTTCGCTACGGCTCCACTAAAACCAAAAGCATGAGTGACGACACGCCCACAGCTGGCCGCTGCTCCTCTGTCACTCAACAGAGAGAGGGAGAAAAAAGTCTCACTTGATATACTGCAATACAGCAACACTCTTGAACTGAAAGTCGCTAGTTTTGGCCCTTTCTTTGATGCAGAAATGAAAGCAGACAAGTGCTACAGCCCAGTATCGCCCGTTGAAGGCAGCTGAAAATAGACATTCTGTTTAACACATACGTTCATACACAAGGAGGGAAAATTATTTTCCAGGACATTTGACTTTTCTTCCCATTTTCCATGTGTTTTCCATGACTAGAAAATTGGTCAGTCATTTTCCAGGTTTTCCAGGACATGTGGGAACCTTGCTAACTGCCTCTGACTCCAGAGACATCAAGGGGTTATGTGAGCAGGCTGCAACTTCCAGCTATGTGGTTCCTGACCCGGCGCCCTCCCCTGGTCATACACACAAAAGAAAAATGGAAGGGACACCTAGCTCCCGTCAAACGGATGAACCTGTAACTAGAAGTACTGAACATGCCATTTTCCACATTACTGAACTGGTTCTAATTATCGTTCCATAATGGCCCATAACCATATAAGTCCTGAAGAAATAAAGTCTGCAGTCGACAGTTTTATTCCAAGCTGTGCTGCAGAACTCATAGAAACACTTGCAAACTAAAATACATAAAATTAAACACAAAGCCTGTGGTCAGTGAACTGTCCATTACCATGCTGCCACTGTGATAATGAGGTTTAATCTCTTCCAATACTTTATTATAGCATCAAAACGTAAATGAAAAATATAATAGTCACAGAAAAATTGAGAATTCTCTGATTGGAAAAAAAATGTTTAGTGTGTAGAACAAGTGAAGCTGACGTAATTGCTCCCAACATTTGAAAGCTCAAGTAGTAGCCCAGCCCCTGTGGTCCGTGACATTGCTTGCAAGGTTTAATTAAGTCAAGACACCCTTGATTGAGTTAGTTAAAGTCACGAGCCCCTGTTGACTTTGAAATGGCTGACTAAAGCACATTTATGTTGCAGCTTTGATTGTTTTTGTCATTAAAAGATCAGGACCCTTGAGAAATAAAGGAAAGGGTCCAGTCCAGCTCAGACTTCAAAAGTTGGACCTTTCTTGGATTTAGCGTGGTTTATATAAATGAATCTGTGGCATGTTAGATTTCTCAAGCCTTGATGAGGTATCGTTACAGTAGAGTAGATGTTATAGTGGTGAGACTGGAGTACACTGGTAATTGTGATGGAATTTTATTTTAATGCTCAGTTCAGAGTGACATGTTGGTAGTTCCTCAGTCAAAACGTAACTCTAAGGGGTGATTGTGCTTTTTCGGTTATAGGCCCTTGCCTCTGGAATCAACTTCCATCAGAGATAAAACAGTCCACGTCTCTGCCCATTTTTAAAGCCAGACTAAAGCTTTATTTTAGATCAGTTTGCTAGTTTTATTAAAGCCATACTATGCAATGTTTTCATATTTTTAAATCATGTTCTTGAGCCAGTATGTACTAAAATGACCCATATGGGTTAATAAAATGTCACTCAGACCCCCACCGCTCTCTGTGGCCTGAATATCACACTTGCAACTTCAGAGTACCGGTCCGATACCTGTTGCGCTTAAGGCTGAGTTATACTTCTCCGTTAGCTCCGTAGGCTAGAGACGCATAGGCGTTGACGGAGACGTTTTATGTTTACACTCCTTCATTGGCTGGGGGTGTTGCAAAGCAACCCCCCGCCTGGACAGCAGAGGGCATAGCACTTTACTGGGGTATGCTGCCGCCATACAGCCACGTATCCAGTCTACGATAATGTATTTACTACTGTGTTTACATTGTTTTAATGTATTTTAGAGAGTTTTTAACACGGACGAATTTGTCCCTCATTATCCTCCACCTCTTCATGTGGTCGGCATCTCTAAACCCACGTTTCTCGTCATTTCCGTCCACGAATAAAAAACTCACTGTGTATCTTTGTGCTCCTTCAGTCACAGGTGAATAAACTTTAGTATTTTCTAACTTTTTCCGCGAGGCGTTCTTCAATCTGCTCCGTGTCTGCTGCTAAATTAGTGATGTGCGAGTCATGAATGAATCGTTCAATACTCAAGAATCACTTTACTGACTCACGAATCACGAGTCACAATCCCAACTGACTCGTCCCTGTTACTGTTAGCAAACTAATTTCATTAGTAGAGATATATCTAGCTTATCATTAAAATTGTGGAAAAAAATAACAGCCAGTTTCTTAATAAAAGCATTTTCTTACCTGCTCTGGCCTGTAAGCTTATTAGTTCCCAGTAGCATTGGTCTGCTAACAGCACGTTCAAATCACTCACGACTCACCCCCTCCCTTCCCTAGCTTAAAATGTCCGGTGCTAAATCATAGCATGAACGAATCATTCAGTTCCTCCGTAGCGGGCCTCACTCAGAGTCACTCACCCCCTCCCTCGCGGGTTTCAGCTCAAACGAGTCACTCATTGGAGTGGAGGCTCGCAGTACCGCTAACCTGGCTCAGCTCATGAGTCATGACTCATGCTGCTCGCGATACGGATCACTCACTACTCCCACCCGGGTTTCAGCTCATAGGAGTCCCCCAGTGGAAACTTGTGTAATTACATACGAATCACTAACCCCTAACCCAACTCAGCTCATGAGTCATGACTCACGCTGCTTGCGGTATGGATCACTCACTACTCCCACCTGGGTTTCAGCTCATAGGAGTCCCCCAGTGGAAGCTCGCGGTACTACAAGCTCACTCACCTCTCCCTCCTGGCTGTCAGCTGCAGAAACTCAGGCTGTTACAGGGGAAGAGTCGCTCCTTCACCTGAGCTGAACTTTAATAGTGTGACTGACGCCATATTCAGTCTACACCTTTTTCTTTTTGCAAAGATAATAAGCAGACTAAAGAAAAAATATAATATTTCAGTTCCACCACTATTTTAAAAAATGAATTTCAGTGTATAAAATTGATAGTTTTTTTAATCACTCATCTTAGCAGTAGGATTCACATAGAAAGAGGAGCAAATTAAGTTTGAGTGAAAATGTAGATTTTTTTTTGCACTCTGGGCAACTGACTCAGTGACTCAAATGACTCGAAAACCCGATTCATTTTGGTGAGTGACTCATTCAAACTCGATTCAGTAAAAATAATCGAGTTTACCATCACTACGCTAAATATCTTCTGCTCTCTTTATTTATTGAGTCGGCAGTGGCGGTGCTGTTGACATATTTCAAGGAAGCGGCATCCTGACCAATCACAAGCATGCGCTCTCCGTGGCTCTCGACGGACAGTTATTTTTGGGGGCATGTCTCTGTCACCCTCCGCTAGCCCGTCTGAGAGCCCTTGCGTCGACGCAAAATGGCGCTGCATGTCTCCATACTGACGCAGACGGACAAGTATAAATTAGGCTTAAGTTAAAGATGGAGCCGACATACCTGGCGCTGCAGTCTGGTTCCAGCACGTTTCCTGCATGTTTTAGATTGTGAACACAGCTGATTTGTTTGATTTAGTGATGAACCGCTCCTGTAGACACTAATGAAGGCTGGGGAGACATTTCAGCAGTTAGATTAAGGTGTTAAAAAGATAAACGCACAGCGAGGAGATAAGTTTCACTTTTGGTTTCACTCACGGACACTAGGGGGTGCTAAAAACAAGCCAAAACTGCCAAGTGTGCCTTTAATGATTTTAGTGTTTTTTCTGATTGCTCTTTGGTCTTATTGCTTTTAATTATTTTATTTTTTAAGTGTTTTATGCTTTATTTTACCTTAATGTATGCTTTTACAGTGTTTTATATGTACAGCACCTTGGGCCTCCTTGGGGGCGGGAAGGGGCTTTATAAATAAACAATTGAAATTTAAATTAAGAACAATCTGGAAATTGGACAATCTACCAGAGTCTCAAAACGCTGAGAAACAGGTAAGATGGTAGTTTAGTTTTTACACAGAAACAAACTAAAATGGCCAAATTTTCTTAAACATGAGGTGATAGAAAAGAAGGTAACTAAAGTTGGAGTTGACACAAGCTTCAGATATTTATGTTTTCACTTCCTCTGGCTTTGACGATGACAAACAGGAAAACCTTTAGTCAACCATTCAAAAACGTCACAAACCATTCTGAGACCCAAAATAAAAAAACAGCCTCTAGATTATCATCAAAACAGTTTTTCAACCATCCCATACTTCATAGTCATTTGATTGGTAAATAAACGTCTTAGGCTACATGAATTAAAAGAGCAAACATTCAGCATTTGAAACAAGAAACAAAACAAAATTATAAAAATGTGTGGGTCAAAGAGTTTAATCATCATGCTGTGAGGGATGCGTCCAAATGACAGCCATCTTAGTAAATAATAAATTCATTTTTATTTATTTATTGTTTTATTTGCTATCCATACATACACTTCCTCTCATATAAACCCCATTTAACAAAACAAAAATCAGACTTTTTCCAGCAGTGAGTGGGAAATGGAACCCTCTGAGATGACCCTCACAGGGACAGATTTAAAACCCAGAAGCTTCTAATTATGACTTCTGCTGTGAAAAATGACATTTTCTAGCAGTTAGTAAAGGGCTGAAAGCTCTGAGCACTGCACACTCAGAGATTAGAGTTTAAGCTCTGGCAAATTTAAATAATTCTCTCGATGTTCTTTGCTTTTACGCACTACCCTTGTGTCATACAAATTATTTTTAAAAAGACAAAGTTGTTATAAATGTTTGGCATGCTGATATAGATTTTACATATAAAAACAATCTGTATAAGATTTGATTTATTAGCCAGAATAACTTATCAAAACAATAATTTATAGGAATTAATTGAACCTTTTATAATACTGTAACTGGAAACTACATTTGAATAAACACAAATTAATCAAACATCTTTATTTTAATGATTTGAGTGAAAATAAAAGACTGTTCTTCAATATGTCATAATGAATTTAAAGTAACAATGAGCAGTTTCCTGCTCCTCTCTCCTCCCTATGGTTGAATGTGGAATTAGCGCTAGCAACAAGCTAACACTAACACAAGCCAACTAATACTAAAATAAACCACGAAAAAGATCCACACTATTGGACAAAAAAAATATTATTATTTACAAGGCCAATAGCAACAAATCCAGGTCACCATCAGTCCGTGTTCATGTTTTGTAGCCTCCTTTAGCTCCCTCAAACTAATGTAGGCCATGCTGATGTTCACTCTGGTTTTAGCTCTTAGCTTCATCTCCAAAGACATTACACTGTTACTTTTACTTCCAGGCTCCTCCATGAGTTCGAATGGGCCATGTTCCGTGACTCAATTGTCGAGGTGGCTGGCCGCAGCTGTGGCCGCAGGTTGGTCGGTGCCTGTCGTGGCGGCAATCCATAAACCCGCTGATGGACACTGGCGGTTAGGGATGCTGTCAAGCTGAAGAAAGAGTCCTATCAGGTCTTTTTGGCCTGTGGGACTCCGGAGACAGCTGATGGGTACTGGCAGTCCAAGTGGAATGCGGCTCGGGTGGTCGCGGAGGCAAAAACCCGGGCATGGGAGGAGTTCGGTGAGACCATAGAACAAGACTTCCATACGGCTTCAAGGAGATTCTTGTCCACCATTCGGCATCTCAGGAGGGGAAAGCAGTGCACTACCAACACCGTTTACAATGGGGAGGGTGTGTTTCTGACCTCGACTAAGGACGTTGTGAATCGGTAGGCCGAGTACTTCGAATACCTCTTCAATCCCACCTGCACGCCTTCCAGTGTGGAAGCAGAGTCTGGGGACTTTGGGTTGGGCTCTCCAATCTCTGGAGCTGAGGTCACTGAGGTGGCCAGGCTCCGGGGCTGAATGAGATCCACCTGGATTTCCTTAAGGCTCTGGATGTTGTGGGGCTGTGTTGGTTGACGCAGCTGTACAATATCACGTGGACATCGGGGGCAGTTCCACTGGATTAGCAGACCGGGGTGGTGGTCCCCCTATTTAAAAAGAAGGACTGCAGGGTGTGTTCTAACTACAGGGGGATCACACTCCTGAGCCTCCCTGGTAAGGTCTATTCGGGGGTTCTGGAGAGGAGGGTCCATCGGATAGTCAAACCTCAGATCCAGGAGGAGCAATGTGGTTTTCGTCCTCGCCGTGGAACACTGGACCAGCTCTATACCCTTAAGAGGCTTCTGGAGGGTGTGTGGGAGTTCGCCCAACCAATCTAGTGGATTTGGAGAAGGTGTTCAACCGCATCCGGGGGGCCTTGTAGGGGGTACTCTGGGAGAATGGGGTAGCAGGCCCCTTGATATGGGCTGTTAGGTCCCTGTACGACCAGTGTCAGAGCTTGGTCCTCATTGCCGGCAGTAAGTCGGGCTCGTTTCCAGTGAGAGTTGGACTCTGCCAAGGCTGCCCTTTGTCACCGATTCTGTTCATTACTTTTATGGACAGGATTTCTAGGCGCAGCCAAGGTGTTGAGGGGATCCATTTTGGTGGCCTGAGGATCAGGTCTCTGCTTTTTGCAGATGCTGTGGTCCTGTTGGCTTCATCAGACCGGGATTTTCAGCTTTCGCTGGAGCAGTTCGCAGCTGAGTGTGAAGCAGCTGGGATGAGAATCAGCTCCTCTAAATCCAAGACCATGGTCCTAAGTTGGAAAAGGGTAGAATCCCTTCTCCAGGTCAGGGACGAGGTCCTGCCCAAAGTGGATGAGTTCAAGTATCTCGGGGTCTTGTTCACGAGTGAGGGAAAGTTAGAAAGTTGATAGACGAATTGGTGCTGCGTCTGCAGTGATGCGGGCATTGTACTGGTCTGTCGTGGTGAAGAGAGAGCTGAGCCAGAGCTGAGCCAGAAGGCAAAGCTATTGATTTACCAGTCGATCTACATTCCTACCCTCACCTATGGTCACAAGCTTTGGGTAGTGACCGGAAGAACGAGATTGCTGATACAAGCAGCCAAAATGAGTTTTCTCCGCAGGGTGGCTGGGCTCTCCCTTAGAGACAGGGTGAGAAGCTCGGTCATCCGGGAGGGGCTCAGAGTAGATCTGCTGCTCCTCCACCAAGAGAGGAGCCATATCGGGTGGCTCGGGCATCTGGTAAGGATTCCTCCTGGACGCCTCCCTGGTGAGGTTTTCCGGGCACGTCCAACCGGGAGGAGACCCAAAGGAAGACCCAGGACACGCTGGAGGGACTATACCTCTTGGCTGGCCAGGGAACGCCTTGGGATTCCCGAGGAAGAGCTGGCCCAAGTGGCTGGGGAGAAGGAAGTCTGGGCCTCTCTCCTTAGGTTGCTGCCCCTGCAACCCGACTCCGGATAAGCGGAAGACAATGGATGGATGGATGGATGGCTCCTCCATGATGCCAACAGAAAAAGGAAACTTCTTTTTCTTCTTCTTGTGCTTTTTATTGACGATCTGCGAACTGAAAAAGCTAACTGCTAGCATAACAGCTAACTGCCATAAAGCAGGTAAAGCGCTCCCCCTGTCCACCTTATTCTTATTGACCGTGAACCTCTGCGCGAAAAATGCGACTGACTTCCGGTCCGCGTTCATTTACATTGAGACGATGCAATCCCTTTGCACTTATCCTCTTTTTATGGGCTTTTAGAGACAGAACACATGTGAACACCAGCTGTCACAGCTGAAACGAGACACAGTTACACTCCCCCTGCCTACTGAAGCATAGGCGTGGGAGGACGATCTTAAAATCTGGCCAAAGCTAACGTACAGTAGCATTTTAGCCACTTTCTGAACTTGGTCGATAATAAACAATCGCAACAAGCTCCGAGGCTTATCAGTACCTACATAGTAATAAGGTTGGTGTTGTTTTGTTGAAAGAGGTGGGACACAATATTATTTATTTAAAAGCAGACGTAGAGTCGAGTCAGAGCCTTAAATCCTTCATCACCAAGTTTTGGGTTTTAGTTTCTACATCTTGTGAAATACAAACAGCAGGATGGCACTTTTAGGTTAATAACAGCAGTCTAAACTCATAAAAATAAAATAAAGTTTGTGGTGGTTTTCAAGTTAAGATTTTTCAGCCACATCCTTCTGAGTTTCTCATCTCTGAAGGCAGTGAAAACCGTACTGACGCTCACAGCCACACTCCTTACTCTGAGGTGCATCTTCTAAACATTGCTCCACATTGCAGCCACAAATTTAATTTTCTCTGGTTGTTTGTATAATCACGAACAGTGCAACATCTTCCCGAGCCACACGAGTAAATTTTTCGGGGTAATTTTTAAAAAAATCCCCTTCAAATGTTCAAATAAACTGCTACTAGCAACGAAACCTCACCATGCACACCAATGTGTATGCGCCACTTCTGGTATCTCACCGGATGTTGCACTCATCATCATTTCTCCATGAGCCCACCCAAAAAATAAGGTGGATAGAGCACCTGCCTGCTCCACAAAACTGTTAAGTGCATTATCTGGCCAGTAGAGGGCTGCAGAGTGGTGTCAGATATGAAACTGGTCAGGTTTCTAACTCAACAATCATTTAGATCAATGGTAAAGCTCTAGCTTAAAGTATGAAAACCTATTTAGTGTTACTTTAATGGCAATAAAGAGTTTATAAATAAAACAATTGAGACATTTGTGTTCAGTTGCCTTGAACTGTTAAATAATTTCCAACCATCAGAAATGCAGATTTAAGCCATAAAATGTCCTTTTTGTCAACACATTTCTGAAAATGTCAGTGTGTTATTGTAGATGTTACTGTAAAATCAGAATATATATATGTGAAAACCTGTTTCTGTAACCACATTTGAATGATCTGGTCTATATTTATTCTGTCATAACTGTATTTTTATTTCAAATTTTGTTTATTTTTTTAAATAAAAGACATCTTGTCTCGTGTGTTTTTTTGACACCCTCCAAACTTCCTGATGAGGCCAATTTCTTATTTTTTTCCTATGTTGTGATCCTTTTGCATTATTAATCTGCTATTTTTATTCGTCAATTGCTTCACTAATTGGGTCAGTGATCAAAGCAGGACTTCATCATTTAGAAAAAAGGAGGGAAAACTAGATTTTGTTGGCTCTCTGCTGCAGCTCGGAGCAGAAACAAAAAGAAATAAAAACCAAGAGTTTGGGTTCAGATCTAACATATCTTCTTATGGAGAGCCTGCTGAGAGATGCTGCACTCTTATGTAACTCAGCAACATCATTATGAAGACAGTCTGAGGAGGCAGAAATCCTCCATCTTCAGCCGTTTCCTGTGGCAGAACAATCAGATCGCCCACGCCATCTACTGGTGGAAAGGTAGGGGAAACGTTAACCTTCACTAATGACCACACAGGGGAGAGGACCAGGGGCAGAAGAAAACTAACAGCCTTTTCAGAGACTGGATTTGAGGCTTTTGAACACTGATGACATGTATGATCCACTGTTGGCCCGTATCATTAGTTATTTGAGGCAAATCCAGGCTCTGGGACACGCAGAGGTTATGTCCTACTCCTTTGTTGACAGTGATGTGTAATTTGTCTACCTTCCACATTCATCTGACCTTCGGCTTCATAAAGAAGTTGTCTTGAAGACAGGTATGTGTGCACTGGACATCTGTGGGGTATGGCTGACATGTTCGGTGTGACCAATGAGCATGTGCGCCGTTTCTCATCCTCATGAGTTCTACACCCTCATTTGGAAACACCACACAAAGCAAAGGAGGCCACAAATAAAAACTGCTGAACCACCTGTTTTTACCACTCAGAGCAAGAATTCTGAAATATGGACTACATTGGGGAAAAAAGACAATCAGTTTGAGAGGCATGGCTGCTCTGACAAATGAGTGTTGCCTTAAAAGTGCATATTGAAGTTTTTGCAGCTTGAGTAGCCTTATATTTCATGAGCTTTCTTTCTAATAAACCCTTTGCAAAAGACTAAGTTATGCATTCATGTCATTCTGAAAATGAATTAGATTACCATCGATAATTACTCATGCCCCTCAAACAAGAGACACAGAATAATCTAACTGAGGAAAGGCAGCAGGAATCGATTTAGTTTTGGGGACTAGAACAAAAAAATGATCAGATTATTCTGTAAACACGTGTTTTTGTTTGGATTTTTACACGTTTCTTGTAAAAGATTTCATTTGTTGTTACGTGTCCAATAGCAGCAGAAGCAGTAAAGCCCCTTTCCTCTCACCTTAAACCCTCCTGACTATATAAGCTCCAAATGCAGTTGTGAGTTATTCAGAAAGCTGCTAATTACACTTGCTGTAGGTGACCATGTAGCCTTCACAAGTCTGTCAACAGGAGCCTGCAGGTACTCCCTCAGGGCTTCTTTGCATAGACCACCTCTGAATGTTCTGACATCTTTGCTGAAGATGTGAAATGATGCCCATATTTAGCTCTGCTTCCATCCAGGTTGCAGATGCACCCGTCACAAACAAACAAGAGATTTCAAATCACAATTCACATGTAAATCACCGTTTGGATGCAAGTTTCTTTGCAAGACGTAAAAGAACTGTCCTTTTTAATGCCGTTTAAGAAAGAAGAAATAAAAAACTAAAACTATTTTCAAAGCATATTGTCAAAATGCCTCACATTCACTCAGCACTGCAGCATTTCCAGTTAGAGCAGCCATGACTAATCCAAGATGAAATGAGCTGGAAGGAGTGTGAGGCCATAGAAACTTAAAAAAAGGAGAGAGATGATACTGTTCATACACACTGGTGTTCAAAAATATCCACTCATGGTTACACAGAAATCCCTGCATGAGTCTCAGAGTACAGAAGATTAAATTCCAGTAATTTGCTGCTTTTACAAAATAAATTAAATAAAAAGCAAACATGAACTTCAATGTTCCTGATTTAAGAAAAGGAAATACTGTTAATAAAATTAGACTTAAGAAGAAAACAGATGATTTACAGATAGATGCCAAAGACTTGTGACTCTAAATATCACTGAGGTGGGAGGTGGCCACCTGATAGAGACATTGTTAAAAAGCAAAATAAATGAAGACGTGATGAAAGCAATCAGCTTTATCACTTATTGTTAGGGATGCTCGATATTGTAGTTTTTACTGATATCCGACGGACCGATATTGTCTGAATCTCATTCTCCATAAACGTGACGCTAAGATGTGTGTGTTAGTGGGGGTATGTGTTTTTTTTTTTCTCTGTGTAATGCAGCTATGCTGATCACATTTAATAAAATCTTCAGATAAGCAAAGCAAGCCTTGGGTGAAGATTCTTGTTTTGTTTAAGTTGTTTGTAGCTACGTGCTGTGAGGACAGCGTATGTCCAGGGCAAATTTCTAATTCACAAGTTGTGCCAAATAAACTAAAGTATCTCAAAATCTTGAAAGAGGAGAAGTAGCTGAAGAGTTTGATGTATAAATACACTGCCTGGCCCAAATAAAAAAGTCTACACCTGGATTTAAGCAAACACATAGGAGCCTCCTATTGGATAATTACTGCATGGGCGATTATCTTTCAGCTGGAAACAAGTTATTTAACCTCAACTGGTGCAATGAGTTGCTTCTCATTTCTTCAACAACCATGTGGAAAGACTCATCTGGTGGTCATGGAAAAGATGTTAGTCTGTTTGAGAAGGGTCACATCATTGGCATGCATCAAGCAGAGATGCAGAGAGGCATGCATCTAAGGAGATTGCAGAAAAGACTAAACTTGGGTTCAGAACTGTCCAACGCATTATTAAAAACTGGTCTGATGAGTCCAGATGGACCCTGTTCCAGAGTGATGGGTGCATCAGGGTAAGAAGAGAGGCAGATGAAGTGATGACTTGATCGTTAAGCATCTGTGCTGTCTGTGGGGGGGGGGGGGGGGGGGGGGGGGGGGGGGTTGAAACTACCCAATCAAACTATTTTTTGTTTTATTAATTCCTGGAGATCATTTCAAGCAGCGAGACACCTTCCCTCAAGGAACTCTAGATTACACCTTCCCTCAAGGACCTCTAGATTACACCTTCCCTCAAGGAACTCTAGATTACACCTTCCCTCAAGGAACTCTAGATTACACCTTCCCTCAAGGACCTCTAGATTACCTTTTTTAGATTTGACTTTTGCCCCTCCTGCTATCAATAGAGCTTCTTTCTGTAGATAAAGTCTTGCTCTTCACTGAATTAGATTTGGGGTTTGTGCCAGTTTGCTAGGAGACAGACACTGCAGCCTTTTATTAGCAATGATTTCCAATCACCCATGTAAACATATGCAGGGATTGCTTCATCATCTGTAACAATTAGGAGAAGGTGAGCTAAAAGACAGGTACACACTTGTGTGTGTATGTGTGTGCGTGCATGTGTGCATGCATGTGTGCACATTCTCGTGCATGTGTGTGTATGCGCATGCATGTGTGTGTGTGCGTGTATGTGTGTGTGTATGCATGCATGTGTGCGTGTGTGTGTGCAAGTGTGTGTGTGTGTGTGCGTGTATGTGTGTGTGTATGCATGCATGTGTGCGTGTGTGTGTGCAAGTGTGTGTGTGTGTGCGTGTCTGTGCGTCTGCATGTGCGTGTGTGTGTGTGTGTATGTGTGTGTGTGTGTGTGTGTGTGTGTGTGTGTGTGTGTGTGTGTGTGTGTGTGTGTGTGTGTGTGTGTGTGTGTGTGTGTGTGTGTGTGTGTGTGTGTGTGTGTATGACAGTGATGTTACACAGTGTAATGAGTAAACGCATCACAAACCCATGTGATTTATTGCAGGGCCAAGATGACATTTTTCAGCCGTGGGACAAGAAGCAAGATTCTTTTCTTCTTCTTCTTTACTGTTTTTTTTTTTGTAATGCAGAGGACAAATCTTGGACTCTTATTCCCACATTTCCCTAGTCAAGAAAGACCAGTCTGCTTATCTCCCAGAAGGGGAGAATCCAGCCGCTCAGGCTGAAAGACGTGAGACTTACAATATTGGAAACAGAGGTGGGAGGTGGCCGCCTGATAAAGACCCAAGAACTGCACTGTGACGAGAATAATAAACCGTTTCTGTTACCAAGTCCATTGAACTGTTTTTACTCCAGAGAAGCACTTCCTCTCTTTGGAATTAAAAGATGAGCAAAAAAACAAGTAAACTGTAAATGGCCTGTATTTGTATAGCGCCTGCTTAGGGTTCCACAACCCCCCAAGGCACTTCACCACACAGTCAGTCATCCACACATTCATATGCTGGTGGTGATGAGCTACAATGTAGCCACAGCTGCCCTGGAACACACTGACAGAAGTGAGGCTGCCAAGCACAGGCGCCACCAGTCCCTCTGACCACCACCAGCAGGTAAGGCGGGTTAAGTGTCTTGCCCAAGGACACAACAGCAGCATTCTCTGGTGGGAGCCGGGATCGAACCTACAACCTTCCAATTACTGGACAACAGCTCTACTTCCTGAGCTACTGCTGTCCCTAGTTTTATTAAGTTTTTTTTTTGCACCTAGAAACTAATGTGTATCCACCCAGTTGTTAAGTGCAGTTTCAACACACTTGATGATGCATTAATATGGTGCTGCAAATTTATTTTACTGTGGGGCAAATTGTTGTGCAGCCAGCAGTGAAGATATTCAAATCAACAATCAAACATCAGTTGTTCTAAAGAACATGAGAACAAAACAGAGACAGAAACTACTTATTTATCAGGACAACAGCAACAGGGATAAAAGAGTTCCTATATCTGTTTGTCCTGCATCTGCAGAAGGTATCTAAGCCCTGATGGAAGCAGCTGGAACTGATCCTGAAGGACAGAACAGCCCTTTGTAAGGACTCTGGTACTGTACAAGGCTGATAGGTCCTTCAGGTTAGAATAGAATAGAATAGAATAGAATAGAATAGAATAGAATAGAATAGAATTTATTGATCCCACAGTGGTGAAATTCACTCGTTAAGGCAGCACATACACTTACAGAATATGAAAACTAATACACAAAGGCAGTAGGCTAATATTGTAACCTTCAGCAATTAAATAATTAGAATAATTAATACATGCAATCTTTGTGCACAATTTTATAATCCCCTGCTGTCTGTTCATTTTTCAGCAAAAGGGAACTGTACCAACAGATATATGAGAATGTAGATTGGATAAAAGAAGAATAAACATTTAAATATAAGTTCTGTCGACATTAAACCTACAAAGCTTCTGCTGCACACAGCAGCAACATGAGGATTGAAGGACAGCTTGTCATTCAAATGGGTACAGAGGTTTTTCTAGTAGCTGACAACCTCCACTGTTTGGTTCTCGACCTTAATAGGAAGGTGAATGAGAGGATTTTTCCTACAATCAATTTTTTCTTTAGTTTTATTAGTATGTTCAAGCCTA
Source organism: Aphyosemion australe (assembly GCA_006937985.1). Classification (NCBI taxonomy): domain Eukaryota; kingdom Metazoa; phylum Chordata; class Actinopteri; order Cyprinodontiformes; family Nothobranchiidae; genus Aphyosemion; species Aphyosemion australe. Next base: position 222,154 of record SSNS01000217.1, read on the forward strand.
CACCAGTCAGAGAAACCATCCACTACAAGTCTGTGATCGAGGTCATCACTACTAAGCAAGGACATAATAACTGAGTCGTCTGCAAATTTTACAATACTGCGGTTTGCATGTTGACTGCGGCACTCGTTTGTTTAAAACAGATAATGTATGACCCAAATCCAACTGTATGAAAGAAATTCCTCACAAACATTGACACATTCTTAAGCCTTTTAGAATATTATTCACTAGACAAAATCAGGAGATCAGTAACCTCGTGCTGCTTCAAGGGTAGTAGTAATATAATACACTTGACTACAGGAGTTGCATTAGACTGGGTAAATAATAGGGAATAAATTAGCTCATCATGCTTGGACATTTCATGTGGTGTCCCCCAGGGGTCAGTATTGGGTCCAAAGGGGTTCATATTAAAGCAACTGGACTTCTTTGACTTCTCGGAGACGTTTTTCTTCTCATCGGAGGAGCTTTGTCAATTCTGACTGGAATATGGGAGGGTCAAGCTTATAAACTGTCATTGTCTATTGTTGCTCAACGAGCAGAAACTGCCTATGCATACCTCTCCTCCCTACCTCCTGATGAGTCATCAGGGTCGTAAGCCTCTATTGTGAGGGAATCGTTGCATTGATCAGATGCATGAGAGCGTGACTTAGACTGAAACTGTTTGGGGATTAGGTTTAGAGCTGCACTATAGGTGTTGGACCTCCACCTCAATTTAGTGTAGGTTTTTTGTGTTTGACATAGAAATCAAGGAAGTCCAGTTGCGTTCAATTGAATTCCTTTGGATTACCTTGACATGGATGACTGAGAACCTTCACCAGCGTATTGGGTCCAAATAAATTGATTTTATGTATTAATTACATTGGTAAGATGTTGCATTTGTTACTATTACTGTTTTATGTGAGTGTGAATGATGATGTTGAGCCCTGTTGAAAGATGAATTCCTGTAACCGTTTTGTTGTCAGACAAATAGTTTTCTGTTCTCCTCTATTTTATTCTATTAGACTCACACACACGCGCTCACACACACACACACACACACACACACACACACACACACACACACACACACACACACACACACACACACACACAATTCTGGGGTTATTTAAATGATCCAGACATGGTCAATTTTAATATGTACCCAATTTTAGAAATTGTTTAGTTATCAGTGCTATCTTTCTATCCATCCATCCATCCAGTTATTTTAATACTCCACAAGTAGGTGTCATGGTACCTCAGAGTCCTCCAAAACCACACAATATGAGCATTACTCATCGTATGAGATCTTTCACTGAAACTTTGTTATTTACAGTCAGAGTAAATTATACTTTTTTGCAAAATGACTCATTACCAGAATAGATTTTGATGAAAAACTAAATTCATAATTGCATGTTCGTCTATAATTCATAACCTTTTGAGTCTATCCCGTTTAAAGATGGCCGCTGCAGCTCATCACCCTCTGCAAATGCACAAATTGGTATAACTGAGTCAGTTTTACAGATATTAAGCTGCAATCTCATGCAATAGTTGCAGAGAGTCATGCTCTAAGTGCCAACAGACCATGCAAGAGCTTGTGATATTGCATGAGATTGTGTGTAATGCTATTTTCAAGATTTAACTACAGTGGCTTTAACTCCATCTCCTCTCCACATGAGCTGATGCAAAGTTAAAATTGGAATGCATTCAATATGCATTTCTTTAAGGAATTCTAGACTTTAGTTTTATTGTGTGTTTCTCATCTTGTTGAGTTATGTTTTGTCCTCATTTCTAAATATACACGTTGGATACTTACAATTTTTTTCATCAAATAGCTTTTTCTGACTTGAAACAACTTTATTATATTGGTACTGCTTTGCATGACAGCAAACCTCGTTTTCCTATAGACATTCTAACTCACCAGAATATTTTTCCAGGTAAATATGAACATATTCTGCTGAGTGGAAAGAGAAGCAATATCTCTTGAATTAGCAAAACAGAGGTCGAGTTTTCCCAAAAATGGTAAATTTGCTTCCTCTTTCCTCTGTTTTTTAAACTTTTTTAACCTGTCCTGTCCTGGCAGTTGAAGCAGACATAATAGTTGAACTGGGTGCCATAATATGCCGGAGCAGTTTTACTCTACAGCAATAGGGATGTGGGATATTCCTCCTGGTTTGCAATAGCCTTTATTATGTTTGTGATGGGGCCATTTAAAGGTGGGCCCTCCCCATTTGGAAAGCAGCCCTCAAGGCAGCAGGTAGCCCAAGGCTCCTGAGATCCCGAGCCAACAGCCAGCCACCCACCATGCCGCAGCACGGGCCAGGGCATCTAGACCATACCCCAACTCGTGTGCACCCATCCCCACCATTCCATCCCTGCAATGGCCCCAAAGCCCCGCAGGTATAGCTCCAGATCCCCAGCCCCACCAGGTCGACACAGGGTAGAGGGCAGAAGCAGCGTGGATGAAGACTCAGCCATCACCACTCACCCACAGGTGGACCAATATTGTGTGCACGTGCTAATGTAGGTTGGTGTGTGGTAATGTATATGTCTAATATGCATTTGGGGGGAACAGTCAAGATGGGGGTGTCCTACCACTGACAGGTAGCAGAATCCCCATCCTCTACCATCCTCTCCCTGGCCCTACCTGTCATAAAGCAATTAAAATTGGTGAGGCGGGACAAGGGCTGGAACTGGAGTCTGTCCCCCCTTCCAGGCCTTAACCCCCAAGTCCCTGGTGTTGTATGCCTGAGAGGAGTGGTGCAGCAGAGGCCACACCATTATTTGGGGGCGCAGGTTCCTGACTGTCCCCCTCCAGCACGCAACTGCCCGCCACCTGAGCGATCCCGCAATAGCCAGAACCTGGAACCGTCCCTAGAGTGACCATACATAAACATAATATTATAATGGATGAGGGAGGGACAAAAAGTCATTTTAAAGTCATGCTAAGAAGTGTGGAGGAGGATGAATGCTGCTAAATGGTCAGTTTGACAGAGTGCACCTTCTTTCTAACACTAGATAAAGGAAAAGTGCAATAATTAAAACGTGAGTTTCTCAGGTAATACACTGCTCACAAAAATTAAAGGAACACTTTTTTTATTGGGCCTGGCATGAAATCAATTAACCCTGTCTGATAATTTTCTGGTTGATTAAGCAGCTGAGGGCATTGATAATCACTTTCAGCTGTATTGGTGTTCATGGACTTAACGACAGGTGCACTAAAGTGGCAACAATTACAAAACCCTCAAAACAGGACTGGTTTAGCATGTGGAGGTCATTTCAAGTTTCTCCCTCTTGATCTTTTTTGGCTGGTTTTCCACTCGTGCTAGTTTTGGCTTGAGTAATTATCTCTACTGGCAGCATGAGGCGATTCCTTAACCCTACAGAAGTTGCACAGGTTGTCCAACTTCTCCAGGATGGCACATCCACACGTGCTGCAGCAAGAAGGTTTTATGTGTCTCCCAGCACAATCTCCAGAACATGGAGGAGATTTCAGGAGACTGGCGGTTATTCTCGGAGAGCTGGACAGGGCCGTAGAAGGTCCACAACCCATCAGCAGGACCGATACCTGCTCCTTTGTGCAAGGCGGAACAGGCTGAGCACTGCTCGTGCCCTACAGAATGACCTCCAGAGGGCCACTGGTGTGAATGTCTCTACCCAAACAATCAGGAACAGACTTCATGAAGATGGCCTGAGGGCCCGACGTCCTGTAGTGGGCCCTGTGCTCACTGCCCAGCACCGTAGAGCTCGACTGGCATTTGCTCAAGAACACCAGAATTGGCAAGTCCGCCACTGGCGCCCTGTACTTTTTACAGACGAGAGCAGGTTCACCCTGAGCACCTGTGATAGACGAGAAAGAGTCTGGAGAAGACAAGGAGAATGTTATGCTGCCTGCAACGTCGTTCAACATGACAGGTTTGGTGGTGGGTGAGTGATGGTCTGGGGAGGCATATCCATGGAGGGACGCACAGACCTCTACTGCCTAGGACATGGTGCTCTGACTGCCATAAGGTATCCAGATGAAATCCTTGAACCCTTTGTCAGACCCTACGCTGATGCAGTAGGTCCTGGTTTTCTCCTAATGCACGACAATGCCCGGCCTCATGTGGCAAGAGTATGCAGGCAGTACCTGGAGGATGAAGGAATTGAAACAATTGAATGGCCTTCACGATCCCCTGACTTAAACCCAATAGAACATCTGTGGGACAATATGTTTCGGTCCATTAGGCGGCGCCAGGTTGCTCCTCAGACTGTACAAGAGCTCAGGGATGCCCTCACACAGATCTGGGAGGAAATGCCACAAGACACCATCCGTTGTCTCATTAGGAGCATGCCCCGACGTTGTCAAGCATGCACACAAGCTCGTGGGGGCCACACAAGATACTGAAAAGCATTTTGAGTTGCAGAAATTAAGTTTTTGAAATAATGGACTAGCCTGCCACATCTTCATTTCACTCTGATTTTAGGTTGTCTACACAATTGAGCCCTCTGTAGGCTGAAAACTTTTATTTCCATTAAAAGACTTGGCATCCTTTTGTTCCTAAGACATTGCCCTGTCGTTATTTGTATAGATATCCAACTTCATATTGAGATCTGATGTATCTAATGTGTTTCTTTAAAGTGTTCCTTTCATTTTTGTGAGCATTGTAGTTAAAAACTTGAGGAATTGTCTCTTTGGTTACTTTATCTTACAAAAAATATTTGCACCAACATTTTTGTTGTACAATGCCTCGTTGATAGAATGACAAAGAATTTAGAATTATTTGAGTCTTAGATTCATGTGGCTTATTGTAAGGGATAAATCATTAACACATGAACAAATATTCAAAAAATGTCAAAAATGAAACATGTCTTGATAATTTCCAATACAATTTTTTATTGTGAACTCATATAACATTAATAAAATTGGCATTTGACAGTTGAAATACTCCATTAGAGGGCAGCAGACTTGTCCAGTCTTCTACACTGCAGGTTCTTGGGGGAAGTACTAATAATAATAATAATAATAATAATTAATCGAATTTATATAGCGCTTTGTTAGGACACTCAAAGACGCTGCATGCACTCTCACATTCACACACTGCTGATGATGGTAAGCTACTGAGTAGCCACAGCCGCCCTGGGGCGGTCTGACAGAAGCGAGGCTGCATTGTTGCGCCATCGGCCCCTCTGACCACCACCAACAGAGGCAATTCGGGTTAAGTGTCTTGCCCAAGGACACAACGACGGTGACAGACCGAGTGGGACGCGAACCCGCGACCTTCCGATTGCGGGGCGTCCACTTAACTCCTATGCCACCGTCGTCCCGACCGTCCAGTTAAAGAGGTAGATGTCTTAAAAAAAACTTAATTAGCACATCAGGTGTGATCCTTATGACATTACAGGTTGAAAACTGGTAGGGATTTGTCATCATTGTGCCCTAATGGTGGTTTTCACCAATGTGGGATAAGAACTTCTTAAAGGTCAAACATGTTTACAAGAATCTGCAATAATGTATCTTAGCTTATGTTAGAATTATAAAATGATACATACATGATTCTTTGAAAAAGTAGAAGTTTAAATTCTTAATTTCTTTACAAAAAACACTTCTGATGCAACCTATAGGATTTAATCATTTCATAACAACTCATAACTTGGGCAAGACACTTAACACTCCCTGTCTGCTGGTGGTGTTCAGAGGGACCGGTGGTGCCTGAGCTCGGCAGCCTCGTCTGTCAGTGTGTCCTGGGGCAGCTGTGGCTACATTGTAGCTCATCATCAGCAGATTGTGAATGTGTGGATGAATGATTGTGTTGTGGAGCATCTTGGGGGGTTGGCGCTATACAAATACAGGCCATTTACCTTTTACTTTGACAGAAGATGTTCTTTTAAAAACGCTAAAGAAGTGCTTTGAGACTGAGACCTCAAAATACTTAACAAAACAGGAAAAGTCTGGCAGGCCACATCCCCAGTCAGCATTCCAGGGCTATTGTGCCTGCCAACGGAAGCTCACATTCTATAAAACTTTAAGATAAAGGTGAAGAGGAGCTAAAGTCGTGCACCATCTTCAGTCTAAAGTGTTTACAAACATTATTCTGCTAACTGAAGCATGTTTAACTAATAAGTAAAATAAGACAGTTTAGTGACACTAAAAAAAGATCAGTGTTTTGTCAGTGTGGTATCACTCCATCACAGCCACAGGCTTATCTTCAGCTAACAAAAGCATGCTGTGAGCTCATTGTCCAGAAACGTACAGTGCAATTTAAAATGGCTTATCTAGTGATCAATAGGACTTCAGCATCAGGATCCACAGTAAGAGAAATACTGGATCGCTAACGTGACGTAATCTAGTCTTTTATCCTTCTCCATGACTACAAACAAGGTAAACAGAGATGGAAGTATTATGAGGGAATGATTCATTTAAAAATGCAGCTGTTATGTCATTTATTGTATTTTGCAGAAATTAGAAAAAGTGTGTCATGTTCTGGCATTAACTTTCCTGCAATGAGACCCACAAGGGGGCAGCAACCAGTGACTGTATAAGTGGCAGCAACTTAGACTCTGATTTTTGGAGCAGGATAAGGATCAGGATTTGTTTTCTCTAACAGGAAGCTTCCATCTAACACCTGTTGGATTTATCATGGGAAGTTTTATTGTCACGTTGAGTTAATTACAGTGTAGTTAACTTGTGCTCAGGAAGCTGAAGAGCAGGTTCACTAAGAAACCATTTTTAAAGATTATCTCTGATTATAATGGGTCACTCTGAGTTTTCCATGCAGGCTGAACATGAAAATAGTCTCCTACACCTATCTCCTGCATCAGCTTCTGATAGAAAATAGACGGTGAATCTCTAGGATTAGAAAATCCTGACAGATCTACGTCACACTGTCACTTAACATTCATTCATTCAACTCTACTCCTCCTGCTGACTTCTCCGTCCTGAAACGGGCACACCGGAGCTTTTTTCCCCAGAGTACGACTCACAAGGCATTCATTCCTACTAGAGACCACTGCAGATGTATTAAAAATATGAGTAAAGTTGATTTTTAAAGGTTCATATTTGAAACAATCTGCCTAAATTTAACATTTTTCCTCAAGAATCTCTTCAAATGAAATCAGACACGCATGACCTCATGTCTTTATTTCTATAAGGTCATGTGATCACATCTGCCTGGAGGCCAACAATGGTCATCTGATGTTATCCATCAGGAAATGTTTTAACTCATTCACCTAAATCCAGAAAGCTGAAACGTGTCAGGCCTTTCTGGTGTGTGTGTGTGTGTGCGTGTGTGTGTGTGTGTGTGTGTGTGTGTGTGTGTGTGTGTGTGTGTGTGTGTGTGTGTGTGTGTGTGTGTGTGTGTGTTTAGCCTTGACTATTTGAATTGTTTTTTCTGCTGAGATCAAAATAAATTCTAATTAAAATTTGATTTATAATTTCTTAGATGTACTCCTCGAACTCCAGATTCTCAGATCTAATCTGTAGGCTTCGGTATTATGAAAATGTTTCATGTTCATCCACGGAGAACCTTTAAAGTTGGGATTCCACAGATGCTGTCTCAACCAAAACCAGCTTTTAAAGACAGAATCTGAGTCTGAAGCTCCACATTCAACACCTAACGGAAATGATCAGAATGCTTCACATTTTTGGCACAGTCGTGTAAAGTGAATACCAGCGTGCACAGCACTCGCTGCTGTTGAGAAAGTTGGGAGCCTGTAAAATGTAATCAGTGCACTGAAGGCCCCAGATCAAAATGAATAATGATATCTGGTCATGGAGGCTAGTTCTCCTTTTAAAAACACAGCCTCTTGGAAGAGATAAGGGGAAAGAAAATAGTTGTTTCGCTATTCGCTTATCAGTAGGAACTGCATAATGTAATCTGACTCAGTGGCGTGTCAGATCAATCACTCTGTTGGGGTGGGGGGGGGGGGGCAATATACTGATTAAAAATAAAACTTTGCTCCAAATTAAAAACAAGAGAGCATGATCACGTCACACTCTGGGTTTAGAGTGTGTCATTTTAAATTACACACATACATTTAATGAAATACTCTGCATCTTACGTTTTTGTTAATCCCAGTTTTGTATGGAATAATGAAAGTGGTCACCATCAGGTTACTTCTCTAACATACCTGGAACTAAACAAAGAGAGAAAACAGGAAAACCCTGAAAAGATAAGTTAGTGAATTAAATCCCTCAGCCTTGGAAGGGTTACAAAGCTGTAGCAGCAGATTTACTGTCAAGCACATGGAATACCTGCCAAAAGGGAATGGTTTCTTATTTTTATTTTTTTTTATTTCCAGATGCCTTCAACTAGAAAATATATATATAAAAAACTGTTAGCCCTGCTGGGCTCCAGCGCTCATCACTATGATCACCTACAGGTATCAGATTTAGAAGGAAATATTTGGAAATGAGTCCAGATGCATCTGCCATGAATCAAACCCAAAATTTCACAAAGAACAAAGTGTTCTACTTAAATGGAAGTGATGACGTAAGGCTGTGTTCACGTCTCTAAACCCCTGATGAATCAGTCTGTGAGCTGAAGCTAAAGAAAGAGACGATGATCCCAGAACTGTTAAAATGAGCACATTTGGAAATTGAGAGTCCATTAGAGGCCTCAATTCTGGAAAATGTGGAGTTTACGTTTATTCTAGCGAGGCTGCGATAAAGTAGTTCCACGACGATTGATTTTCACTAAGTTGACATTTCCATTGGTGGAAAATCAGAGCGGTGTCATCATCAGATGTTTTTGGTAATATTTGGTGGCTGTTGAGTTGAGTGCAGATATCCTTCTAGTTAGAATATGTGGTGATGCTGATGTGATGCATTTCTGTGTTTGTGGTAATAAAGTTTGAATTGCATCTGATAATAAAAAAAATGAAAAGAGAACGATGATTTTATGGAAGATAGCAGCACAAGTAAGATTTGCATGAGATGACAGGAGTGGATGTGTTTTAGTCAGGGAAAAGTTCTGTTTATTTACATGAAATGGCCACTAGGGGGTGTTTTAGGCACTTTTGTGTCTGGAATCACAAACTCACATTAAAAGAGCCCATCATGCATTTTGAACAACAGTTGGCTTGTTTTGCATCACTCTGGTTATTTGGGTGACTTTTTTGTGTCGGAGTCGAGGAGGGCTTTGGGTGCCTTTTCTCCTTGAACAATATCAAGTGGAGGTGTGAGATGATTTCTGATTCTGTCTGTTGTCTTACTAACTCCTCCAGCATTTGATTATCAGGACCTTGTGGGGCTGCTGTCTAGAGAATGTGGAAAAAGGGGAGGAGAGAACTGGGAGACAAAGAACAGAGAAAGGGGATTTCAGTTGACAACAGCACATCTGCACAGATGATTCTCTGGGGACCAGCTGTGGATATTTGGCACTAATTGAATGGGCTGTTGCAACAAATACACGGGGTCTTCTATCTTTGGGAAACACATGACAGTGGAATCCTCCTTCTTGCATCACTTGCCCACACCCATTATTCACATTGTTTTACCTCTTTTCCTTTGGCTTCACGTTGCTCTGCTGTTGTGTTTGTAGATACTGAGATACCCAAAGACAAGCAATAGGCTCTTATTATGCCAGTCACTTCTTTCAATCTCCACATTCCTGAGACACCTAATTGATATTCCAAAGCAGAGCTGGAGCTGCATCTCAGGCTCACCTTAGTCATTAGCGAGCCCCACAGGGCTGTTTGCATTATAATCTCTGATTTAGACTGTGTGTTGCCTCCATGTCCTTCCCTCGAGGTTGAGCTGTGTTTTCAAAAGGCCACTGGGGATTCAAGCTCAAATTAGAGCCTGCATCTGAAACGAGGGTTACAGTTCAGGGATTCACACCTAAACATACAGATGAGTCCAGCAGATTAATATCCCCCTGAGCTCTTTCACAAAGTGAGAAAAGTGAAATCCACCATCCAAAGGTCCGTCTGGACATTTGGATGGTAACGAGGGAAGTGAGAGTGCTCATAACTCATCAAACCTGGCTTATTTATGGAGCAAGCGTGGGAAGAATACTGAAGTTTTGGGATCATCAGATATAACGTGTCCTTTATCTGTGGCTGCATGAGCCAGGTCTATGGTATATACCTGTATGTATGAAGCCACTTTTACAGTTAACACCAGATCAGCAGGGCTGATGGTTGGGTTTACTGCCTCAGCCACAGTTTCACATGAATCACATCACAGCCCACATAGGAGCAAAGTAGCCAACTGGAAGGTACCTGTGACATGGATTAGCAATCCTGCTACTATATGAGAACAGGTTAGAGCATGTCAGGTCAGCTTAAGAGCATTCACAAAACTTCTGTACTTATTTTATTTTTAGATGAAGCCCTGATTGGAGTCTTGTTTCTTTAGAAGTCAAGTGATTGATAAGAAATTATGCTTCACTCCCAGGAAACGCCTCCTGCTGGTTTGTCTGGTGAACTGTGCATCAGCGATTTCATCCAGAATTTCTGGTTGGTCACCAGGGTCAATCAATCAATCAAGCTTTATTTTTAAAGCACTTTACACACACGAAGTGATCAAAGTGCTGTACATGGTAAAACAAAACCACAAAAGGACACAACGCCAAGAGAAAAAAACAAATGTTAATGATCAAAACAGCCTGAAGATTTCTGCTCATTCAGTATTAAAAGCCAAACTAAAAAGATGAGTCTTTAAAAAAGACTTAAAATCCTCCATGGTTGCAGCCATCCTAACAGTTAGAGTGAGTTACACGGAGTAACGAGAGGAAATACAAAAATGCTAAAAAGTGGACATCAAATCTAAATGTGGTTAAGGGAAACTGCAGATTGGTCATTTGTTGGTGTTATGACCCGACTTGTGGGACTGCAACATCAAATAGAGACTGAACACAATTTAAGCATTTTTGAATAAAAACTGCAGGGCAACATTTTGGCTTTATCTTACAAATTATTTTCAGAACAACTTTATTAACACCATTTGAATAGCGTATTGTACAGTTGATCACCGCGTAAGTGCTGCTGGGTGCTAAGGCTAGACAAACAAACTACATTTAGCAGTTAAAAAAACACAGAGCACTTGGACGTCGATAAAAACGACCCAACAGGCAACAAATTCAAACTTTTCTGCTCAGTTACTCATGCCTCTCAGTGGTCTAGCATGTATTATTTGTGTCACTACTTTTTACATCCCACCCACCTCTGGTAAAAGGCCTTTTTTGTCCATGTTTGGATGCTGATTGGCCGAGACGTTCAGCTGGACTTCTTCATTTACTCCGCTGCCTCCTGGATAACTCCACATCTGAGCGCTGCTAGTATCGGCTCATCAAGGATGTGCAACCTTCCTCAGCGGCAAAATGGTATGGAACAAATCTACGCGCACCACTCCCCTTGATCTGCTCCACATTGTGAAAATCTGCTCTTCCACATATAAACTGCCACCGGTTTGCTCTGTCTGTCTTTAACTCAGCCTGTTTCCTTTTCCAGCTGTTTGATGTGTCGTGGCCCTTACCCAGCTTTGGATAAAGGATAAAATGTCCCCTCTGATATCCGATCTGGGTATCAAGAGTCCGATTAGAACCACCCCCAACAGCGATGCTTACTTCCTTCCTGTTTGAACATCTTTAGGAGACCAAAATACAACTTTGAGATGAGCAGAGCAACTCAGACCCATAGGCACTCATGCCAAATACACGCTTGTTTGTCTAGAGGAATTTGCCACCATCCAGCCACATTCTGATAGGTCAACTTGGTCATGAAGAGTGTAGCTGGATTATAATCCATTGTAAATTAGGCCTAAACAGTCACATCTGGCTCTTCGGTCCCTCCCTGTTGGTCCTGGGATTATTTGGTGACAGTGGTCCCACAATGAAGGTAGAAATTAAAAGCCTCTCTCTAGTCTATAATGATGGTTATACAGATACAGAACCAAAACAGATGGAATTAAACAGTCTGCTTGTTTTATTCTTTTGTCACTGAATGTATTTGTCTTTTAACATGTAGACAAAGTTCTGAAAACCCCTAAATAAGGACAAGAGGACATGAAGTTATAATCAAGTTCTTTTTTTTTCTAAAGGGAGTTTTAAAACTTCTTCCAAACACTTTCCTCATAAAAGATCCTAATCTTTTAATCTGTGGGCTCATTAGCTTTGAAATTAATTAGTTTAAAAAAATAATGAAATCCTGGTATTGTGTGGTTGCATTTGAACATGTGCTAAAATCTCCCCGACTAAAACTGCCATGTAAAAAGCAGAATAGTTATTTATTCCAGCATAATAAGGAAGAAACAAAAATTTCAAAAGACTTTCTGTCCTAATCACATTTTGATTTTGTGTGATGAAAAAGAAACGCATTAAGTTAATCCCAAGACTGAAATGAATGTTGCAGTTTTAGTCTCCGGTGTTTGATAGCGAGCCAAGAGGAGAGTGCAGGTGTCTGATGACTCTCCTTGAATGAAAATGAAATTAATGGAAAGCAGGTGGGTACTTCAAAGGCTGACTGCTCCAACGGTATTACCAAATGTGCGTGCAATCGCCAACCTCAGCTGTTGTGTCTCTGTCATGGTGAAGAGGAAGTTAGGACTGTGAATGGAAATAATTGCTTCATATTGGAAACACTGAGAGGAGATGAAAAAAGGATGTGATGTGCTCCTCGAGAGTCAACAATTATTAAGGGGTCAAACTACAGATACAGTGTGTAGCTGAGCAGTGTTGCCGTGTCTTTATGAGCTTTTTATTTCAAAGCTATTGGGCTGTAAGTCACTGAGCTAGACATGTGCCACACTGTTCCACTTTCAGAGCACTAATAAAACCCTTTTATTGCAGCTTCGCTGACCTATTTTAACGCCTACGTTACAGATCAAATCAGTGCTTCTAAACAACAAAAGCACAGCACGCTTTAATTTTGAGTTGATAATAAAAATTCTGAGCGTGACCCAAAAATTGTTTGCAAAATAGATGAAAATGTTCCAAAGAAAATGCAGCCTCAGCAATCTTTCTGTTTCTCTTGCAGATTACAGATGGAACAGAAAGCTGCAGGACAGCAAAAATGCTGAATGTGTCCGAATCTTTGGCAACTTCAGGAAGTTTTGATTTTCATTCCTGACATTAAATATAAAATAATGGCCATTATTATCTGTTCTGAACTGTTACAGTATTATTCAGTTCAATTTGCACGTTGGGCATGTGAATAAAAAACAACACAGTCAACAATAATAGCCTCAATAACTGTTTCAGGTTTTCTTTCATGTTTCTGCAACATGCTGTTATGTTTTTAAATGATCTATCAAATATTTTTCACATGTAAGTCTTGCAACATCTGACAGATGAAAGTAGATTTGAAATAGATTATTTTTCCTCATAATTAAGAAGTCTCTGTATGTGATCTTGTATTGCCAGCTGTCAGAATAAGAATTAAATCAGTCTGTGTTATTTTTTATCTTAATGTGGAGAATAGACATCTGGTGTGTGTGTGTGTGTGTGTGTGTGTGTGTGTGTGTGTGTGTGTGTGTGTGTGTGTGTGTGTGTGTGTGTGTGTGTGTGTGTGTGTGTGTGTCATGGGCGGTGCAGCTGAAAATCTTTGTCAGCATCACCTCAAGTAAATGTCGAGTTTGTCTCTGAGCTGTAAAATCTGTTTCTCTCGTGGCTAGATGAGAGTTTGCCTCTATGTGGGAAATGTTTCTGTCTGTCTGTCTGTCTGTCTGTCTGTCTGTCTGTCTGTCTCTCTGTCTTTAATAAAAGCATTGTATTGCACCATGATTCTAAAAACTACAATCTGGTACTCGGGTCACATAAACCTGACCTCAGCTGTTGAAAACTGAACAGGTGTGCACAAAAGGTTTACTCTCCTAATTATATTGAATAACTAGCAATGTTTCATTTTGATTGGTCATTTCTAAATGACCGTTCAGCTCCACCCTGGTCATGGATGGTTGACTACATTCAACCACAGGCTAATGCTAAATTAGCTCTGGAGGAGCTGTAGCTATTGCCTGACCCACTGCAGACAAGCAGGTCCAGAAGCAGCTGTGATTGTGCCTGTTGACTTCAACCATGTGGAACTGAAGGTGGTGTTTTACAAGATTTCCAAATGTCTAAACTTGCCAACACGAGACAATAGTGTTGTGGACAGGTTTGCATCCTGGGAGCATGCAGGGCAGTAGCAGCTCCACACCTGAGCATGTCAGACCACATCTCTGCGCAGCTGGCCCCAGACCCCCAGAACATTACAGGTTTGGACTGTAGGAAGAGGACGTAGGAAGTGCACTCCCACATCTGGACTTTGTATATGGGAACCAGAGAAAAGAGGTGTGGGGTTGAAGGTCCCACCTGGAGAAAATTGTGTTTTTTTAAGTTTTGTTTTAGTTTTTTTTTTTTTCAAACAAAAACAAATTACATGTGAATTAGAAAAAAATAATTATTGAACACTGTGCATCAATTTAACAAATATGTGAATCATCAGAAGTCAAGAACCTGGATCAAGTAGAATGATGAAGATTTTTGTCCCATCCATTTACATAGAAGGGAATCAGTCACTGGGGTTCCCCCTTTACTCACATAAGAGACGATCGTATGTTGGCACCATAGGTGGCATCAGAATATTTATAAAGATTATAGATTTGAAATGCGATAAAAAAAAAAAAGATCATTCTTTGGATCTAATTTGAATAAAATCCCTTTAAGTGTCACTTTTATGAGACAGGATCACAAACCAAAACAATGTTTATGCAGCACAGCTGTGAGGCAGAAATATATATAAATATATGTTTGTCATAACAACATGTGGGAGCTTTCAGCTATATAAATACACTAATTTAAAGAATAACGCTCTGTGACAGCAGCCCTGTAACTCAGAATCTGTGCAGCTAAAGGTTGCTCTCTGCAGGATTCCAGCTCTCTTGGATTTCCTCCTGCGCTGCATCGTCATTCAGATCAATGCGTTCTTTCACCTCACTTCACAGGGTACACTGTGTTTCCAGCAGATACCAGACACACACAGCACACTTTGAAAACAGCAGTCGCACAAAAACAACCAACTTTGACTTCACAACTTTGACTAATCTCTGGGGAATGTTTCAGTGACAGACTTTCAGGATGTTGAGGCACGCTGGTGGTCTGCCTCCTCAAAGCAGCGATTGCTGTCTCCAAAGAAAATCCCCTGGGATCAATCTGTAACTAGGGGGGGGACTATTTGAGCTTAATATAGCCCAAAGATAGTCCATGATCATGTAATGCACAGGAACGCCATGAAAGACAAGGTTTATGTAGGACAGACAGAATTTTAACTTCAAAAGGAACTTAAAGTGGGACAGTGTTTGTGCAAAAACTGTTTTGTTGCAAAATCTGATCAAACAGAATCTCAGTGAAAAGAACTGTGTTAACTCTGAGGAGGTACAAGGAGACCGAACAAACTAACGCCTGACATCAGAAGGTCTGGGTCTTTCAGCGAAAGGTTTATGTTTTATTAAATACATAATGGAGGAATATAGGCTGAGTTATTGTCACAAAACTTCACAAACATGCAATTTGTTCTGTTTTTTGAAGGCGGGTTAGGGTTTTACCTGCAAAAGAAGAATTCAGATTCAAAAGAAAAGAAATGATAAAATAGCCTGTATTTATAAAATGCCTTCCAGAGTCCTACAACCCCCCAAGGCGCTTTACAACACATCTCGACGAGCTACATCGTAGCCACAGCTGCCCTGGGGCACACTGACAGAAACCACCCATCCCTCTGACCACCTCAAGCTGGTGTGTGTGGGGGAGCAAAGTGTCTTGCCCAAGGGAACAACGACTGAGACAGACAGAGTGGGGCATGAACCTGCAACCCTCAGGTCATGGGGTTAACTTAACTAAACTCATCTGCCACCGTTTCCCTGAAGAGAAAAGAAATAAAGAGTACAGAACGTTTTTGAAATCCTTTGAACCCGATTCACAAAAACGTCATGCTGCATCCAGAACCACGGTCCTTTCAGGCTGATGAGCTGAGGTCCTCTTTCTCCAACAGATAAATAAACATCAGCTTGATGGGAGTTTTTAATGACTTTGTTCTACAGAGGTGAACCAAAGCATTTCACTGGACAAGAATGTGGTCGTTTCTTTCCTCTGTGGCGACTGCCCCAACAGGACATGCCAAGAAAAACACCAACAAACACACCGCTGACTTTGATAACGGGAGGAATTCTGATCCTATCAGCTTGTGTTCCATCCAGGAGGCCATAAACGGGCAGCTTCCAATTCCACATCCATATGTGCTTTGAAAATATTCTACACACACACATGCACGCATGCAAGCACACACACGCTTGCGTGCGTGCATGTGTGTGTGTGTGTGTTTTGTTCATTCAGTGTGTTAGAAGTAGTCAGGCAAAGGCAGGGTGGAGAGGAGGTGGAGGGGTGGTACGTCTGTACACGTGCGTCTGGTGAAAGGACGGTTTTGTTTTGAGCTGCTAATTAACTTGAGCTTGATCTTTTCCTTTTTAGAGCTGGGGTGGAGTGCACCAAACACATTTCAACATATCTATCTCATAAAGAGAGGATTGTCTTTGAGTAGTGCGATTGTTTCATGCGTAGTAGATATTGTTTATTATCAGGCAGATTGATTGCACAATGTTTATAGAAACTAGTTCAAAACAGAGCTTGGCCCTTTGTTAGGATTGCATCACTGCCATCTTTGACACGAAGTTCCTGTTGCCAATTAGAGAATTTCTCATGTTCCAAAGGGTTGTTCTAACTTTGTTCCTTTTTAAAGGCAGAGTGACAACAAAAGGAGTCTTTGAAGCAGAAGAAAGATTAAGATCGCTTTGTCCTCGTGTTGCACAAGCTGAAGGGAAAATGTGTTGTACAGTACATCCGAATGCCTTTGCAGATGGTAATGTTGACTCTGGAAACCTCATGGAGCCTTGGCTGCTGCAGGCCAGGAAACATCACTAGCACTAGGGCCATGTGGGACTTCTCTCCTCTTAAAAAGAAAAAAAAAGTTTGAGTTTCTTTTTTTCACGGCCCATTGTAAGCAAACAGAAGCCTGCAGTTGTGCAGTGAACATGCACTTCTTTCTAAAAGGCAGAGAGAAATGCTGAGTCCACTAACAGGGGAGCCAGCACACCTGCAAGAAGCCTGGGTATTTTCTTATAGCACTGGCAGACTGTTGCACTACTGAAGAGACTGTGTGATTTCTCCTGAATGCACATTCAAGCTTCTCTGTTGCTGACAGAAGAGCCACAGATGCGCTCAACAAGCCGACTTTGCTACCCTGCGTCTGTCCCAACACGCAGACCAACGCCGTACCCACAGGAAGTGGATACACATGTTTTATTGACTTAGCTACGTGTTTTTTTTTTTTTCCTTTTTTAACTTTTGGGGTGAATTGCAGCTTTTTTTGGAGCCAGAATGATGTCTGTTGCTTTGGCATGTGTCATATTCCTACTACTGGGGTCTGGAGAGGCTCAGGTTGCCACACAAACTCAGGAGGAGACCCAGAATCAGAATCAAGAGCAAGACAGTTCTGCCACCCCTTGGAGACAGGTGATACAGTGGGAGAACAACGGACAAGTGTTTAGCTTGTTGAACAGTGGAGCTGAATATGTCCCTGCTGGAGCTGGAGCCCAAGAAAGAAATCCCAGGGTGGTTTTGGCAGATACTCGTCCAAGATCTTCACGGAGACGTAACGGAAGCAATCTCCGCAGACAGGCTCCACCAAGGGGATCCTCTGAAACTATCCGTGGGCAGGCAAGACATCCTTTTGGTTTTGGACAAGTTCCTGAAAACTGGAGACAAACTACAGGCAGCACAGGAAGGAGCCAGTTCCAAGGTTCCTCAACCAGCCACTTTCGTCCATCTTCCTCCTCAAGCTTTTCCTCATCTTCATACAACGTACCAGTATACCCACAGTACCCACTTCCACAGCAACCTCCTTTCCAGACTTATGACCCTAGTTTTCCGGACGGACCGGTCAGGAGCTACGAGCCTCCCTTCCAGCCTGTTGCCGGTGTGGGGTATGGTGGTGGAGGCTACGGGACTGGACAGGGGTATGCTGCAGGTGGATATGGTGGAGGTTTGGCCCCAGTGCTCCCAGGCTCTCCATCTGAATTTAATGAAAACGGCTACTATTACTACCAGTCTTACGGCTATGGGCCCAATCCGATCGCTCCGGCTCGTTCTCCCCAGCCACCATTTACAGATGGTCTGGACCACAGATACACTCACAGCATCTACAATGAGGATTCTGCTCCTGTCAACCCCGATGCCAATCAGGGCCCTCCTGTTGTAGTGGACAGAGCAGGAGCAGGTGGACTACCACAAGTCCGAAGCCCGCAGTACGAGCAGTTTCCTCCGTTCGGGAGACGCCAGCCTCCTTTCCTGCAACCTTTTCCTCAAAGCAGAAATTCTCCAAACTCTGCACTTGAAAACCCGAGCATCAGTGTTGGCAGTGTGTATCGGCAAGAACAAAGAGGTACAGCAGGCTTAATTTGATTTATTAATGAACTAAATCAATGTTCCTCCCAGTAATTGAGTTAGTAGCAGATCTTGTTTTTACAACAGTTTAGGAGCAGTAAATAAAAAGTACAGGTTTCATGGAAATCCTTCAGAATTTTGCTTTACATTTTTAGTAAAAACAAGGTTGACAGTCTCTTTAACAGATTTGCTCAAGGTGTTTCTGCCTTTGAGGCAAAAAGATGAAACACTTGCCATCTGATCTCTGTTGTTGCTGCTCATATGAATTTGAAATATGCAAAGCCCACAGGGGAGCAGAAACCACCACACCCACCTTCACCCCTTTCTTTTGTGCGATCACATTTCTCTGATATTTTTCTTTAATGTCTTCTGAAAACCTGATGTAATCAAATTGAAACAGGTGATTAAAGACGACCTATTTTCCTTTACCTACCAAAAAAGAGGGAAAAAATGCAAAGCAGATGCAAGGTTCATCATCTCCGCTGAGTGTAGTTATTGGAACCAGGTGTTGAGCAGAGCCTGCTAACATGCACAAGCGCACACACAAGAGCCACTGTGTTTCTTTTTGTGGGGGAGTTCAGAGTTACAAGAAAGTTGACTGGTTCATGAGGCATGTAGGTTTTGGTGGTGACCTCATAGGGGGCTGGTGTCAAGGGGCGTTGGCTGCTACCTTCTGGGCAGGAGAAAGGGAACAAAGCAGGAAGGGAGCAGCACTTCCCCACTGAGAGGAGGGAGAGAGTGGAAAGTCCCCGTAACACACGGGTCCATTGCTTCAGCTGCAGGAAATGAAATAAATATTTAGTCAGAGTTCTTAGTGTGTGTGTGCGTGTGTGTGTGTGTGGGGTGAACATGCGATGAATTATCTTAAAGGTGTGGTTCACCGGAAAACAAATTTTTAAATGTTATTTCTGATTCTAATGGGTCACTCTGAGTGTTTCATGCAGGCTGAACATGAAAATAGTCTCCTCCTCCTATCTCCTGCATTAGCTTCTGATAGAAAACAGACGGTGAAACTCTAGGATTAGAAAATCCTAAAGGATCTACATCACACTGTCACTTAACATTCACGGACTCACCCATCTTGACTCACGACGGGGAAGGCTGTTGTTGGTTTAGCGACCAGGAAACAGCAGAGAACGTCTCGGCTAGTAGAAGCTAACCGTTAGCATTAGCAACTCCACCACACAGCAGAACTCCTCCAGGCTTGTGTTATTTGTGGAGATAAAACATCAACGTTGCAGAGCAAACAGAGTCAGTGGTAGAGTCATGTTGCTGTTAGCCAATCAGAGACTAGATGTCCCAATTTCAGGAAATATGACTCCAGAACTTGCCGTCTGAAGCTCAGCTGTGATGTGGGTAAGTCTTAGGTCCGAGAAGTGGTGTACCAGTATATTTTTTCCCCTGGTAAACAACTTACAAGGCATTCATTCCTACTAGAGACCACTGCAAATGTACTGATTAAATGAGTCAACTTCCTTTAAAATGATAATTTGACATTGCAGACAGTTTCTATGAATGTTTAAACAACCGATCATTTTTTATTTTCATCACTGTTGCTGTGCAAGTGATGAAAATGTTTCCCTAGAAATAAGAAAAGAAAAAATAAAAGATTAGAGAAACACAACATGTGAGTGTAAGCTGTGAGTGCTGGAGGCTGTGTATGTACCAAGCTGAGAGGATATTGAGACCTCCAATGAGACTCTTAGGCTCTTTAATGCGGGTTTATCATTTTTGTTTCACACTATAATCTGTTTTACTGCACAGCAGCCTCTCCAGCGCGCTCATTAGACTCTTTAGAGCTGTGAGCCATTTCTACCATATAGCACAAAAAGCCATCCTGTGCACAAATGCCTTGGTGCTCTCAGTAATCACTGCAATATAGATTCTGCCATTAAGAGCTGTTGAAAGGCAGACATTTTTATCGCACTGCTTCACTGCAACATTAGGCTTTTACAATACTGTTATAATACTGGGATCTATAAATTAAAAATTGTGTTAAGAGGGCAACCATGTTAGCATTTTTGTTTTCAATGCAATTTTGGGTGGCATGAGGATTAATAAAGTAAAAAAATATTTCAAAATAATTATGTAATTCACTGACCAAACTTCCTACGTGCTACATTTAACCATATTTATCATTTTAACAGCCATGTATCAAGCAGCAGTAGCTCAGGAGGTAGAGTGGGTTGTCCAGCAATCGCAGGGTTGTAGGTTCAATCCCGGCTCCTGGCAGAGAGTGCTGCTGTTGTGTCCTTGGGCAAGACATTTAAACCACCTTGCCTGCTGGTGGTGGTTGGAGGGACCGGTGGCACCTGTGCTCAGCAGCCTCGCATCTGTCAGTGTGTCCCAGGGCAGCTGTGGCTACAATGTAGCTTATCACCACCAGTGTGTGTGTGTGTGTGTGTGTGTGTGTGTGTGTGTGTGTGTGTGTGCGTGTGTGCGTGTGTGTGAGTGAGTGAATGGATGAAATATACACTGTAGTGTGAAGTGCTTTGGAGTCCTCTGACTATGAATCTTATTTAAATAAAAATGTGAAGGTAAATCTCAATATTTAAAATCAAGTCCAAATCTATAAAATAACATGTTTAAATGTAAATGTCAATTTCACTTTTAAACTAAATATTTGGGTAACATGCAAAATAAGTAATAAGTAGCTTACCAAAATGAAAGCAGAGGTCAGAGATCACTTCTCTAACATCTCAGAGTCCATTTGAAAATAAGATTATGAGAGTTTCATTATGATTTTATTATTTTATTATCAGTGTTCCTGACTGGGATTTCCCTGAAAATTTGAATTGAACAGATTCACACAATCTTTTCATCAAAAGGAATCTGATAAGACAGGGATCTCTCAACCCGGCTTTTATTTTGATAGGCTATTTGCTTTTCACCAGTCACATGTAACTGTATAGTTTTAGATTCAGTTCTAAATATTTTTGACATATTTGTTTGAAATGAATTGTGGTAAAGTTTAGCTGTTAGTTATTTATAAGCGCCCCAAAATAAACGACCAACCCAAAGCTTGAGATGTTGATTGTAGCACACAAAGCATTGCTCCAAGCGGGAAGAACAAATAAATCTTCCCAACGAGCTAAAAATGTTGAGTTAAATGTTTACGTAAAGATCCGATTCCAAGTATTCGAATCTCTACAACTCTACAGTAGGATGGAAGCTCGCCAGCTCCTATTATGCCACATAAGATGTAGAAAAGTCCTGGCAAGCCTCACTTTCTTTTCTCCATGCCCCAGTTAGAGTGCAATGGGTGGCTTTGTCACTTGACACTGAGCGCTGATCAGCTTTGGCTTCTCAATAAGACCCACTTCCACATTTCCAAAGATTAGAGGGTGAGGAGTAAAAAAAAGAGAATGGTTTGAGAGATGCTTGGAAACCTCCATTTCACACTGGTTTACAGTGTTTACATGGCAGACCCCCCATCCTGCATGTCTGCCTCAGATAGAGACGTGACACTGGAAGTTTACACAGAACCCACAAGGGAAACCCGTATTTAAACTAGCAGCTGAGGAGAGAAGCCTCACCTGAGTGTTAAATGTCAGACATGTAAGAGGAAGTTTCCTCTCTGCGGTTTAAAACCAGAAAAAAAAAGTCTTGTTGGTCCAAAAATATCATGTTTTACCTCGTTGTTGAGACTAAAGCACGAGAATTGAAGGTCAGCCTTATTTCTGTGATTCTGAATTATGTTTTCAGGTCGGATTTAGGGAACAAATTGAATAAAGTGTGTGTGTCCTTGGTGAGCCACAGCGGGGTGAGGAGCCATGTCAGAGGCCCGTTCTGCCGTTTCCTTTATGGAGATGATGAAGAAACCAACATTCACTCTGTCTGCTGAAACTAAAATGTTACAAACACAAACTGTACGACGAGCATCTTCAAATTTAGCTTTTCACCCACTTCACACATCCTGTCATTGATACAGCGGGTGTTCTGATGTGTGCTGGGGGAAATCATTAGACAGCTTTTCCTTTTCATTTGGATCATTCTTTTAGCGATTCAAACAAACTCTTGTTCTCTTCTTCTCTCCACCCACGTCGCCTTATTGAGCGAGCCAAAGTTCAAAAGTGTCTTATTAGGACGTGATGATAAAACTCTTTAATGCATGGTAATTAGTGTCCAACAGTGTGTCCCAGACCTGAACCGTGTGCTTGGCTGCCGTGTTGCTGCCCTTCACATTCTCCATCAGCACCAGCGTATATCACAGATCACAGGAGATGAAGACAAATATATGAACAAGCACACCAACAGGGCTGACCTTTGGATCACCATGGATGTATCTAGAATCATAATAGGAGCACATCTGCTGTGTTAACTGTTTTCAGCTTAGCTTACTAGAGCAGATCTGTGTGAAGGGGTGGTGAGAATTCACGATGAGCATGCTTTTTATCATTTTAGGTTTACCAGATCTGGTTCCTGATCCCAACTATGTCCAGGCTTCCACGTACATCCAGAGAGCCCACATGTACTCTCTCCGCTGTGCTTCAGAGGAAAAATGCCTGTCCAGGTAAACCAACATCCTTCACCTATTTGTTGAACAAATACACCATTTTCAGACACACGTGTTAAAAACTCCCTTTTGCTTGTCTGTCGTTTTTTCCCCAGCTTGGTAACAATTCTCTGCCTCCAGAGAACATTTATTTACAGCCTTAAAGCTCACACCCAGGTCTCAGAGCAGGTGGAGGTTTTGGGTGTTGTAATGCAAACCTTTTGAAGGAATATGACCAAGATAGATGTGTTATCTTTGGGGCAGCAGCAGCTCAGGAGGTACAGCGGGTTGTCCAGCAGTTGGAGGGTTGTGGAATCGATCCCAGCTCCTGGCAGAGAATCATGCTGTTGTGTCCTTGGGCAAGACACTTAACCCACCTTGCCTGCTGGTGGTGGTCGGAGGGACTGGTGGTACCTGTGCTCGGCAGCCTCAGTGTGCCTCAGAGCAGCTGTGGCTACATTGTAGCTCATCACCACCAGCATGTGTGTGCATGGATGAATGATACACTGTAGTGTAAAGCGCTTTGGAGTCCTCTGACTCTGAAAGGTGCTACACAAGTGCAGGTCATTTATCATTTTTATGCAGAAAACAACAGTCTAATAAAGTTTTTTTTTTTCTTGAAGCTAACACGTGCTTTAGTATTATAATGTCCTTTCTTCAGAGCCTATCGATATCTGGGCTCCATTAAAACACGAGTGAAACGTTCAGAGCTGTTATCCTTTTAGTCCCTCCTGCTCAACAATATTTCTAAGGTAACTAAGAAAAGTTGTCTAACAGCAAACTTTAGTGAGCTAAATCCAGGTCGCTTTAGGGGATGAAGGCTGTCCTCTGTGCTGGTGGCATCCCCTGAGCCTGGGGCCTGGGTCCTTTCACTGCTTCAGCACTGAGAATCCCACTGAAATGATGGAAGTGGGCTGTCCCTCTGGATGCTCTATTTGCCCTCGTCCCATCAGAGGCATGCCCATCCCTCAAAGCCCTCTCATATCCTGCCTGAGTTTGCTGCAATCACCCACAGATGGGCTGCTGTAATTTTGCCATACACTCCAATGTCAACAACAGTCACAAGATGAATGGCTTACATCTTCAGTGCTTGTGAACTTGAGGTTAAGCCTCCATTTCCTCTCAAAAAAGTGAATTATACAACAGAATGTGTACCTCATTCTGTTTTCTCCCCCATGTTGAAATTGTGTGTTTGGAGAGACAGCCATAGTCTGTGGAATGAATTATTTAGCAGATATGCTCCAGCCTTGTAGCCTTTCAGCTGTTTTTTTTTTTTTTTCGTCCTTTGTCTTGCTTATGAGAAACAGACGTAGCAGCATTCTTCTAGCAGCTATTTGGACCTGTTCCCTTATCGTGTGTTTTATTTTTTCTCCCCCCATGCGTGTGTCGATCATTCAGCTCTGCCTACAGCCCAGAGACCACTGACTATGATGTAAGGGTCCTGCTGCGATTTCCACAGAGGGTGAAGAATAAGGGCACAGCTGACTTCATGCCTAACAGGCCACGTCATACCTGGGAATGGCACAGCTGTCATCAGTAAGTCCTTAAAGCCTTCATATGCAGAACAGACTTGTCGCTGACTGAGTCATGTTTGCTCTAGTATCAGCTAAGATTCTCAGCAATTCTTAGAAAATAACAATACTCTTTTAAATCTTCCCATCCATAATAATAAAATATTACCATTGTAAAGCACATTAACAACATAAACCAGTTATTTGAGGTATAGTTGAAAAATAAGGATTGACTTACAAATACTGTACTTGCCGACAAACTCACAAACTGGGACGTGTCTATGGTGGAGTCCTCGTGATTTCTCAAACAAGATGCAGCTGCTGATTCCTCTGTTGGGGACATGGTGGTGACATCACAGCTAGTTGTAGGTGACTCAGTAGTTGGAAGAGCATCCAAAGCCTTCAGCAACAAGTTCAAGTTAGAGACATTTTTGGTGGACAGGTTTTGGTTACAGTAAAAATACAAAAGGGCATTTGATCTGTAGAAAGAAATATTCTGGAGAAGCATGGGAAACCATCCAAAATGGCAGCCCAGTCCACGAGGCGTCTACATTTATGATTATGTATATAAAATATTACAATTTTACGTTCTTCGTTGGACAAGAGTAAAACACGTCGGTCCAACATGTTTTTGCGAACAGTTGCGACTCACAAATCCTGAACTTAGCACAGGTATCATGAAAGTATTTTGGATCTAAAATCACTAGCCTAGCATTACCCACTGTTCTGCCACGAGTTGTAGTTTAAATTGTTACGAAAAGTCACATTCGCGAGCTAGTAAGTTCACTACAATCATCTAAAAATGATAGCGTAGTTTACGTAGTGTTAGTGGTTAGCTAGCTAACGTTTCAGCTAATGCTGGCCGGCAGGTTAGATCTTTGAAGATGTCTGCTAGGTTAAGAACAATTATTTTGAGCTAGCTAACATTACCACCCAGTAGGAAATGCGTTGTAACAACTGAAGTAGTTGGAATTTGAACGCAAAATTAACGTAATACTCTTACCTTTATTTGGAAAGCATGACAATGTCTAATCAAGCAGCAAGACGAAAATGTAGGACAAACAACTCTGGCGCAGACTGGCCAAATCCTGGCATTGTGTTGCTTCTTCTTCTTCTTCTTCTTCTTCTTCTTCTTCTTCTTCTGAATAGGGTTTTATGGCGGTAGGGCACTACCGCCCCTAATGGAGTAGAGGGTTTAACCCAAGTGTTGGGTTTGGCGCCAAAAAATAACCCAGAAATATAACCCAACCTGAATAACCCAGGAATTGGGTTGAAGAAACAACCCAACTGTTTTTTGTGTGTTCCTTTATATAAACGTGGTTGTTGATCACATCTGTTCACATCCAGAATGTTTTCTTTATTCCACTGAGAGCTTAAAAGTGAACCACAAAATATATTTAAACTTCTATTATTTCATTGAACAGCTTTGTATACCACAATATAACTGGATCAGCTCAACATGAGATAATATTAACTATAACTGTAATACTTTTCTGTGTTGTACTAATACAGTGGTGTACATTTGAACTAATCTATAGTTTACTATTTTGTTGTGGGGGTTAGGTCAGAAAGGTGAGTTCTTTAAAATATTATTCTTAGATTTAACATGAAAAAGTAAAGCTACACCATGAATAGTTTAAAAATAAAGACCTAATTGTAAAGCGATATCAAAATAAACAGCTACATTTTGCTCTATTTAGCTGTTTAACAGCAAAAATTTACCACATTTAGTTTATTTGTTCTAAAATAAAAAAGAGGATCTTAAAAGTCAAGTTTAACCTGATTTATTCAGAAGTTATGATGTTAAAGGCCCCATGTGGGATATTCATAGAAATCATGGTAAAAAATTGCGACTCTTTAGCACCATGCAGTTCAGAGTAAGTATTGCAGCTACGGTGGCCCACTCAAAGAGGCAACAACTCCAGCATTCACTCCAGCTATCTGGTTCGTTTTTTATAAAAAGCATGAGATTGATTTATTTCCAATCTCTGTAGCCTAACCCACACAAAGCATATAACTACTCCAGCAGTTAAAAAACATTTTTTAATGACTGTTCAGTCTTAATGCCCCATGCTTCCACGACGCACTGCTGCCCTCTGCTGTTTCTTTCAGGTTACAGTCATAGTGCAAACGCCTAACGTGGAGCTAATATGTCCCTAAATAGCTACCATATTTCAAGATGGAGGATGACCATGGAGCGTCGACCACAATTTATGTATTAAAAATGTAAAATTTGAAGCTGAGAGGAATATTTAGAATTGATGTTGTTGAGAAATATGAAAAAGGACAGCTTTGTGCACTGGATACACAGAATTTGGTAGTAAACAGGTAAACATATTACACACTGGGGCTTTAAGTAAACATATACACCAATAATAATGTTACAAATAAACATTTAGAAATGAATCTAAGTAAGGAAAAGGTCATCTAAATGCTGAAATCTAAAATGTAATAAAATAAAGGTGGCGATTTTAAGCTAAATATTTAGCCTGCAATATTCAAATTCAGGCTGTTGTATATTTTTACTTAGATTTTAACATTTATGTCAACATTTCCCAAATTTTATCCTAAATATTTATTTTTATTATTATTATTATTTGGTGAAATATAGCTGCTAATGTTTTATATGCATTACCTTATACACTGTCTGTCAAAAAGAGTCTCCACCTGAATTTAACTAAGCAAACAGGTAGGAGCCTCCTATTGGATAATTACTGCATGGGCGATGATCTTTCAGCTGGCAACAAGTTATTTAACCCCAACTGGTGCAATGAGTTGCTTCTCATTTCTTAAACAACCATGTGGAAAGACACATCTGGTGGTCGTGGAAAAGATGTTAGTCTGTTTGAGAAGGGTCACATCATTGGCATGCATCAAGCAGAGAAAACATCTAAGGAGGTTGCAGAAACGACTAAAACTGGGTTCAGAACTGTCCAACGCATTATTAAAAACTGGTGTGATGAGTCCAGATGGACCCTGTTCCAGAGTGATGGGTGCATCAGGGTAAGAAGAGAGGCAGATGAAGTGATGCACCCATCATGCCTAGTGCCTACTGTACAAGCCTGTGGGGGCAGTGCTATGATCTGGGGTTGCTGCAGTTGGTCAGGTCTAGGTTCAGCAACAGGATGTGCTCCAAGAATGAGGTCAGCTGACTACCTGAATATACTGAATGACCAGGTTATTCCATCAATGGATTTGTTCTTCCCTGATGGCACGGGCATATTCCAAGATGACAATGCCAGGATTCATCGGGCTCAAATAGTGAAAGAGTGGTTCAGGGAGCATGAGACATCATTTTCACACATGGATTGGCCACCACAGAGTCCAGACCTGAACCCCATTGAGGATCTTTGGGATGTGCTGGAGAAGGCTTTGTGCAGTGGTCAGACTCTACCATCATCAATGCAAGATCTTGCATCCAAATGTACAAAGGCCTGAACTTTGAGAGTTTTAACAAGAGAGAAAAGTGTGAAAATGTTAATGCCTGTCGGATCAAAGTGTATAAAGTGTGTAGTGAGAGGTTTTACAGCCTTAAAACATTGCGGCGATGCGCTGGGACGAGCATGTCTGCAGAGGAGAGGAGAGCGGCTGTGTCAGCGAGAGTGCGCTGTGCCACGGCTGTAGCGCATTAGTAATCAGCGCTCCTGCATCTTTATATACAGGAGGAGGTGACACAAGTCTCTCATTGTGACGACAAGAGACTGAGGCAGCTATAGCCTGAAACACTGGAGTGTGTGTGTGCAAATAAAACTGTTCACCCATGCACGCATGCTGGAAATACAACTGTTGAGAAATGGACAGTTTGGTGTGTTTTTGTGTGTGTGAGACCCCAATAGTAGCTGCGTACGCTACAAACATCTTTGATAATTGTAAAAAAATGAAGCTGACTATTTTGCAGGTTTTGCCTATTGTGGGTTACTTTTAGAACTTTTTAGAATGTAACTCCCATGATTAACAAGGGACCACTGTATATAAATCTAATCCATTATTATTATTATTATTATTATTATTATACAAACAAAGCGGAGGCCCAGGGGTGACAGAGCTTTCTCTGTAGCAGCCCCAAGGTTGTGGAATACACTGCCAATTCAGATTAGGATGGCTCCCTCGTTCTCTGGTTTTAAATCGCTATTAAAGACTCATCTGTTTTTAGTTGCTTTTAATTCAGTTTGAATTACTTGTTTTTATTTTATGTTTTTATTTCTTTTATTATGAGTCTTTTATCATAACTTATTTTCAGCATTTTAGCGAATTGCTGTTGTTTTTACTGTTTTTATTTTGGTTTGTTAAGCACTTTGGTCAGCTTTCATGCTGTTGTAAAGCGGTTTATAAATAAAGTTGACTAGACTTGACTTATTATTATTATTATCAGGAAGTAAGACTCCAAATCCTGCCATGTTCTGCCACTTTCTCCATGGGCTGACTTCTACGTCATCAACAGGCACAACGACTTACAAGACATTCATTTCTACTAGAGACCACTGCAAATGTATTAAAATATGAGTAAAGTTGACCTTTAAAGTTAAAATTTGTGTTTTCATTTAATTTATTCATTTAAAAAGCACCTTCCACGACCTTAGCAGAAGCCTAAGGTGCTGAACACAATCATAAAACACATGAGAAGATCAAATATAGTGTTCGTGTAACATTAAAAAACTATCAAATCGTAAAATCAAGCATAAAACATTCAAAGGAAGTTGATTAAAAACAAAACAATTATTTAAAATGTTAAATGAGATAAAAACAATGACAGAACAAGGCAATGTTAAGATTCCTTTCACTGAAACGCCATCAAATAAAATTACGTCTTCAAGCGAGCCTTAAAGACTTGAAGTGATGGTGCCTGCGTAACAGTTAAAGACAATTATTTCCAGAGCGTTGGAGCCAGGACTGAGAATGTGCGATCCCCCCCTTGATTGCTGAGCGAAGAGACTTGAGACGGGACATTTCTGTGCAGATAGGAGGGAGCAGTGTGTTGAAGAGCCCTGTACACAAGTAGCAAGATCTTGAATTTTGCTCGGTACTGCACCGGAAGCCAGTGTAGGCCCGCCAGCACTGGAGTTATATGTTCCCAGTGTCTAGTGCCTGTCAGAAACCTAGCAGCTGAGTTCTGAATGAACTGGAGCTGTGCTACCGCGCCCTGACTCAGACTGGCATACAAGGCATTGCTGTAGTCCAGCTGGAACAGAACAAAAGCATGAAGGACAGATACTAGGTGTGCTCTGGACAACAGGGGCTTGATCCTAGACAGGCATCTCAGATTAAAAAGACAGGACCACACAACCAGTGTTGAGTCAGTTTCTATCCTCAGGTTGCTGACATCTTTGCTTTCATATGATACCAAAGGGCCAAGGTCCACGTCAGAGCCAAAGCCATCTAATCTACCGGGGCTGAGAATTATCACATCAGTTTTAGAGTCATTCAGGTGTTAAAAGTTGGAAGCCATCCAGGATATGACGTCAATTAAACAGTCCATAAGTGGAGAGACAGATCCAACAGCTCCCTGCTGTAGAGGAAGATAGATCTGGCAATCATTAGCGTAAAGATGGAATTTCACACCATGCCTAAGAAGGACAAGCCCCAAGGCAATAATATAAAGACAGAAGGGGGGCAACGATTGAGCCCTGTGGCACGCCCCAGTGGAGTCTCATCCAGGATGATGAAGCTTCACCCATCCTAACACAAAAGCTCCTGCCCTGAAGGTAGGAGCGGAGCCATTGTAGGGCCAACCCAGTGATCCCCACCCAGTGCTATAGTCAATCCAGAAGGATGTCAATGTCAAAGTGCTGGACAACATATAAAAGCAAGATTAAAAACAGAAAATATAAAATATAAAAATAGATGATACTAGGATAAAAAAGAAACATAAGAAAAATACATAAAAAAAGTCAAAGTAATGTGAACACTATCAACTAAAAGCCAGATCGAAGAGATAGCTCTTCACAAGTGATTTAAAATGAGCGACACTCATAGTACGAGGGAAGCTTGTTCCAAAGGGTCGGTCCCGCCACCGAAAAGGCCCTATCACCTCGAGTTTTTTGTCAAGTTCGCGGGACCACAAGCAGAGACTGAGTGCTGGATTGCATACATCTGGGTAGAGCATAAGGGGTCAATAGCTCTGAAATATAGGACGGGGCCAATCCATGCAGAGCTTTGAAAACAAAAAGTAAGACTTTAAAGTTGATTCTAAATTTAACTGGTAACCAGTGTAACGATGCAAGGACTGGTGTGATGTGGTCTCGCTTTTTGCTCCCGACCAGTAAACGAGCTGCTGCATTTTGTAATAGTTGTAGGCAACGCAGGCAAAGTTGATCTATACCTAAATAGATTGAGTTGCAATAATCTATGCGCGAAGAAATAAACATGTGAATTACTTGCTCGAAAACATCTGTAGGTAGGTATGGTCGAACCTTGCTAAATTGCCGCAAAATAAAAGAAGCCTGATTTCACTACCGTGTTTACCTGGGACCAATCACCATCTAAAAGTATGCCCAGATTTTTGACACAAGGCTTTAAAAAAGACGAACATAGACCAAAGGGTGTCTCTACAGACTCGAGGAGTGCCTGATTACCATATAACAAAATCTCAGTTTTTGACTCATTTATTTTCAGGAAGTTAAA
Organism: Aphyosemion australe; assembly: GCA_006937985.1. Classification (NCBI taxonomy): domain Eukaryota; kingdom Metazoa; phylum Chordata; class Actinopteri; order Cyprinodontiformes; family Nothobranchiidae; genus Aphyosemion; species Aphyosemion australe. Next base: position 253,149 of record SSNS01000217.1, read on the forward strand.
GGCCATCCACTGTTTAACCTCTTTCAGGCAGTCAAGTAAAGCAGTCATTTGTTGCACATCACTGGTACGTGCTAACGGCAGGTAAACTTGTATATCATCGGCGTAGCAGTGAAACGAAATGTTATGCTTTGGAAAAATTGTCCCCAGGGGTAATAAATATAACGTGAACAGAAGTGGGCCCAAAATTGACCCTTGGGGAACACCACTACTTATGAAACAGGGATTAGCAGAGAAAGGTCCCATGCTCACAGAAAAGGACCTACCTTTTAGATATGATTCAAACCATTTAAAAACAAAGCCGGAAATTCCTACATCAGTTTTCAAACGAGAAAGTAGGATGTCATGATCAATTGTGTCGAAGGCAGAGGAGAGGTCAAGCAACAGCAAAGCAGCAGATTTGCCAGAGTCAGTAATTCGTAGTAGGTCATTTTGAATGCGAAGAAGGGCAGACTCTGTGCTGTGCTGCTTCTTGAAGCCTGACTGGAACTTCTCCATAATGTCATTTGTCGAGAGATGGTCTAAAAGCTGTGTTAAGATCACCTTCTCCACAATCTTAGACAGAAAAGTGAACTTGGAAATTGGCCTATAGTTGCTCAAGCAGGAAGTATCTAGGTTCGGTTTTTTCAGTAGCGGTTGAACCACGGAATGTTTAAAACTATTAGGAAAACACCCTGAGTAGAGGGATGTATTGACTATCTTTAAAATAAAAATGCCCACAGTATCAAAAAGTTGCTTTATCCATGAGGGGGGTAGACTATCCCTGGAGCAGAAAGCAGACCTCAAATGAGTAACTATATCTGCTAATTCTCCAAGGGAAATCATTTCAAACCGAGACCATAAACTGGACACACCTGGCGAAGTATTACACACAAGGACATAAGTGGTCGAAATACTCAATCTTGACTCTGTAACTTTATCGATAAAAAAAACCTGGAAGCTATCACAAAGGGCCTGGGAGGGGGTGGCCCCATTGGAAGTTTTGGGATTTGTTATGCGATTAAACACTTCAAAAAGTATCCGGGGTCTATCTCTATTCACAGAAACCATCTTGGAAAGGTAAGAGGTTTTAGCCATTTTTACCGCATATTGATAAGCAGACAGGCATTCACGTAACATTTGTAAAGACACGTGTAACCGGTCCTTTTTCCATCGCCTCTCAGCATGTCTACACTGACGCCTGAGAGACCGGGTCTCATCATTGAGCCAAGGTTGAGGATGCGATTTAGGATGAGAGGTTCTTATTGGAGCTACAGAGTCCATAATACTTGTACAAGTGTTATTAAAGGAGTCTACCAAAAAATCAGCACAGTCAGAGGCTAAATCCAAGAGCCCGGAAGCCATAAAGGCAATAGTAAAGTCTAAAGAGGCTTCAGCATTCAGGGTTCCCCTCCACACAGGAGCATTTGATGTCATGTTCTACCGTGTCAAAAGCGGCTATTAGATCCAATAACAGCAAGCATCACCCATGTCGCTAGCTAAATAGGTGTCATTAAGGATCATTAAACGTTTTGTGACCAGCCCTGAACCACGACTGGAGCATCTCCCATAAATCATGTGTGTCCAAAAAAGCTACCAGCTGTGAATACACAACCCTCTCTAGCAACTTTGAGAGAAAAGGGAGTTTTGAGATGGGCCTATAGTTGACTACAATTATGGGATCCAATCCAGGTTTTTTCAACAATGGGTGGACAACTGCTTGCTTCAAAGTAGGCAGAACCACTCTGGAAGTGACTGACATTTATGATGGACAATAGAAAAGGGGCCAGGACTGAAAATGCTTCCTTAAAGCAGCATTCCGCAACTTTGCAGTTATATGGTCTCTGTCGCCCTCTAGAGGCTTGTTGCGTAACGTCACTGTCGTAACATCAAATCTCTCTCTCTCTCGGGCATAAAAGGCATGTTCAAGACGCGCATTTTGGCAGACATAACGCGTGTTTAGAACACATGCTTTTTTATCCCTTTGGCTTGCCATATTCTGCCATAAAACGACACCCAGTCAGTACTTCCGTCGCTACCTGAAGCACAAAAACTGTATAGCACAGTAAACAGATGTGGGACCCCCCAACACTATCACAGGTATGAAAATGAACATAATAGATAATACTATGACGCAAAAACTTCACAAAAAAGCATAATTTTAAGGTGTAAAAGTTCCAGAATGTTGCTTTAAAGATTCTAGGGAGCAGAACAGCATATCATAAGGAGATCCAGATATCTGCAGCTGAGAAACCAGCTTTTCTAACTTAGAATTTGGACACAGTCTCAAATATCATCAGTGCAGCCCAGGGAGGTACTGGAACTACAGAGGCAGGAAGGGAACCCACAATAACAGCTCTAATTGTTATTACTTTAGCAACAAAATATGATGAAGTCATTACAGTTTTTATCTGTGGGGGTCAAAGAACCAGAGTCAGAGAAATCCAGTACTGAGTTCATTACCTGAAAAAGGGTGCATGGATCATGAGTATTTGCTGTAACTTTATCCTGGCTTCCTTAACAACTTCCTGGTAATTAAACAAGGAATATATTTCACGAGAGACTTGGAGTCTGTCCTGTTTCCATTTCCTTTCCGCTCTCCTGCAGGCCCAAGTATCATTAGAAAGCCAAGGTTCTGCCCTGCGCCTTGGTCTCCTAATTGGTGTAATCGCATCCAGAATAGTAGCACAGATTGTGTCAAACTGGAGGGTAAGCTCCTCAGCATCAGTTGAGAATAGCTTTCCGCCTTCCACAGAAAAGATCTCACCAAACTCAGCAATTTTAGCGGCATTTACATCACGACAATGTCTCACATGAGCGATAGGCATGGTAAGTTAAGATAAGGCTGGGCAAGTGGTCTGAAAAAACACGGCTCAAGACCTCTACGTCAACAGATGGAAGGCCAAGTGAGAGGACCAAATCCAAAGTAAAATCCAGTCAGCAATAATACTGACTCTTTGTTTTTTTATGAGAATTATTCTCACATACACCTGAGAGCATCACCTTCTAAAACTTTGCAGAAGAGGTATTTGTTTTATATCATACAGTGTGATTTTCACTAGCTCTGAACCGACCAAGCGAGTGCACATATACTTCAGTGTTCTGAGAACAGGATTGTTTTCTGACATACTCAACATAGCTTGACTTTTTATCTAATTTCCAGCAAGTCCACCATCTGATGTGAGATCCAGGCTCTCCGTTACTTTTCTCATCTGAGAGGAATGTTGACTGGCCGATAAGAGGCTGGCAGTGTTGTTGCTGTCTGACACCAGTCTACATGCATACAGTGGTTCTCAGGAGGCAGAACGCCAAGGCAATCATTCTATTGGCTGTATGATCAGAATTGTAAATCAATCCAATTTCCCTGTCAATCTGTCACACGAGATCATAAAAACTGCTAAAGTATGGTGGCACAGATATGGGTTTCTGGGACAGAGTGTTTGGTTACAAAGGAATCTCTTCAGGGGCAGGAAAGCTCTAGCCCAGATACTCATAGTAAACTTTCCTGTCCTACATTTTTGTCAAATAAGCTATGTAGCTGACAGTTCTGCTTTTCATTACTCCCTCTCCAATCTTTTGCTCTGGTGCAGCATCCTCCTGTGTATTGTGCTCAGTGGAATGTTGGAATTCTGCATGTTTTCTCACACAAATAGGGAAAGAAAATTCCACGTAAAGATTATGCTTCATGTGAGTCAGAATGCAAAGAATGGGAAGTCATTGGAAGAATTATTTTTGATCAGTTACAAACATGTTTTATTCATTTTCTCTCCCTTATTTATACTTTTAATAAACTTTATGATCTGGGCGGTGCAGCAGGAGCTTGGACATATGTTGTAGTTTCACATTCTTGACGATAAATGTTGAGCCACTGGTGCTGCTTTTGCTTTTGTTTAATATGATCTGTGGAACCTTGAACTTCCACTTGTGTTTGTGGAAAATGACTCATAGCTATGCATAATGGATGTAATGCTGTGTGTATTACATTTACAAGCTATTCTTGTTAAGTCCCCAACGTGTCCTTCCAACTCTACATTCTCAGCAGCTGACATAGTCAGTAACGGGATCCAGGAGTCCAAGGAGGCAGGAGAACATTCCAGGCATCTTAACTTCTTATGCCTCCTGCTCTTTAACTCTTCTTTCCTTTGTGACTCACACAGATTTTAGATAATATGATGAAATACAAACTCCAAACTCATGTTTATATGTGAAAATGTACTGTAACATGACATAAAACTTTCAAAAACAGTCATAAACGCTTCTTACATCATGACCATTACATAAATGAACCAGACACATGGCACTAATGTTCAGCCTCAGATACGATTGGTTTTATCTGGGAGTAGCTTTTGGTTTGTCACCTCCCCTCAAGCTCTTGAATGGTCACTTGCTCCTTCAGTGGAAAGTACCCACTCTCCCCTTGAAGTGATCCACCGGTTTTTAATAAGTTTTTCAAAAACTATTTCTGTCGACACACGGGCCACGAGGTAATGCCAATGGGGCAATGTTTATGTAGAGTTTGTCTGCTTACAAGAGATCAACTGCTTACCTCACCCTTTTCACCTCTTCAACATACAGTGAGTGAGTGAGTGAGTGAGTGAGTGAGTGAGTGAGTGAGTGAGTGAGTGAGTGAGTGAGTGAGCGAGCGAGCGAGCGAGTGAGTGAGCGAGCGAGTGAGTGAGCGAGTGAGCGTGCGAGTGAGCTAGCGAGTGAGTGAGCGAGCGAGCGAGTGAGTGAGTGAGTGAGTGAGCGAGCGAGCGAGTGAGTGAGCGAGCGAGCGAGTGAGTGAGTGAGTGAGCGAGTGAGCGTGCGAGTGAGCTAGCGAGTGAGTGAGCGAGCGAGCGAGTGTGTGAGCGAGTGAGTGAGTGAGTGAGCGAGTGAGTGAGTGAGTGAGTGAGCAAGTGAGCGAGCGAGCGAGCAAGTGAGCGTGGGAGAGGAACTACAATATGGCAGCAGAGTAGCTGGAAGGTTAAAGGTACTCTCCAGACTGCATGAAAATTGTAGAAATTCAGTTTAACTTCACTTTACCATCTATATGAATATAAACTGGGTTCAGTTTTTCCTTTTGTTAAGCAATTTTGTCAAAAATCATTATAGAAAATCAAAATTCTCTACTCAGTGAAGAACTGTGTTTCCAAAGGGGTTCGAATGAAGGCAGCTGGACTTCTTTGGTTTCTTGAAGACGTTTCACTTCTCATCCGAGGAGCTTAGTCAACTCTGACTGGAATATGGGAGGGTCAACTTGTTGCTTAATGAGCAGATACTACCTATGAATATCCCTCCTCCATACCCCCTGATGAGTTGTTAGCCTCTATAGGAGCCTCATTGTGTTGATCAGACACAGGAGGATCTAGACTGAAACTGTTTGGGAATAAGATTCAAAGCTGCATTATAGGCGCTGGAAAGGTGAAACCTAAGTCCTCCTCCTCTGTTTAATGTAGGTTTTTCTTGTTTGACATAGATGGCTTCCTTTACTCCTCTCTCAGGTTTGGACAGTCCTCACTGCATTGGACTGCATTGGACTGCATTGGACTGCATTGGACTTGGCTTGTGGGTGGTCAGAGTCAACAGTCTTGACATGTTGAACTGGCTGAATCCCTCTGGCTATCCAATATCCATTCTCCTCGTCGTATTCCAGAGAAAAAAAATATGACTGATAGCAGAAGTTTTAGAAGCTATCTGAGTCTGATGAAACTTTGTTGTCTGCCATCATAATGCAGAAAGACCAGAGCTACGGATTGTTTACAACAACTTTCTGAGGGGAGAACCTTGTAATACGTGAGCAGCTGGGCAGCGCTCAGACCAGAAACTAGCTTTATTTTTTGCCACACTATTTAAAAACATTGGATTTCCTTAAAAACCCAGCCGTGGAAATCCAAACTTTATTTTTAGCTGAGGTTTTAATACTTTTTTACACGTCATTCAAAGGAAATTTGCCTTTGGCCAGTATCTTTAATGGTTAGATCCTGACTTCCTTTAGCACCCATGTTGAGGAGCTGCCCCGAGTTCACTGATCAGTGTGTGAATGAGTGAACTGATGTTGTGTAAAACTGAGCAAGACTAGAAAGGAGGAAGCGGTTCACATCAAGAAATCCTGCCATTGTGCGGAAGGCTGGACTGAAGCTGCCATGATCGGAGCCCCTGTGCTGTTCTTAAGAGCAGCAGAGGCCAGGGTCAACCAGATCATACAAAGATGCCTCTGGGCAGGTCAGCACACAACAGTAGGATGTAAGATGCAGGTAAAGAGTACCTGGAATGCCACAACCTGTCTGGAATAGAGCCAGACTGAGTTGAGTATGGGCTAGTAGTCCCACAGTCAAAATAAACAGAAAATCAGGTGGCTAAGAGTCTGTCCAGATCCAGAATTACAGCCAGGTGATGGCTAAACAACTAGACATGTTAGTGAGCAAATTGCAGAAGAAGGCATTAGTCACAGTCAGAGTCTCAGCTGTACCAAGTTTAGCCTTTGACCCCCAAACTGAGAAAGCGGCTCCTGCAGAACCTTAGAAACGGATAAGGTGCAGAACCCTCAAGTTTCCAGATCTCTGATGAGAATCTGAGTTTCATAGAACGTCCGTGTGTAAATTCATGTGGATAGTTCATGTTTTATAATAATAATAAAACTAATAATAATGGATTAGATTTATAAAGCAGTTTTATGCCACCCAAAGCACTTTCCATTATTCACACATTGCCAGTAAAAGTAAGCTACTACATAGCCACGGCTGCCCTGGGGCGGTCTGACAGAGGCTAGGCTGCCATTTTGCACCATTAGCCCCTCTGACCACCACCAACACAGGCAAGTTGGGTGAAGTGTCTTGCTCAAGGACACAACAGCAGAGTACCCTGGTGGGAGCTGGGATTGATCCTGCAACCCCCCGATTACTGGACATCCTGCTCTACCTCCTGAGATACTGCTGCCCTGTTAGGTACTATCATCTGTTCTATTAGACCCATATCATCCTGTAATGAATTAGTAGTTGTACCTTTATTTTATAGTTGATCAAGAAATAAACACTCGGTAATAAAACCAAGAACATACATTTTTTTATGTGCTTTAAAAAAAACCCTGTTCCTTCAAGTCCTGGGGAGAGGGAAGTCTGGGTCTCTCTGCTTAGACTGCTGCCCCCGTGACAGGACCCCAGGTGACTGGAAAAAAAATGGATGGATGGATGGATGGATGGATGGATGGATGGATGGATGGATGGATGGATGGATGGATGGATGGATGGATGGATGGATGGATGGATGGATGGTGTTTGGAGATTTTCAAGTTTCTTGTCTCTGACTTTTCTGTGTGGGACAGGAGTCTGATACATATAAATACAGAGAAAAATGACTCTTGTTGGCTTTTCTGTACATAAACACATGAAATAATGACAAAAAATAGACCTTTTCTCTTTACCATGAAATTATGTTGTCATCATTTTCTGTGCAAATGTGCACTTGCCAGCATGCACCATAATTATACACACAGCGGGGCGGTAAAAGTGAAAAGCAACCTGGGGTCACTTTGATACTTGGGAGAGCACCAAAGCATACAGCAGTTAACACTGCAGATGATTTCAAATGGAGCAGCTCATTGACTCAGTCTCTCAGCAAGAGTCACTCGGCGGTGCAGTTGAGTTGATCAGAGGCCCTGTGTATCCAGGCTTGCCTAAGCTGCTACAGCTGTGCAAACACACACACACACACACACACACACACACACACACACACACACACACACACATATTTACAGATACAAACACAGATATTTGCACGCATACTTGGAAATAACCACACAAGTGCCCACACACACACAAACACACACACTCACGCATACACACACACACACACACACAGATCTGATCCTGCTGATTGGTACAACCTAATTAACAAAATCCATACATAATTAGGGTGGTAATTCCTTGCCTCAGCAATACTTTATTATAGCCAGTAATTAATATTCATTATGCACTGATCAGTGGTGATGTTGTTCAGTCAAGGTGCAGCGTCACTGACTAAAACATGAACAGCTGAGGTCAACAGGTTGAATACTCACATTATAAATCTTTTGTCTTTTTTCTGGCCATGTTTAAAACTGGATGAGTGCGTCTTAGAGTAAACAGTATCTGAACAATGTTGGTAAACCGACTATAATTCCCAGCTTTGACACACAGCGTAACAGGCTGCATTAAGATGAAATAACATCCTTGGTTGTTTAACCATAACAATATCTTGTGTTTATGCTTTTGCTGGCAGGCATTACCACAGTATGGATGAGTTCAGCCATTATGATTTACTGGAGGTCAGCACTGGTCGTAAAGTGGCTGAGGGACACAAGGCCAGCTTCTGTCTGGAGGACACCACCTGTGACTTTGGTCACCTGAAGCGTTACGCCTGTACCGCTCACACTCAGGTAACGCAGCAAGCAAAAACATCATCTACTCTAATTAGATAGCCCAAACAATAACAAACCAAAACTCTGCTTAAGACTAAAGCAGAAGTTCTCCAAGTCTTAATAATACAGTAGTTTAAACAAGTCCGTGACTGTTGAAGCTGACTTGGTATCAGTATTCCTCACAAGCCGCTCTTCTCCTCTCCGTTCCTTCAGGGTTTGAGCCCAGGCTGCTACGATACATACAATGCTGATATTGACTGCCAGTGGATCGATATCACTGATGTCAAACCTGGAAACTACATACTAAAGGTGAGAGTCGAGAGGGTCGGATTCACTCAGACATGGGAAGTTTGTGAACAGTGCAAGGTTACAGCCCATGGGAGTGGGAAAGGGTCAAGGCCATCATAACAAATTGATCTGTTTGATAAAAGTTTTCAGATTTTGTTAAAAAAAAGTTTGTTGGTGGGTTTAAAGTAGTGAAAGATCTTTTATTTCCCCCTGACGTGTGTTGAGTTTTAGGATTATACGCAATCATAATCCATCATAATCCATTCCTTCTTTAATCTCCAGCTTCAAGTGAATCCCAAATTCTTGGTGTTGGAGTCTGACTACACCAACAACGTGGTCAGGTGTAATATTCACTACACCGGACGATCCGTTACAACAAACAACTGCAAGATATCACAGTGAGTCACACACCATGTAAAGATGTTTAAAGGAAGTTTTGGATTGATTTCATTGGAAATGTGTTTGTTCCATCTGTAATCCTCATGAATCTCAAAGCTCTGTTTGTTGATGGAGAGGTCTGTGTCATTTATCCACCAACAGTACACTCACCCATATTACTGGGTGTGGAGTAAAGCTTTTATCTAAAGAGCCTGACAAGGTTTTTGAGGCTCTTTAAAGACTTAATAAGTTTTTCTCTCAAATCTTTGATGGTTTATTGAATTATGCTCTCATTTTCCAGTTAAGATTAACAGCCTCTGAAACATTGATGGTTCCCCTCTAAGAGAGATGTATGGGTGTTAAACTTGCAAATAACTCTATTAGGAAGTGAATCATTAAATGTTGAATTACTGTTGTAGCTGCTTAGATAAAAGTACTAAAGACTGTCTCCTTCTTTGGTCTCACAGTGCAACAAACATTCACTTCCAAAGTTGAAATGAAAGTTATGTTTAGTGATTTGTTTTTGTAAACTTACCAGTTAAAGCTCTGCATGCTGCTGACAGGTGCTCAGAGCTCTGCCACTATAATTAGAAACGTGCATGATGATGATTTTTTAGACCTGTCTGACACATTTTCTATCAACTGTTAAAGAGTTAATGTGTGATTTGTTGGGTGGGCTTAACGCTAGAGCTGCGATAGAAAAAAAAACTACAAAGATGGCGTCAGCTCAGGAATGTTTGAAAACAGCTTTGGCATCAACTTTGGACCATTTAGACTTGAGGTTTTCTGTAACTCTAGAGCAGATACAGAGAGGTACTTAAGTCCTTTCTTTAGAAAACGGATGTTGCAGGAAACTGTGGTTTAGAGGAAAAGTGCATCCCATCCATCGATCCATCTTCATCCACTTATCCGGGATCGTGTCGCGGGGGCAGCAGCCTATAAGCAGAGAGGCCCAGACTTCCCTCTCTCTAGCCATTTGGGCCAGCTCCTCCGGGGGATCCTAAGGTGTTCCCTGGCCATACAAGAGACATAGTCCCTCTAGCGTGTCCTGGGTCTTCCTTTAGGTCTCCTCCTGGTTGAACATGCCCGGAAAACCTCACCAGGGAGGCGTCCAGGAGGAATCCTAACCAGATTCCTGAGCCACCTCAACTGGCTCCTCTTGATGTGGAGGAGCAGTGGATCTACTCCAAGCTCCTAAACCAGCGTGGATTGATTAGGATTCATTTTTCTACTGAGAACCAAATGAAAAAATCTAATTTAACAATATGACATTACATAAATCACTATTAAATCACTTAAATGTTTCAACTGTTCAGTCTCATTCAATATGGACCCTTTTTAAAGTTTGAAATTTCAGAAAAATAGTAATATTCAGTCCTAAAATATTCTACTGCTTGCCTGGTTTGTCTTAAACCACCACTAGACTCTGAGTAACGCTGAGCCTGTGGCAAGTTGAATAAACCCTCACCTCCTGGGAGGAGCTTGATTACAGAAAACAGTTTCTTCTAAACAAAGTTAGATTCCCAGAACACCTGCCTCTGATATACAACCCATCATGTCATTTATGGTGAGCGCAAAACGTTTTTTAAACACTGACGTTTTCTAAAAATCTCTACAAATATTATCTTTGTATTCTTCACAGGTCCTGATCCAGCGCTGGAAGACGGACCCTGACTGGTTTTCCATGACATTGTGAATGAAAATCACTTGTTGGTGTTTGTGTTTGTGCTGTTTTTTTTTTGTGTGTGGGTTTGGGATCCTGAGCTGACAGCAAACGAGTTCCTGTGAGTTCCTCTGGATCTATAAATGTGGAGGTTTGGAGTAAACACCACAAACCGATCCAGCTTTACTTTCCTTCTTAATGTTTCATATTGTATCTCTACCAGAAGAGTCTGATCACATGCTTTATTTTACATAACTGGATTTTAGGGGATATAATGGTGTTTGCTGAATATCCACACAGATGAGTCTGAGTTCAGCTGCAATCTAAAATTAGGTAGAAACCTTTTATTTATCCGTGCATCCACATGGTAACGGACGGAGATGCCCAGTGACTCAGAAGGACTGTAATTTGTCACTTTTTTGCTCTTTGTGATTAGATTCTCTCTGGAGCTGTCCTGTTGGAAATTGTCCTGACAGCAGGTTTGCATTCGTTCATATTAAATTGGAGACTGCCCACACATCAGTGAGGATGTTATAAACTATGGATTTATTCTCCCATCTCAGCCTTATCTTCCTGTTTTAAATTCTCTACTTTCCACACAACAGGAACATTAGCTCCAGTAACAGGGAGTGCACGTTTAAGAAAACAAAGTTCCAGTTTGTTTGCACCTACCAACACTGGCCAGATGGCACGTGTCATCTGAACAATGTTCATACAGATGAACCCTAACCCACTCATGCAGGAGCTTCTTGATATAACTGATTTTACTTTGCTTATTCTGTTGTCAAGTTACTGTAATTACGAATGTTTTTTCTCTTGATAATCATAATATTCATGTAATAATGTATGTGCTGTTGGGGGTGGACAAAAAACAGCTCCATTGCATTTAGTGTGTATTAATAGGGGGCTTGCAGACCCAAAGTGGCAAAGTAGCTGAGCTCCAAAACCCATCATTTGGTTTTGTTTGTGTCATTTAAAATAGGTTTTGCGTTACTTTGCTCAACACAGCCCACTGCAAAGATTGGTGCTACAAAAAATCTCATCACGGTCAAAGTTCAGTTTGGTTGAACTTCCATGGAGTGATGTGAATTCTTACACAGCCAATAAAAAACACACTTAAATCCTTCCCAACAAGCCAGAAAGTGATCTTTTAGATGGAAAGCTTGACCATCCTGAATATTCCACATCATGTTGTTCTTTGGGTGACACAATCCCACATTCACACACATTGTTTTCTTCTCAAGCAATTATTTGCAATATTGAAATACCAACAACACCATAACCTACAAATCTGTAGATTTCAGTGATTGCCAATTATATTCTTCACTTGAAATTTGAAAACTCTGCACTTTTGTTTTTTACTCCAAACTCTCCGGCCATTAGATGTGGAGTAGTGGTGTACCACAGGGATCAGTATCAGGATCTGCTCAAATCACTTTTGGTGTGAAAGTTACTTATTGCATAAGGGTAGATATTCATTTAATATTCCTACCTCTCATTTTAGTAAAACATTATATTCATGATGTGGTTGACTGTGGCCACCTGAGTAAATTTACATGTGTGACCTAAACACCTGACTGTAAAAGAAACACTTACAATGTTTTAATTCTGCAGCTTTTATGTGAAAAACAAGCAGCTAATAAACTTTACTTTTGTAGAAATGTTCAATTCATTTCAAAGTGACGTGATTTTATTTTGTGCCACAAGGCTCAGTTATCTGTAAATTAAAACAGCATGTTGTTGGCATTTTGAAAATGCGCTGTTGAATGTCTGTGGGTGCAACACAACCAGTTTAAAGAGCTTTATTGACAATTGAATTCTCGGATTAATATTAAATCCTAAATTAAATTCTTTTTTTTTTTACCTTAAATAAATATAAATTATTTAGGTTCAAATTCATTAAATGGTATAAGTTGTGAAGTCATTGTAATGTTATGCTCATCTTTATCACTGCTTTATATTTGAAAATGTGATCATCCTGTCAGTCACATAATATCAATATGAAGTGGCAGCTTTCACAGAATTTCAAGGTTGCAGCTTGGGGTTTTCCTGAATGCTCCTTCAAATCCAAAGTTCTATTCTTTGCTGATGATACATACTTATCATTTAAGATTTTAGTCTTTCTCACCCAGAAATTTTAAATCGATCCAGATCTCCTGTAGTGTAAAGTCCATTTTATCTTCCTGAGTGAGTATGTTGGCATGTTTAGGATTACATAATCCCAGAGAATCCCTCCCAAAAAGGATGCATCAGTGATTATTTTTTTCCTGTGTTTTGATTTTATCTCATTGGAGCAAATCATACAGTAAGATTCAGTCAAATATCAACAGTAACAGACTACTTGATTGAAAATGTACCTGGTAACTTTTTACTTGAATGCAAAACCAGTGAGATATGTTAATAGTTACAAATACAAGTACTTTAAGATATCACTTTTAAACAATTTCCCCAACACTGTGTGATGATTGTTTATTAAATTTGAACAATCTAGTCTTCATATCAAACACACAGGGCAACACAAAGAGTTTGCTGAAGTCATTTTTTTAATGTGTTGTTTTTAAAGAAGGCAGTTTATTTTTGGGCATTTTCTAAGATCTGCAGGCTTTTCTTTGTACTGTAACTATAGTCTGATTCTTTATAACTCATACAGAAAGCTTTAACTGCTACATCAGAACACGTGGTCAGGAGCCTTTGCATCAGTAATGCACCACTTAAGGATGCAGGTTAATCCTAAAGCGTTCAGAAGAAATTCCTGAATATCTTGTGAAATTACATCAGTTTGACTTCTTTATGGCACTCACACAACCGTTCAGATTGCTTTACTGCAGTATGGGACGTAGTAAAAGAAAGAAAGCAATTCCTGACTATCTGAGGTTGATCCCATGAGAACGTAACCAGAGCCTCTTTTGTTCTTTTTCACTGTTGTGGGACTCGTCACTAAAAAGAAGCATACTGTATCTGAACTGAACTGTGTTGTCTCATGTGTTCTAACCAAAACATTGATGCTATTGTAGACCAGAGCAAACTGATTTCTGAACTTCTAAACAGCAGCTCACATCAAACGTTTTTAGAAGTCAGAACGTGGACTGTTTTTGGGTTTGGTCTAACTCGTACCCTAGCAGGGACGCACCTGGACTCTGATGCATACAGTGCTGCTGTGTTAAGAGAATGCTCCGTATATTCACAACCCTCAGTATGTCATATCACACTGTACACTCACTGATGCAACACTCTGATTCTCACATTCAGTGGAACAACGGTTTCACAAACCTTTTCATGTTTTTTGATGCAAAGTTATATTTTTTTGCAAGAAACTGTTTTTTTTAAACCCAATAAAAACATTTTTGTGTCTTCTTTGTGTGCAGTTGGAGCCACTCTTGTGGTTTTGTTTTTCTGTTCTTTACTGGTACAAATCTGCAGGAATTACCAGTTTGCGCTGCCTGGAGATTCTTAATGCTGCAATAATCTCTTTTGTTATATGAAAGGTGTGCGTGTGCGTGCGTGCGTGCGTGCGTGTGCGTGTGTGTGTAAGGCAGGATTATTACATAATCTGTGAAGTTAGGATAAAAAAAAATTAACATTCATGGTAAATCAGCAAAATGTCTAACTGTAACAATGACAGAACTGCTAGGTTATCAGTGATATTTACCATTAACTACACCAGTAGTTCCTAAACTGAGTTCGGGACCAGGTCCCCACAATTTTGTCTGTGCTGAGTTTGTGAGGTTAACTAGATTTTTTGTAAAATTGACATTTATAAAATCCCAATAACACACCCTACAGTATAATCAGAACTACATCTAAAAGTTATAACTCTATGTTTGTAAAAAGTTTTGAAATGATCACGTTTAGTGTGTGTATGTGTGTAGGAGATGGGGTTAGGGGTCCTCATGGAAAAATGTTTGGGAACCACTGAACTATGATAGAATACAATAGAATAGAATAGAATAGAATAGAATAGAATAGACTTTATTGATCCCTCAGTGGGGAAATTCACTTGTCACAGCAGCACCATCACTCGAAGGGTAATTAAGAAATATAAAAAACAAGGATACATGTATATACACATAGGCAGTAATCTAGTATTGTAATCTTAGATCACTAAAAAACCACAAATAAAAGATAAAAACAAACTTGATTATGATGCAGGTTGATGATTAGTTGTTTATTAGCTTATATTCAGAAACATTTATTTGGCATGTTGGAAAAAATTGTGGAATCACAATAAATGTTTTCCTAAAGTTGGCAAATAAAAACATGAATAGATAAATGAATATCACACATTAAAGAAAAGATGTAAAATCATATTAGTTTGTAGATAAACATGATTTTATTGAACATATTGAGAATTGTCTCAGTTTAAAAAAATCAACAACAAAATGAAAGAAATGATCCTTGAGAGATGTAGTTTTGTAAAGTGCATCCAACAGTTTACTCTCTCATTTGGGAGCTTATTGCCAAAGGTTTCACGTTTGAAATAACGGCATCTGGACGACACTAACATTCCTCTCTGAGGAATTTCCTGCCTCCTGGAGAATCAAAATCCACAATCTTATTGTTTTCTTACACAGTTCTCTTTCTCATAACTCCTAACAACCTTCACCACCACCCCCGTCACCCTGCAACATAATTCAACTTCCTCTTAGTTTTGGGCTGTTTGTTCTGGCTCTTCCACTATTGAACCATTGCTGTTCTCTGCTCCTTCCCCTGCTGTGTATTTGGTGGTACTTTGTTCGAATTTGTGTCAGGCCTCATGTTTCGATACCATTTCAGGAGTAATTCTAAAAGTAGGAGACATATGGACAATTGTAATGAGGAAAATAGAAGCTAAGTGATGCACTGTTTTGTTGGGAATAAATGCTTCAGACTAAAGCTTTTTTGTTTCTACTTGTTGTCATGCAGCTGCTATTTAAGAATTGTTGAAGTCTCTCTTCTTTAACCGTATTCCTCGGTGGGCTTTAGGCTGTGATGCTCAGAGAGCCTTTTGTACAGTTCCAGCTCCGTGTTTTTGTTATTGGGAATGACGAGCGCCACACAACTGCTGCAGCTGCTCCTGTAATGGCTGTCAAAGTCGTTGCATTACACACACCTAAATGATTTAGGCACAAACAAATATGCAATTGTGATTATTCAAAACGTGCTGGAGGATGTTTTCCGAGTGAATCCAAACAGTGTGAGATTCAAAGCGGAGTGTATAAAAGCATCCCGAGGGGTGTACAGAACCAAACCAAACAGACACACGCTGAATCGCTGAGATACTGAAAACGTGCAGCACAAGGCGTGCCAATACGGGCACAGTCTGTAGAAACTAGAGGATGTGGAAAGTGAAGAAACAAGTTTTAACAAATGCCACCATGAGATAGGAGGGAGAAGAGCTTTCCAGATTCCAGGGATCAGATGTAGTTGATCACCTGCCTGCATGTGCAGAGTCAGACCCATGGTGACAAACTTCATGCAAAGTCATGCATTCTTATCTCAAAGTGCTTTAAACAGTTCATTCTGCAGACATGGAGCCCGCTGTAACCTGTTATGAACAGATACTTTACATATCCTGATGCTCTACCTAAAGTTGTGTTTGATCACTGATCGAAACGGAGCATCTGAGAGGAGAGCTGAATCCCTGAAGACAAACATTTCCTTTAACAACAAGCCACATTGACTTAACTAGAAAACCTGTGTTAAAGCAGCAAAGCGTTCCACGGTTGTAAGCTTGCAACCTAAATGAGGAAACAGATCAAGTGAAGTCAAGCAAGACTGATTACATCTTCCAGCATTCTCCGTGGTGAGACATCGCTGAATACACAAAACCAGCCTGCAGGACTGGAGGTCACGGGTGCAACGCTGCTGATGCTGAGGATGGAAAAACACAAGAAAGCAGCTTTTCTGGAGCTGGAAGTTGTTTGTCATTACCAAATTAGGGCTGGGTTTGGAAATGGCCTTTGGTCTCATTTCCAGGCATCACCAGTAGAGAAGGATGACCAAACAGGAAATGTGAAATCTTAATGAAAAATTCAGATCTACATCTATTCTAATTCTGTTTATTTTTTTCTCACCTGCACACTTTGTTGCACATATTTAGCAAACA
This sequence comes from Aphyosemion australe, assembly GCA_006937985.1. NCBI lineage: Eukaryota > Metazoa > Chordata > Actinopteri > Cyprinodontiformes > Nothobranchiidae > Aphyosemion > Aphyosemion australe. The sequence goes on from SSNS01000217.1 coordinate 269,919, forward strand.
TGAAGTAGACTTTTGATGACTCTGTAACTCAATGGGGTTCTTTGAGAAGACAGAGTAGACACACACACGTGCGCACACACACACGTGCGCACACACACACGCGCACACACTCACATACTCACAGCTGAACCACGTCCCATTTCAGCCAGTGTGTGTTTTAGTTCATGTCCAGGTCACGTCAGGAGCCAATGTTTAAATTTTAATAATTACTTGTGGTTAATCAGACTTTTTTTTCCTTTCTAGGGCACTTTGCCTCCAGAATCTGCATATAGCCAAAGCTTAATGAAGCTTTTACTGAATACATCTTTATTTAATAGATTGGACCAGTTCTGAGGCGGTTTCTCATTATTCAGGATTAACGTTTTTTATTTATAGACAATGTTGGACTAAAAAAGCCTATTTTATCTTTTCATTCCATTTAATACAGGAAAGTAACTGTTATTTGGTCATTTATTACTGAGATTTTACCCAGCCTGCGCCAAATGTTAATACATTTTTAAACCACTTGACCCTAAGGTGGTGTAGAATGAGACATGGCTCAAAGACTTTAGACCTTCATTCTTCACTGCAGCAAGTTTATGCAAGGATAATTGAATTTAGTGGAAATAGAGAATGGAGACTACTCTGTAAATCGGCACTGCCAAAAAAAAAAAAAAAAAAAACACCTCCAGACTTGAGGTCTAATTTCTGCAGAGACTCTTGAGTAGAGATTCTGTGGTGCAATATCAAGGCCACAGGTAATTCATCTTCTGGCTCCAGCTCTGCTTTGCAACCTAATTAAATGAATAAAGATGTAAGGAAATCTTCATTTCCGTAGGGATAAACACATTGCTGCATGTTAAAGGTAAGAGGAAAGGCTGGCTTTGTTAGCGGTAGATGATAAAGTAATGGTGAGGCAAAGCTGAACGGCTGAAGACTTTTGAATAGTGAGCATTAAAGCAAGGGATTCTGATTTACATGCAGCTGCAGTTGCTGCCTCATTTGTTTTGATAATAGCTTATACTGAGCACACAGCTGACTCCACCATATATACCTGAATTAACAAATATTTTACATCCTGGGTAAATTAATGAAGTGGGTTTAAAATGAAACACAAGCTCCTTGTGAGTGCACCAGCTTTATCCACTGCACACCTTTTCACCAAACAAGACGGCTTGTCTTTGATGACTGCTGCAAAAAACGCTTTCTTTAACATCTTGGTTCCCCAACATCAATTTTAAAGAGCATGCAAATGCACAGTCTTCCAAAATCCTTGGGAGTGTTCATGGTCACAACAGCGGGGCAATAAATTCTCATTAAGGCTTTTCTTCCTTGAAAGGCAGAAGCTGAAGTTTGTGTATTTGTGTTTATAGTTGGAGGCAACTGGAACAAATGAGGACAACTTGTGTAGGTAAGATAGGTTTCAAGACTTAATCAGGTCGTCTCCCATTTACCAGAACCCCCACCCCTCCGCTCCGCGGGGAGTGTCGATGATGAACAAAGCCACGGGGAGCGGCGGCTGTGCGCTGCTGTGCTCAGCCTCTCTCCCTGATGACAGGCCCATATTTCACCACACTCATTCTGCAGCCTCCACTGTCACCGTTTCTCGCACCGTCAGGGGGACGACTCCCATCATCGGATCAGTGATTTCACAGCCTGGTGGCAGCAGCAATCCCTCGCTGATAAACATGGATGCTCTCCAGACAGCTGGGGTGACCCCTCCTTAGTGGCGGACTCTGATTCCTCTCATCATGTGCTTGTAAAGATGATCTAGGATGGGCTTGTTTAATGAATGATGCCAATAGCTTCAGGCAGCAGCTCATATGTTTATTTTACAGAGGTTTAATCAAAACAGAAGTCCAGATGGGAATGGACTGTAGCATCCCAACTCGCTTTTCTCTTTTTGATCACTTGCAAGTCCAAAAGAACACAAACCCACAACAGTGCACGTGTGTGATGTGGATCTGCATTTGAAAGTCTCTCACTGGTGTACAGGTTACAAAACAAAAGCATTTGCTAACTGAAACTGGGAAGTGCTTCAGAGTTCGTTCGTTCATTCATTCATTCATTCATTCATTCATTCATTCATTTGTAAAGCACGTTTATGCATCAAGGTTGTCTAAAGTGCTGAAAACAACAAAGCAGCAATGACCTATAAGATAAAAGTGAAAACTAAAATAAGTATGTAAAAGCTAGGAACAGTAAAAACCGTTACATACACAGGATAAAAACTGAATTAAAAACACCCAATAAGAAATAAAAACATTAGGCCACTAACAGACAGAACACAAGAAGAGGTGCAAAGTAAGTTTAGGAAAGAGGGAGCCAGTTTAACCTCGAGGGGGCGTTGGTTCCAGAGTTTAGCAAAAACCAAGAAGACACCCTTAACCTTGGTCTTCCTTTTAGTCCTCCGGACAAGCAAGAGACCGTGTTTGGCTGATCAAAAAGATTTTGAAGGGACATGCTTGAAAGCAAAGCTTAGATGTATGCAGGAGCTGTCCCAGTGAGACCCTTGTAGATCTGAACCAAGATCTTTCCATGGATCCGAAGCTCCACGGTAAGCCAACTCAGAGAAACCAGGACAGGGGAGAAGTGTTCCCATCTCTTTAGTGCACATTCAAATCTAGCTCAATGGAAAATTGACCCAATCCAGCTGCAATAGTTCAATCTGGACAAAACAAAGGCATGAATGACAGATTGTAGGTTGGCTATGGACAGCAATGACTTAATCAGTGATAAGCATCAAAGCTGAAAATAGCAAGACCTAGTAACTGAATTAATTTTCTGCATCCATCTTCAGTGTGGAGTCACGTTTTACCCCCAAACCAGTAAAAAATGATTTTTCAAAGGGGCCTAAAACTTTAAGTCGACAGCATGATGCTGACTTTCCTTGTTCGAGATAACATTAGCTACGTTTACGTGGGCACAAGTAATTGGAATGAATGCCCGATCAGAATGAAATTTCAATCCAATTGAGAGAGGTGGTTTTGTCCGATCATCATTCTTATTGACGTCCATGTACACACCCATTCAGATTGTTGGAGTAAAATAATTCCCATTGCGCATGTGTGCTACTTCAGCGTGACGTCTTTCTGCTTTTGCAGACGCTCAGGACAAGTCAAAAACATGGCAGCAGGTAAACAGAAGTGGTTTGTTGCCGACAATTTTTTTACTGGAAACACTACGGGAGCTCAATATTATTGAACGTCTCGATGGCCGAAACACTAGAAATGCCAAGTTATACACTCAAATGCATCTAAAGATGCAGGAAGCGGGAATTCACCGAATTATCAACCAAATCGGACAAAGTTAGAGAATAAAAAAATAAAATGCAAGGGAAAAGACTTGCAGACAAGATGGTGTTAGTTTACAATTTTTTTCCAGGAAAGACAACTCTGTGCATGCTCAACCTATTTAATCTGATTGAATGCTTGGTGTGTGTGTGTGTGTGTGTGTGTATACTCATGGCATGATCGGATCATTTCAGTTAGTGTCCATGTAAACAGAGATTTGAGATTTCTGATCAACCCAGATTTGAATTGGATAGGGGAAATTTGGCGCATCTAAACGTAGCTAATGACCTCGATTCTGCTGTTATTTAAACAGAAAGTTTGAGTCCATCCAAAGTTGTAATTCTGTCATACAATCTCTAAGAGACTGACTCACTCCCCCTGCTGGATGGGAAGGTAGTGCTGGCTATCATCGGCAGAAAAGTGAAAGTTGATGTTATGTTACTTGAGTAATAGTCCATGCAGTAATAATAGACTGAGAAAAGCAGTGGGCCTAGCACTGACCCTTGGGGCACCCTTACTTCAATGGTGCCTCTTGTGAAGCACAGGCACCTATGAAGACAGAGATGGATCTGGTGGAAAGGTACCACTGCGTCTTTAGAACGGGTGTGCCAGTTAACCCAACCCACCGTTTGAGATGATCCAGCAGGATCTGGTGATCAACACCTGCTGTTAAATCCAACAACAGCCGAACTGTCACGCTGATTTAAAGTCAATCGTCTGCATATACACAATATTCTCCAGGATTGTAGCACAGAAGGGGAGATTTGAGATTGGACTGTAATTTACCACCAGCCCTGGCTTTTTTAGCTGTGGGAGAACTATAGCATGTTTAAAATGATCTGGGACAAGACCAACAGTCAGACTGCTACTGATTAATGTTAAAACAGCTGGAGCTAGAACGGAGAAAACGCCCTTGAAGAACCAAGCAGGCATTACATCAGATGGGGAGCCAGCAGGTTTCATCATAGAAACAATCCCATCCAGATCAACAAGGGAAATAAGAGAAACGGAGTCAAATGTGGCAGCGGGCCTAGGCAATCCAGGAGAAACATACCTGGAATTCTGAACCAGCGCTGACCTCACACTTGCAACTTTTGCCAAAACGAACTGAGCGAAAGTTTTCATAATTCTCCTTTGAAGCTTCCATTGAGTTGAAATCAGGTGGGTCAAGCGCAGAGTTTAGAGTCTTAAAAAGTAATGTTAGTTCCACCTGATTTCTCTAAAGCACTCCTCCATCCTCACGCAGATTAAAACCTCTTAATTAGTTCTACTTTTACCACTAAATAAGGATGTTAAGGAGTTATGATGATGTTAACCAGTGACAGGTGTTTGGTTTTAGTTGTACCCTCACTAATGAACGCTGTCATCTCTCATGTGTCTGCTGTTGTTGCCACCATTATCAGTAACCACTTAACAGAGATCCTAATGAAGAATTTATCAAGTAATTATGAACATGGCTGCTATCTCCTCCTTTTTATTATTAGCTGCACCAATCATCGACTACCCAATTTGCAGACTGCAGATGCACAGGAGCAAAGTTAAACAACTCCTTTCCACGTATTGACATTTTCCTTGGGTCATTTTGTAAACACGTTTGTTTAAACATTTATCTGGAAATCTCACCCCGAGGTGCATCTTCTGTGGTGCAAATTACAACGTGAGAACGCGGCTATCTATAAATGCCCCCTCATCTCAACTCTGTTCTGTTTTTTTGTTTTCTTTTTCCCATGGGATGTCTGGGTGGGTCTGCAGCTCTCAGAAATCCATCATCACAGACGTGTTTAGTGTCAGGATCTGAAATCCACGTGTGAGCACACGGAGATGCACACTTAAATCAGTGTGTTTGCATGTCTGTACACCTTTGTTCAGGCTCTGTTTTCCGTGTGTGTGTGTGTGGGTGTTTGTGTGTAACAGCATGAAAGAGCACTTTATTTTGGTCTCTCTGGAGAACCTAAATACAAAAACTCACTGTGCACAGTCAACTTTAGTGGTGCCGTGGTCTTTAGGTGCGCCTTATTTCCCACAGCTCCTCTGTGCCTCTCTGTTGGTTTGACCTGCAAGTCAGAAACCCTCCAGGGTGTTTGTGCTGTGATGTAAGCAGAATTAGCTTCAGAATGAATTCAATTAGATTGTTGTTTACCTTTTCTTAGACCAGCCTTTAAAAGAGTTTTCCGTTACTTTTTTCCTAAAAATAATAAATGAATCAATAAAATAAAGTGTTAATCTCCTAAAATCTTTATTAAATCATCTAAAATGTAATAAAGGATGCCAAAAGTAGAATTTTATACTTTAAGTATTCTTCAAACAACCTTTTGCTGGTTAAAATTCATCAACCTGAAATGTTTATTTATTTACAGCTTTGTGATGCATGTTGTGATGTTGTATATTTGTGTTGGAGTGATCAAATTTAGACATGTAGGAAACCTCTGAATGAATCATGGGCCAGACGAACACAGGACCAGTGGAGACCAACAGGCTTCCTCACCAGCCATCACAGGAGAATAACCTGGCTGCTTTTTGGAATCCAGAACCAGATTTGGCTCAGAGGTCAGGTTTTCACCATTTGCTTGTTCTGAATGTAAAACTTTATTTTGCTCTGTTTGCTCTTTCTTTAAATTATATTTGGCTTCCATGTCTGATGAGTGATTTCTCTGAAGGGCCTTCTGGGAAACTTTACTCCTAAACTGAATTCATCCTCTAGTCTAATGAGATGTTTAACAGTGCAGGAGAGGCAGGAAGTAGGGATGAGAGCAACCACAGGCGTGATTCATTAAATAAATATTTTTATTTGTAGTATATAAATTAGGGAGGGGGGAGGGGGGTACAGCTTTTGCATCAATCACTCTAACAACTTTAGATTTTTCTATAAAAAGCTGCAAACACAAAGGAAGCAGGGCCATGTTGTATCCTCCAGCAGACTGGGGAAAGCAGGGCCTCCACGCTGGGCCAACACTGCCCCCTAAAGGAAAAGGATATCACTTCTGCCTATGATTTCTAATTTTAACAGCATTCATTTGTGACTAAAGTATCATTTTCTGTGTGTAATGTATTGGAAACAATATAAAGCCCATAGTAATGATTGAGTAGAATGTCTTGATTAAATGGGGCAAACATTATAAACACTCAAACAAATAGCTTCTTAGAAAAAACGATGCTAAGAAAAAGAAAGTTTATTACTCTCAAAATCCCAGAATGACTGAGCTCAACTCATCAACAACGCTGACGACTGCTGCATGGATGCAGCGCTGCTGAGCTTAAAGCCCCAGCAGCAGCTCAGGAGGTAGAGCGGTTTGTCCAGTAATCAGAGGGTTGTAGGATCGATCCCAGCTCCCTGCAGGGAATGCTGCTGTTGTGTCCTTGGGCAAGACACTTAACCCACCTTGCCTGCTGGTGGTGGTCAGAGGGACTGGTGGTGCCTGTGCTCAGCAACCTCACCTCTTCTCAGTAGCTGTAGCTACATTGTAGCTCATCACCACCAGAGTGTGAATGGATGAATGATGCACTGTAAAGCGCTTTGGAGTCCTCTGACTCTGAAAGGTGCTATAAAAGAGCGGATCATTTACCTTTTAGCATAACACCAATCAAACCAGCAATAACACTCACTGTGTGTGTGTGTGTGTGTGCGTGCGTGTACTTGTCTTTATATTCTTAAGTGGACACATTTTGTTTTTAACCTGGAGCGTGTGGACATTTCCACACTGTGGGGATAGCTGGCTGGTCCACACAATTACAAAACACCCTAACACATGGTTTTAGAGGTATGGTGTCAATTAACTTTTGGTTTAGATTAGGGTTAGAAACAGAACAGCATTGGTTATGGTTAGGGTTAGGGTATGGGTTAGGCATAGTGCAGTCACTAAAATGAATGGAAGTCAATGGAGGGTCCACACAAGGATACAAATACAAGTGTGCGTGTGTGTTTGTGTGCATCATTTATTTTGGTAGAATTCAAATCACACAACACAATACCTGCTGTCTGTTCTGAGGGACTTTGGGGGTAATATGAACATGTTGGAGCTTTTTATTTTATACAAGATCCATCAGCACCCCTCAGTGGTCAGAAAGACAAACAACAAAAGGCAGGTTCCCCCATGACACATGGGCATCATACACTGGTGTGTGAAATTTGTTGTCTGCATCTGACCCATCCCCTGGGGGAGCAGTGAGCTGCAGCAGTGGCCGCACTCAGAACTATTTGATGGTTTAACTCCCCAATCCAACCCCTTAATGCTGAGTGCAAAGCAGGGAGGCATTGGGTGCCATTTTTGAAGTCTTTGGTATGACCTGACCATGGATTTGAACCCACGACCTCTCAGTTTCAGGCAGACACTCATACCACTAGGCCACTGAGCTGGTAAGATGACGCTCATGTTTTCAATAAAACATGAGCCTGAATATGAAGACAAGTTTGCTATTTGACTTTTTAAAATTAGAAACACGATTAAACTCATGATGTAATTCTGGTGTTTTTAACATAACAGATTCAAGTCAATTCAAGTTCACTTTTATCAAATATTTTCCTAACAAATACCTGTATTAACACCTCCATGACTGTAAAATAGACATTCTTTTATTTCACAGTGCAGTCATTCATAATACCGTTATTACTTTTGTCCTGATGTCTAACAGGGTAACTTTTTGAGTTAAAAATAAAAGAAATATTAAAATTTCTAAAATATTCCATCATTCAAACAGTACATGAAAAATATAATAATGCATTCATTATTATTGCACATCTATAGTGTATGAAACAAGAAAAGTCAGGAATAGTCTTTGGTTTCATGCACAAACATTTCTAAACCTGCAGATAACTCAGGTAGCACACATAGCTCTGATAACCCAGCCGCTAAAGTAACACATAATAAAAACTATTTTTATGTCAAACAGGAAAATATATAAATACAGATTTATCTAAAAATACATTTATTCTGCTCTTGCCCTTTAATATGGGAAAAAAACAGCTTCCCAGATGTTTACTGTTTTTTTTGTTCTAGACTCAAACTTAATAATCACCTTTGTGATGTTCAATCGTTCAAACTCAGACTTTGGCATCACATCTGGAGCATTCTTGACGCTACATCTGGTTTTGGTTGTACTGAGGGCTGGAGAACTGATCCTGCATGGCTCCAGCTGCTGCCCCCATGGCCGCCTGCTGGGCTGCTGCCTGGACATGAGGGTTCTTCCAGGCTCCTGTGGTCCATTCCTCCTGAGCTTTGGACATGCTGGCTCCAGAACCACGGTAGAAATTATGAATCTTCAAGCACATAAACACAATTATGCGTAGAAAATCAGTATTTGTAACTAATTATTTCACATTTTGAGTTTGTTTATAATTTGTTGATCTGATTTTTTCTATAAACCCAAACAAGATTGTAAAAAACTCACAATTACTTTTTTGCTTCTTATTTAATTTTTGTTTTTAGTCACTCCTTATAAAGATTTGATTTTAGATACTTTATTAGACTTCTGGGCTTGTTTGTTTTTTACCCTGGTGAGGGCGATGAAGGACAGCGATGCCACAGCAGTGAACATGATTGTAGGGATCAGCATGATTATTGCAATCAAAATATTATAGCTGAAGAAGGAGATGGTAGCCAACCAGCCGCTGAAAAACAAGAGAGAGAAATGTCAACAGTAACTATTTAGAAAACAGTCCAAACACAACCGAAGCTGGAAGAATCTATTACCAAACTGTGATCATTTCTCCACATAAAGCCACAGCTTAACATCTGGATGCTAATATCTCAGCAGATTTAACTACTGTGATATAAAAAGTTAAAGTTTTATGCATGGGAACATTTGGATGCACATGGTGACATTTACAAACTTTATGGAGGCTATAATAATATTCATTTCCGATCATCAGCCTGAGTCAGGTGACATTTGCAGGATTAATTTAACGAGCTCTCAAAATCCAATAACAGGACTATCATAAATGTTATATAGGGGTAAAATCTAAGGTCGCTCTCTGTCATTTTGATGAAAGTAGCAGGATTTCTGGTTTTTTTTTAGAGCTAAATGAAGATGTTTCTGGGCTAAAAATAATTCAAAATTCTCCCTAGAGAACATGTTGTCACATTTAGCCTCTATAAATGTCTTTCTCTCAGTAACTTTTACACGTGGAGGTAAAATACTGTCATCTTTTGTAGTTGATTAAATAAACGGAGACATTTCTGGACCCCTTAGTGAATCTCATAGCTGTAAACCATGTTTTATCTGCTTCCTTCTATTAAAAACTCTCTTCTGCAGGAGGTGTAACTTCAAAAATAAAAGCATGTATTTAACCTGAGATCTCAGACATCTCACAAACCAGAAGGTTTGTGTTGTGGATTTATTACTGTTGTTTATTTTTAGCTTTTCTGACAGCTTCTATATTCCCTTACAAACAAAAAAGTTAAATGATTACATCCTCACATTTTTCTTACAGCTCTGATGGAAAAATGTCATTTCTGTCTTAAACTTGTGTTTTTGAGTAAAAAGTAAAATAAATTCTTTTTGTTTCAGGATCAGTTATAAAAATAAAGTCTGTCTGTTTTAGGAAAATCAATCATTATTAATGCCCCATGTTTTTATTATTTAACAGTTGGATTAAGCTGCCATTGAGAGTTAAATATCTGAATATCATCAGTAATAGAATATAAAAGGTCAAAGGTTACAAAGAGATCTTTCATATTTGATCCAAGCAGACGTGTGTGATTCTCACCACACTCCCCATCCTGGGATCCCTATGCTCTGGATGATGCTGATCCCAACTTGGGCCATGAACACAAAGAAGAACAGCATGAAGTTGAAAGAGCTGTCGGTCCTGAGAAAAAGATCAAATCAGTAAATGTCTACCCTCGTTCCCTAGCTTCCTTTTTCCACACAGAGCCAGCTAAGTTTAGCTTTTCCTCTTAACTAAATTATCATTTGAAAATTATATTACATACAAACACAATCTTTGCCTGATATTGGATTTATTTTTCTGATCTGAAACATTTAAGTGTCTAAAAAGTAAAAACAGAATAAATCTGTGAGGGTGCAAATTTAATTGCGCACCGTGCTATTTTTGTAAAGCTTCAGAGGGATCTTCAAACAGCAAATAAACCTCAGGTTAAACGGCTGGCTGGAGTTTTCCCCTTTCAGGAATTATGTATGATTTTTCAGAAATCCGTAAAAGTGATTGTCTTATCATGTGTGATATAATGTAAGCAATACGTCTATTTTTCTTTTTGCTAAGCCCGCCCCCTGCCCCGTAGAACTCAGTGCAATGGGCTCTATGCACGCTTCAACTTCCGCATTCTACATAAGACCGCACTCCTATTTCCGGTTGTCATAAGTCATCGGTGAAGCTGTGACATGGCTGAGAGTTTGGAGTTCACCCGGTGCTTCCTGGAGTTACCAAAAGTTACAATCAGTGATGTAAGGCAAATTTTCTCTTTGTTTAGATGAAAAAAAGAAAAAAGTGGTGCTCTCGATTTTTTTTTAAAAAACCTCCACCAATAACACGTCCGACCAAAAAGCCATAAGCAACTAACCTCCAGGAAGCACCGGGTGAACTCCAAACTCTCAGCCATGTCACAGTTTCGCCGACCACTATGATAACCGGACATAGGAGTGCGGTCTTATGTGGAATGCGGAAGTTGGAGCGTGCATAGAGCCCATAGGAATCCAAGTACAGTTGAATGCAGGCTGTATGACGGGGCGGAGAGTGGGCACAGGGCACGACCACACCATATATGGAAATGACGCCATTTTGTTCCGGAAATGACGCATTCCCCCGGGAACAGAAGGGGGGGCTATTTCCGGTATCCGTTTTTTTTGTTTTGTATTTAAACTTTATTGATAACGGCCATTTCTTTCGTAATTTATGGATTTTACTTTTTATCCACGTTGTTTTTCAACACAGGACTTTCTTAACATTATTAAACGAAACTTATTTAAGAAAAAATGTGTGTTTACAACCATCGTAGACTTTGTTCAACTTTTATCTACCGAGCATTCGGAAAAACAGATAAAGGGTAATTCCAACTAATTTTTCAACCCCCTGACCCCTTTTGATTCGCTCTAATTTCAAAACTACAATACTTAAACACATCAAACTTAGACTAAACTATTCTACACTGAAAGCAATATCCTAAAAAATGGTTTGTGATTCATTAGACCTTTATTTGATTTGTGAAAGCCCAATAAAGGCTAGTTTCAGCACCTTTTTTGCATTTGAATCACATTAGAACTGGTCCAGCTCAGAAACCATATGAAGCCCTAGTTTATTTGTACTGTACATATTTTTTTACACATTTGAAAATACACAAGATTATAGCCAGGACTAATTTACATCTTCAGTCCCTCAGGATGGTTGATGCCACATACATTTTAAAAAACATCATTATGCAATGGTTCTAAAAAAATACCATCATTAAAATTATATATAATTTTAATTATATATAATTTTAATTATATATATATATATATGATGAGTGCCTGTGTGCTGTCCTTCAGACCAGCTCTTTCTAGCCATATAGGATTTCAGCCACTTCAGTTATCTGTTGGTGGTACATCCCATGTAGAGGTTTGTCCTCCCATGATGGTATTTCCAGCACATCCTGTTCACCATTGTCTGAGACATCCACAGAGTATGTCATCTATGGGGCCTTATCCTTGAAGTACTTATGGATCTTGGCTGTTTCATCCTGGACAGTGGCTCTCACACTCACTAGTCCTCAGCCTTATGGCTGGTGTACAGTCTGGGTGCTGGACTTGGGGTGGAACCTCTTATATATACAGTCTTTGGGTGGAACCCTCCATGCATGGTTAGGAGTTTCCATGTCTTAACATCTGTGGTCAGTATTTCTTCCTTTGGCCAGTTTATTATTCCTGCAGGATATCTGATTACTGACAAGGCATAGCTGTTTCTTGCCTGAATCTTGTTCTTGCCACTGAGCTGACTTCTTACTCATATTTGGCTTTGGCTCATTTCCTCGTGGCCTCATTGAGGTTGCCATTTGCTTGTGGGATTCAAAGGTACTTGTAGCTGTCCTCAATGTCTGCTGTTGTTCCTTCTGGGAGTGAGACCCCTTCTGTGTGGACTACCTTCCCAACAAATAATAAAAAGCTGTTTAACATGTCATTTATAATTGATGAATGGTTTGGAAAACCAAGACTGAGACACAGTGAGCGTGGCCAGGTGGAGGAGAGGTAAGAGAATAAGTGACTAAGGAAAGATGAACATAGTTATTCATGTAAAAAAAAATAAGAAAAGGTTCATCCTTCATAACTGAATGTCTTTTCTTGCAGGGTGAGAGGAGCTCCTTTTGCAGCTGAGGGCAGAAATAGAGAGATTGCATTTCTCTGAACTACAACAAAAGCTGATTAATAAAAATGTTTCAAGTTTTACACTTTTTATTTTGTTTAACTAGAACCTGTTTTATTGCAGCAACCACTAACTCACCCATACATTAACACACAAGTCTAAACTTGAATCCTGCTTAAGGCTTCTTTAATTCTGTCCTATGTCTGCATCTAGTGTAGAAATATTGACACAAATTAATTTGCCCTAATAGAATAATCTAGTCTCGTTTTAAGTGTTTAAATATTGTAGATTTTGAGCTGGACCAGTTCTAATGTGGTCAAGATTCCAAAAAACTACAGCTTATGCTTTTCAATAAAATCTCACAAATTAAGTAAAGGGATCATAAATCACAAACTGGGGTTTTAGGACACTGCTGTTAATGCAGAATAATCTAGTCTTGGTTTGAAACGTTTAAGTATTGTAGTTTTAAAATTAGAGCTGAGTAAAGAGACTCAGGAAATAGAAAAATGATTTGGAATTGCCCTTTAGCCCTTTTCCGCATCGGAAGCTAGAAATAAAACTACGATGTTTGAAAAAATAAATTGTTTCTTAATAACATTTTTTTAACAATATTTGAAAAATATTGTGTTGAAAACAACGTGGAATAAAAGTAAAACGAATGAACAAAAAATAATTTAGTTGTAACTAGTTGGTTTTAACAAAAACAAAAACAAAACTCAGACACCGCAGTTGACATAGGAAATAGCGCCCCCTTCAGTTCCGGAAAGCAATGGCACCTTTGGTATGGTTGTGCCCGCCCAGTGCCCACTCTCCGCCCCATCCTACAAGCTGCACCCAAGACCTTCTCTAGGAATCTGAGCGGCGACCAGAACTAACCAATAGCGTTAGACTACCGCTTACGTGCTTCAAATTTAAGGACGCACCTCAGCTGATGCAGCGTTGATGAACTTTTCACGGACAATTAAGTCTTTAAAAAATAAATATATGAAAACACAACATGACATGAGAATAATACTTGTAAAACAACGTGTTTTAGCTCTGTTTGTCAGCTACAGAAGCACATTCATAAACAAGAAACGTGCAGTCGCCATCTTAAAAAACTGACCCCAACGACTCTTGGTGTGATATGCTTGTCAGCCACTAGATGGTGCCATCAGATAAAAGAAATACTCCAGACAGCCGCTTTAAAAACACTGTAAATGTGTGCTCCACCCACTTGAAGGCTTTGTAGATGGGTCTAAACCAACACACGTAGGAGCAGGGCGTGAACATCAGGAGCCAGATGATGGCCAGTCCAAAGTTGGTGACTCCACCTCCACCGAACATCCAAGCAAAGCAGCCAATGAGGTTTACTATCAGCGTGGCACTGTTCACTATGACAGCCATCAAGACATAGTTCAAACATTGGCACAAAAACACAATGTATGTTATGTGTGTTTGCAAATGTGGACAACACATAAAGAAATAAACAGAAAACTGGTATGAGGGCAGGCACCAGCTGGGTTTGGCTCAGTAATAAACTTTGATATCAGATGAAGTGAAAACTAATGTATACATGTAAAACCACAAAGATGCATGCATGTCTGCACACGGCATCATAAAATAAAATAAAATTATAATTAAAATAAAAAACAGGAAAAAGTCAAGTGGCTGAATATTGAAGCAGAGCTTTGATACCTTAAGTAAAGCATTAAGGCTCCTGCAGAAGGAAAAGAGGTTTGCTGCATTAAGTTTGATCAGGAAAAGACAAATATTCATATATTCCATAAAAATGCTGAACTTGGCTATGTTGGTTTTAGCTGCATGGAAATGTGGACTCGTGCTTCTCATATCCATTAACTTCACTCTTATCTGTGTCCTGGTGTCCTCTGCCTTGTGCAGGAAGTGACAGATGGGAGCATCCGGAGGACAGCTCTACCACAAACATGATCAGGCTGCATATTGGAGAGTAATAAACGTTGATGAAATGGCCTCTGGCAAAGATTTAAACACAGTTTTTGTCTAAACTGCTCAGCTCAAACCATCAGCATCTGATCGGTGTCTTGATGTGTTTGCAAACAAATCTTTCAGGATTTCACAGCAACAGTCGATGGAAAAATCCATGAACCAAGGCACCATGAAGCATTTCTCTATGAGGATCTGAAACAGCCACACTGATTATTATATTTTACCTTGTTACTGATGTCACTTCTGCTGGAAAACCTGTAATTAAAGTCAGCCCAGCCTAGTGCCAGGTAATGAGATGGTGTCTTGTGGCACTCACGCATCCACAGGTGGTACATTTTCTTGCACATGCTGCGATGCTGCTCAGGGATCTCCTCAAAGTCTTGATAGAAGCATGGCTTCAGAGGAATAAATCCAGGCAGAGGGGGGAAGTTAGGTTCTGGAACCAATAAAAAACAATGAAATGCGTTTATTTAATAATTGCTTCATACCCATGTGAGTAGGACTTACCAGCCATGTGGACGTTGGCTTCAGATTTACTCTACCGACCCTTCCGCCTGTCAAACCAGGAAAAAATCCGGTTAGTTTAAGCATTGATCTGCAGTGATTGGTGAGGTGAAAACCACCGACAGTCCGATTAATTGGGTTAATGGCGCCGTCGAGGCGCTCTGCTCGGAGGTTTACCGCGGGAGCAGCGGCTGAGTTTGATCTTAGAAGAGTTAAACGTCTCAATCCTTCCGGTTCCTTCCGCCATCATCAAACACTAACCGGGGAGCCGACACACTCACACCGTCTCATCCAAACTATGACCCAGGC
This sequence comes from Aphyosemion australe, assembly GCA_006937985.1. NCBI lineage: Eukaryota > Metazoa > Chordata > Actinopteri > Cyprinodontiformes > Nothobranchiidae > Aphyosemion > Aphyosemion australe. Next base: position 285,243 of record SSNS01000217.1, read on the forward strand.
TGCTGCGCGTGGCAGGATAAAAGAAACGGGAATGACGGATCCATAATCTTCTTACCTTCCTTCTCCAGAGAGCAGCGGCGCTCCTGCAACCTGCTCTCCCACACGGAGACTTCACCTGCGCTGTAGAGCCTCCGGGTCAGACCAGCACAACCAGCAGAACCAGTAAACTGTTGGACAACACCAACAATAATTCTGCACACAATAACTAATGAAAAACTTAAACCCCGTCTGTCCCTACCCTCGACCAATCACGGAACAGAAATCTGCTGTCACTTTGATTCAGACCAATAGTCGGATTACGCTAATCCGTGACGCTGGAACGTTTACCCAATCGCTGGTTGGTTCTCTGTCCATGGTGCTGAACGTGGAGATTAGTAGTAGGAAGTGCCAGGCAGCGGGGTTTCTTCTGTCCACTCACTCACTCACTCACTCACACACACACACACACACACACACACACACACACACACACACACACACACACACACACACACACACACACACACACACACACACACACACACACACACACACATCAGTAGTGTCTGATTTAGCCACACGTTTAGTCACAATTCTAGAAAAACTGATATGAAAAAACGAATGAAGGAATTAATGCAGTTTAAAGTCAGGTGTTTTATAATTTGAGGGTTTTTTCTGTCTGGTTGACAGAGACAAATGAGTGATCAGAAATCCCTCTTCAAGCAGCACCACTGTGTGTGTGTGTGTGCGTGCGTGCGTGCGTGCGTGCGTGCGTGCGTGCGTGCGTGCGTGCGTGCGTGCGTGCGTGTGTGTGTGTGTGTGTGTGTGTGTGTGTGTGTGTGTACATTTCTGTCTGTAATGTTGCTTCCTCAGGTTCTGCTGTTTTTCAGCAGTTTGAACCAGTGTCTTTTACTTTTTTAACTGGACTTGTGCGGCGTATGCGGCCCACTGATTGCCCTCTTGATATTCTCCCCACTAAGCTGCTGATAGAGGTCCTTTTTTAACTCGTGTCTTACTTCAGGCATTGTGCCAACAGCCTTTAAGCATGCTATTGTGCGGCCCCTTCTTAAAAAGCCTAACAGTTAGTATTGGCAGTGCCTCCTCTTCCAGGGCTCCTCTGTTTTGTGGAGTCCCGCAGGGTTCCATTCTTGGTCCACTGCTTTTTTCCCTTTATTTGTTGCCACTGGGTGCTATTCTAGCTCGGTATCACCTGTCCTACCACTTTTATGCCGATGACCTGCAGATTTACATGTCTTTAAAACCTGGCATTAGTAATGCCCAACACCTGCTCACCGACGGCATTTCTGCAGTGAAACAGTGGTTAAACCAGAACTTTTTGTTTTTGAATGAAAAAAAGACTGAGTTCATTTTGTTTGGTGAGAATGCCTCTGTTGACACCAGTACTGTTGAACTTTCACTTTGGCAACTCTGTAAAAAATCTAGGTGTGATTTTTGACAAAACTTTTACTTTTTGCAAACAAGTCAATTCTGTTGTCAAATCAAGCTTTTATCATCTTTGTCTTTTATCTAAGGTTAAACCTTTTTTATGCCAAAGTGACCTTGAGAAGGCCATGCATGCATTTGTCAGCTCCAGGATCGACTATTGCAACGCTCTTTACTTCGGTGTCTCACAGGCGACCCTTAGCAGGTTGCAGCTGATCCAAAACACGGCTGCTCGAATTTTAACTGACACCCCTAGACGTGAGCACATCACTCCAACTTTGTCTGCCCTCCATTGGCTGCCTGTTCGCTTTCGAATCGATTTTAAGCTTTTATTGTTTGTTTTTAATGCTCTTAATGGTTTGGCCCCATCCTACATCTCAGATTTGCTGAGTTTCAGCACTAGCGGTAGATCCCTACGGTCTTCTTCCCAGTTTCTACTTCACATTCCAAGGACAAGATATAAACACTGGGGCGACCGGGCATTCTGTGTAGCAGCACCTCGACTGTGGAACCAGCTCCCTCTGGATCTACGCTCCATCTCTGACCCTGGCCTTTTTAAATCTAAACTCAAAACCTTCTTTTATAGAAAAGCCTTCAATGCACAGTAATGTGTATTTTTTATTAATGGTTTTCTCTTATTTGCCTTTTTATCTGAATTGAGTGTTTTTTTGCTTTTATGCGACCTGTTAAGCACTATGCGTCAATTTCCGCAGTTAGCATAGGGCTAGACAGAAAATCACACTCGGTTTCAGTGTAAAATGCCCGGTAATTTTCAAAATAAAAGTCTGTAACAGCGATGCGATTTCATATCTATGTGGATTACGTCTATACGTGTGACCTCACGGCTTATTTACTTGCCGCATCAGTCAAAAAGTGCAGCGGTGTGTTTTTCATGGCTTTAATCCTGGCAGTGGTGAGTAAAAACATTATATATGACATCACACAGCGATATCAAACATCATTTCCTTCTTTTTGATTTAATGGCGGACGGCATAAACAAACCGTGACCTTTGAAGTCTCGAGGGATTTTGTGATCTCGCGAGTCGAGCGAGGAGCACGGTGGTGAATTTGCTTCGCTGCTGACTCTCCCGGTGTGCACTGGAGTGCCGCGATTGTCGCGAGTAAACCATTCCGCTGCCGCTCCGTGCCGCTGATGCTTTCAGTGTGAAGTAGCCTTAAGGCCTCGATGATTCTGAATATGTGTCTCAGATAATTCTACACCAAGTTTCACAGAGACAGAAGCCAGAGAGCAAAAAAAAAAAAGAGAGATTCAATTCAATTCAATTCAATTCAGTTTATTTATATAGCGCCAGATCACGACAAGAGTCGTCTCAAGGCACTTCACAAAGTAAACATTCCAATACAGTTCAGTTCATAAGCCAATCAGTAAAAAAGTTTCCTATATAAGGGACCCAGCAGATCCCAGCAGATCTCAAAAAAGGTTTCTTATGTTTGATATACCCTGAGAACCTTCAAAAGCTTGTTTTATCCAGACTTTCTTATCATTTATTATTACTTATTAGCCCTACACACACACACACACACACACACACACATACACACACACACACACACACACACACACACACACACACACACACACACAAACAACATATATATCAAGTAGTGTTTCTATGGCTACATTGTGATTTCTTAGTAGAAATTCTCTTTAGTAAGAGAAACTTCATTGTCTTTATCTGAGTGAATCTATTATTAATTCAACAGGTGAACTAGTAGTAGCACATTCTATGTTAAAGAAAGTAACATGTTTTTATCAGGAGAGGGAGAATGTTAAAGCCCCATTTCTTAACTTTGCAGATAAATGCTCTTTGTCGCCCTCTAGAGGCTTGCTGCGTAACGTCACTGTCGTAACATTAAATCTCTCTCGGGCATTAGAGGCATGTTTACATTCCTAATGTCGGGCAAAACAACAAAAACAAACTTTTCCACCTCCACACATTGAATAAATAGTTTTATCAGGACTGTATAACAACTTTATGCCCGACCAAACACAATAACCCTGGTGAAATCATTTATTAGGCAAGGCAAGGCAAGGCAGCTTTATTTGTATAGCACATTTCAAACATGGGGGCAATTCAATGTGCTTTACAGAGCAGGAGCAACAAAAGCATGAATCAAAATACACAAAGAAATAATTCAGACAATTAGATAAAAGGCATAGTCAAAAAGTTTAGCAGTAAACAGTGCAGAAGGAGCAGCATAAGAAACATTCAATCATAGGCTAATGAATACATGAAGGCTTTTAATTTTAATTTAAATGTTACTAGAGTTGGGGCCCGTTTGAGGTCATAAGGAAGCTGATTCCATCTATGAGCAGCATAGTGACTAAAAGCAGCTTCACCCTGTCTGGTTCTGACCCGAGGTTCTACCAGCTGACTGCTGTCTAGGGATCTGAGAGCCCTGCTAGGTGTATATACAGGAAGGAGATCCAACATGTACTTAGGCCCCATACCATTGAGTGATTTATAGACTAGTAGAAGCACTTTAAAATCGATTCTGTAGTTTACTGGCAACCAGTGCAGAGCTTTTAGAACAGGGGTGATGTGCTCAGTTCTCTTAGTTCTCGTTAGGACCCTAGCAGCAGCATTCTGAATAAGCTGCAGTTGTTTTACGGCTGTTTTTGGAAGCCCAGTCAGGAGACCATTGCAATAATCTAGTCTGCTGGAGATGAACACATGAATGAGTTTCTCTAGGTCTTGTTTCGACATGAGACCTCTGAGTCTTGCTAATTGATGGAGATGATAAAACGCTGATCTGGTTATAGCCTTAATGTGACCAGTGAAGCTCAGCTCAGAGTCAATGGTAACACCAAGGTTTCTAACCTGAGTCTTAGTCTTTATTCCTCTAGAGCCAAGTTGAGCAATAACTTCCATCCTCGGTTTTTTACTCCCAAAGACAATAACTTCTGTTTTGTCTTTGTTTAACTGAAGGAAACTTGAGTTCATCCAGTCATTGACTTGCTCTAGGCACTGACAGAGTGAGTCTAGGGGACCGGATTCATTAGGTGATAGAGCTAGATAGATCTGGGTGTCATCTGCATAACTATGATAGGCAATGTTGTTGTTGTATATGATCTGACCCAGGGGGAGCATGTAGAGGTTGAAGAGCAGTGGCCCAAGAATGGAGCCTTGGGGGACACCACATGTCATAGTGATCTGCTTTGATCTATGTTCACCAATAGAAACAACATAACCCCTGTCAGCAAGGTATGATTGGAACCAACTAAGGACTGTACCTGATAGTCCCACCCAGTTTATGAGCCTATCTAATAGTATGTTGTGATCCACAGTATCAAAAGCTGCAGTGAGATCGAGCATCACTAAAACAGATGTTTTGCCTGAATCTGTATTCATACGGATATCATTTAATACCTTAATCAGTGCTGTCTCAGTGCTGTGGTGTTGTCTAAAGCCTGACTGAAAACCATCCAGGAGGTTGTTTGTCTCCAGGAAGTTGTTCAGCTGGATCATAACTGCTTTTTCAACAATTTTCCCAATGAAGGGAAGACTAGAGATTGGTCTATAATTATTCATCTCTAAGGGATCTAGTTTGCTTTTCTTTAGAAGAGGCTTGACAGCAGCAGTTTTTAATGAAGTAGGAAAAATACCTGATTTTACTTACCTATCCATTAGCAGCACGGCTAGGTCAGAGTTTGTAGTTCATGCCGTTCTTTCTAAAAGAGCTCTCCAGCGAGGAAAAGACGGCCCAATAATAACTCTGGTCTTTGCTCTTGCTCTATCATGTTCTCCTTTTCTTTTCCTAGATTCCTCTGATAAGGGATTTCTAGCTTTCTTTGGTGAATCACGGCTAAACAGCGAGTCTACGTTATACAATTATGGCAAGCCAAAGAGATAAAAAAATTGCGCATTCTAAACTCGCATTATGTCCGCCAAAACGCTCGTTCAAGATGCACGTTTTGGCAGACATAATGCTCGCTTTTAGAACATGCAAGTTTTTGCCTCTTTTGTGTCAAAATGCGCGTTCAAGACACGCATTTTGACGGACATAACGCCGTTTAGAACGCACACTTTTTTTATCCCTTTGGCGTGCCATATACTGCTGTAAAGCAACACCCAGTCAGTACTTCCGGTAGCGACCCGAGCTCAAAAACTTGTATAGTGCGGTAAATAGATGTGGGACACCCCAACACTATCACAGGTACATAAATGAACATAATAGATGATAGTATGACGCAAAAACTTTACAAAAAAGCATAATTTTAAGGTGCAAAAGTTGCAGAATGTTGCTTTAAGTGGTTGGCAGCAGTGTACCAGCCGATGGCCCCCTCCATGAGGCCACCACAGCTCAGCAGAACGCCAGTGTAGCTTCTTCTGGGGAGAAAAACACTTAGAGAGAAGATAAAGCTAACAGCTGAAATAACAGGAAATAATGCAATTAGAGAGTGGTGGTAGAAGAGAGTAGCAGAGTGTGGAAAGTGGTAAGTATGTCCTCCAGCAGTCTAAGCCTATAGCAGCATAACTACAGAGATAACTCAGGATAACCTAGCCTTTTAGATGGAGGCATGTGGGAGGCAGGGCCAGGGAGTCTTTACCACTGTAGTCCCCGCTGTACACTCCACCTCCCTCTGCTCCCCACTCGTCTAAACCTGGGTTAACATCAGAATTTAACCATAAGCCCTATCAAATAGAAAAGTTTTGAGCCTAGTCTTAAAAGTAGACAAGGTGTCTGCCTCACGGACTAAAGCTGGGAGCTGGTTCCACAGTAGAGAAGCCTGATAGCTAAAAGATCTGCCTCCCATCCTACTTTTAGATATTCTAGGAACCACCAGTAGACCTGCAGTCTGAGAGCGAAGTGCTCTGTTAGGAACATATGGAACAATCAGATCACTGATGTATGGTGGAGCTTGATTATTAAGAGCTTTATATGTGAGAAGGAGGATCTTAAAATCTATTCTGAATTTAACAGGCAGCCAATGTAGGGAAGCTAAAACAGGAGAGATGTGGTCTCTCTTTTTAATTCTCATCAGAACTCTAGCTGCAGCATTTTGGAACAGCTGAAGGCATTTAACTACATTCTGTGGACCTCCTGATAGTAATGAATTGCAGTAATCCAGTCTTGGTAAAGTCATATGGAGCCACACTGTGCCATTTGAGATCTCACCTGAAGTGTCTGTATATGAACTCTGTAAAATTGTTGTTTCTCACTTTATCAAACTCAAACTTTGTAATGTCAAGATGTAAAATTATAAATTCATTGAAGCTACTGCTGCCTTTTTCCAAAGAAATATTCATCATGAAATCTAACTTTTTTCATGTGGAAAAGAAAAAAATTGACTTTTTTACAATGTTCAATGTCCATTTATACTTCATCAATGACACTCACACTAGTAATTACACATTTCAAAGAATCCCACAAGCATTCCCTTTAAGATGAGCCAGAGGTAATCAAATAGACCTTTTGGTTAGAGAAATGTACTCATTAAAGTATGAGCATGTTATTTTTGAGCAGATTTCTCAGAAAAAGGCCTAGGGCCCAAAGGGCATGATAAACATCTGGGATGCCAATTTTCTCCCATATGCTTATCTAGCAGTGATCAGTCTCTCTCAGGGTGTGTTCTTATGTTAACCCCCCCCCCCCCCATCTTTAGTGCCCATCCCGTGTGTCTGTGTGGAATTTTGATCACTAGAAATCATTCAAGGAATTAAAAGTGTTTTACGCCATGGTTTCAAATTTGATGCAACTTAACCGTCCCCTAACTCTAACCTGCCACCAAAAGGTGAAGAGTGAGTGGTTTGCTTGTGTCCATCTGCAGGTTTGTTTGTCTGTCAGGAAATTTTTATAAACCACTGGACAAACAAGGAAACTCTCAGAAATTCACACATACATTTGATTGACTTTTTGCCTCCAAAGCTAATCAACCTTTGTAAACACATTTGTCAGACCGTGGGGAATTATGCATGTATGCAGCTAAAGTCATGTGTGGTAGTTGAGCATCTGTCCCCTTACATATGAGCTCGAAATGTAATGAAACAATGTCTTTAAGTGTTGGAGTCAGTCTTGTTTATCTCATTTGATGGAGTTTCATGAAATGCTCAGAAGCTAATCATTAGATGTACATCTACAACTAAAATGGCCACCACATCTAGTCAGTTACAACAAACATAAGGAATAAATATAAACCATTTTCCAGGTCTTAGGCTAAATTTGGGTGTGTTTGTGGCTAAGAGCCTTTCCCAACATTTACTGTGTGGTAATGGACTGTGTAAGATCTTTTTTGACTTCCGGCCACCTGCTATAACTTTAAACGAACAGCCAGTCAGCTTTTTGTCAAAATAAGTTCCAAAAGCACACAGCCTTTAACACGCAACAATAAAATCTATAAAATTATCATCCTCAAAATAAAACTATGGTTCTTTTATCCATCCTCACTGGCAAAAACAAACAAAAAACCCACATTGCCAGGCTAGATGCTTTCATTTTGCCTTACAACTCTCAAATGAGATTCTGGCGCAGAATCCACTCTTTATGCTGCACAGGTCACATACTTCCTCTTTCAGGGAGTCAAGGTTCTCAACTGTGTTTAATCTCAACAGCTCCCTTCCTGTTCTGCGGCACATTGACCAGCTCAGATTAGAAATGACATCACATTTCACCTTGTGTTCTCCTTGTGTGACATGTTATCAACCTGAACCGGTACATCGACACGATTCGACAGGAAGCAGAATATTAAAGCTGTTATAGCAAATCTACAGAACAAGTCATGGAACTCTCACCTCTCCCCTCGGGTATCTTCCCTGAGAAGCTTCTGCTGAACCAGAAACCCCCGATGCCAGAGGAAACGAGATAGTGCTAATCCAAGTTTTTCAAGTGAGCGGTTGGTTCCTATGGCCTCTCTCTATCAATTTCTGTAGATTAAAAAATCGACCTTTAACTTTGATATATTCATAATTAAGCTCACTTATTCAAATCTGCAAAGTCACCAAGGACTATTTCTGATTTTAGTAGCTCAGAAGTTCTTTTGTTTTTAGACATGCCTCCAAAGAGACCTCAGGCTAAAAATCTGATGTGTCAATCAGTGACTTCAACATTTCGTCTCTGGAAGCTATCAATTGCAGACCAACTGCAATAATTAATGTTGTCGTTAAAATATTTGAAAAGTTAGTATTTAATCAGCTATCTAGTAATCTTGATGAAAACAACTTATTATCTCCCTACCAATCAGGATTTCAAAAACATTTTTCTACCACTACCGCTTTGCTGAAACTCATCAATGACATATACTCTGGTTTTGATAATAGTCTGGCCACAGGGACTATTTTCCTAGCTCTGACTAAAGCGTTTGGTTTGTTGGATTGTTACCTGCTCCTAGACAAACTGCATTTGTTTGGTTTATTTAGGACTTCTATACTTTGGTTCAATTCATTTTTTCATAACCATTCTCAAATTGTTGCTTTTAATGGGTCCCAGTCTAGGCAATGAGGAGTTGTGGGAGGCGTTCCTCAAGGATCTTCCTTGGGCCTCTTTTATTTTCAATATTTATTAATGATCTACCTTTGTGCTGTTCTTCGTGTTTCATCTATACGTGGATGACACAATTTTACATATCTCAAAACCAAGCTTAACTGAAATTCACAAGTCTCTTCAGTTTAATATTAACAACGTACAACACAGGTTAGCGCATAATAAGTTGCTTTAAAGTAAATCAAAATCCTATTCTATGCTTTTTTTTCCTGAGAAATGCTTCTACTTTGGTGAGTTAAATTTACACTTCTTAGATTTGTCACAGCTGAAAGCCTCTGAATCAGTAAATATTTATGTGTTTGCTAGAGCCAGATCTGTCCTTCAAAACTCACATTGAAGCAGTCACAAACAAGATCAACTTTAGCCTAAAAACTTTATATCGTTCAATCAATTGCTTTGACTCTGGTGTAAAAAAGCATATTGTTGCTCAGCTTTTGTTTTCACTGTTAGAGTATGCTGATATAATCTATCAGAATTCCACTGCTCACTCACTTCACTCTACCGATATTATTTATAACAGCTTATGTCTTTTTGTGTTGCGTTGTCCATTTCCATCCCACCACTGCCAGTTTAGAACTTCGGCATGTTCATGCACCGACGTTCTACACTCACAAAAACAAGTAGACCTTAAATCAACAGGTAATTTGTTCCAGTCCATTGGAGCTTTGACAGAAAAAGCCAGCTTCCCTGACTCCTTTTTAAAACGAGGAACCACATGCCTACTTGTAACTGTTTCTGATTCTCTTTGTGGTTTAATTTTTATATTTTTACATTTGCAGTAACTCTTTAACTTGATATTTATATGTTGTCTGTTATGAATGTATTGATTCATTGTGCCGTTTATGTATACATGTATGTTTGTGTTACTTTATTTGCTTGTTTATTTATTTTCTTCTCATTTACTTATTTGATTGTTCGTTAGTTATTTTATGTTTTTGCTTTTGATATTACGTTCACATGGAAAATGTTGTTTGTTATCTTGGTCTTTTATTCTTATTGGGAATTTCTTTGAAGGACCTACTTGAAAATAAGATGGTTCATCTCAAGTGGCTTCATCCTCCCAAAATATAAGTTAATAAAGTAAACACCAGTCTCCGTTTTCTAAGTCCAAACATCTTTTGTTGTCCGTGACTTCAAATGGTGTTTTTCTTTTTGGGACTCTGGTAGTTTGACCTAAAGTTGAAGTGGTAGCAGCCGACTGTTTCTCCTTCTCTGATGTTATTGAGCGGAGAACCTCTCACACCAGTGGTGTTCTGTTGCTAAATACGTGAGTGTGTGATGAGTTGAGGACCCAGGGAAGTGCGGTGGTTTGGAGAGACCGACAACCAGATGGTCCAATAGTTGTTTTTGGTTTGAAACATGTTATTGGTGGATGTTATAGACATATGCGAGAGAACCACTTTATTAAATTTTAATCTCCACAACATATTTATAGCTATACTATGTTAGAACGTTGTTAGGAGGCATTAAAAAAATGTTTTAAGATAATTTTCTTTCCAAATTTGCCATTTCAGCTTTACATGTTCAGTAAGACAGTAAAGAATGGAGTAGTGGGGGTTGTGTAGGAGAGTAACTTTCCATCCGTCTATTATCTGTACCAATTCATCCTCAGTAGGGTCATGGGGAGCTGGTGCCTATTGCCAGGGACATCCAGAGAAACAACCAGTCACACACTTACTCCCACCAAGGGACAATTCAGAGTCCTCAGTTAAGCTGACATGCATGCTTTTGGTCTGTAGGAGGAAACCAGAGAATCCAGAGAAAACCCATTCATACATGGGAGAACATGCTAACTCCACACAGAAACGCTGCAGATGGGATTCAAACCTGCAACCTTCTTCCTGGGAAATTACAGTGCTACCAACTGCACCACCATGCAGCCTGAGAGCAAATGTGAAAGGGAACATATTTGATAGTGTTATATAATCTTGTAGATTCTCAACAATGATTACTTGGAATTTTGAGTAATGTGACAAAAAGATTTTTTTAAGAATGCCAAGTTTTAAATGTCTTTGCATATTTTTAAATCACAGTAGGAATCAGTCACATATGGAGGAGGTTAATGTTAAACAGCGTCACCTCAGAGTCACATATGATCTTCATTAGTTTAAATACATTTTCAATGTAGAAAGTCACACTACACCTACTGACACTGGATTATACTGAAAGCAAAAATGCAACAATCAGTGTGCTAATGCTAATGTGTCTGTTATTTAGTAGCGAAGCACTCACTTGCAGCCCAATGCCATGGCACCCTGGTTTCATCGTCCTGCCAAAGAAAACACATTCAGCCAGTCACCCTTTGAGCACATGTGCTTCTGTTTTCTTTGTCTCTATGGAAACACTTTCATGCAGATGAATTGAGGAGAGCACCTCTCTGGAGGAAAAGGGGTTGAATTAACATTGTAGAAAGGTAATCATAGACCAACCTTATTTACATGTCCAAACATGAACCCTGGACCGTTAGCCACGCTGTTTGTTCACTAAACATTTCACAGTAGTTGATTCAACCCAGCTTGATATGGACAACCAATGCATGGTTATTGATTTTAGCTTGGAAAAGTGTTTTTTTTCTAAAATGTAGTGATTGAATGCAGTTAGAAAAAAAAATGTAAGGTTTAGTTTATTGCAGGAAGCTTTTGTTCCACAATCTTCAACATTTGGCTTTTTCTTCTCATGTGATGACAAAAGTCTGGGCCTGATGGTGTCACTCCTCTGAATATCCAGATGGGGGCACTGTTCTCTCTGTTTGCACATCTGCTGTGAGATGAAGTTTGGTGTCTGGCTGTGAAGAAGATGACAGAAGTCCCTCAGAGACAATCCCATTCAGCATTTTAATTCATGATGATTTTGCTTAAAGTCTCCTGATGATATGGAACCAAGGACATAATCCATGTGATTAAACCACAGGGAGATGCATACACCATGTTCTTAAAGTACACATTTTATTTATCCATTTTCTACACCTGCACATTCCTCTGCAGGGTGATGGGGAGCTGATGTCTGTACAACAGTGGTTGTGTTAGAGGTGGGCTCCACCATGGAACCGCATGCATGCATACAGTCACATGTAGAAGCCAAATTAGTCCCCACTTATAGATGCATATATATATATTTTAGTCTGTGTCAGAACACTGGATGCACAGAGAGAACCTGCAGAAATGTTGCAGATGGGAAATGACCCTAAGACCATCTTGCTGCAAGGTAACAGCGCTGCCCACTGGGTAACATTATGGAACCATCTCAGTGTCACAAAACAGGACTAAAAAATATGGTCAAATTAATGAACACAATATCTTTTCCTAATACATTAATACATTTGTTAAATTGTTACTTGTATGAATAAATGAAGTGCATAATTGTAGTTTTAAATAAAATAAAAACTTTTCTAACAAGATCTATTTTCAGTGAATAAACTTAGAACTAGTTATCCATAAAAATGCTTTGCTGAATACAAAATGAAACGAGCAGTAACACCTTTATATCCTCTAGTCATAAGGAAAAAAAGTGATTTCAGACAAGTTTTCCTTCCTAACTGTGAGGAGATAATAAAACATAAATATAATTTCTGCAGCAGTTAGCCTGCTCTGTTTTTATGTGTCCTTCATCCTTTCATGGTGAAAGAACCTGTGTGTTGCAATAATGTTCCACAAGAACCACCTTTAACAGCTCTAGTAGCAATGAGACTCACATTTAATCAAAGAACAACCAGACTCGATCGTGTCAGGCAGAGTGCATGACCTGCTGCGGCTTTTGGGGGCAACAAATGAGAGAAAATACTCCCAACTGTCACTGCTGTGTTCCTTTGATTTTTAGCTTTTAAGGAATCAGATCAAACATGATTAAAAACATGATTAAAAACACAGCTCAGCTTGAATGGCTGGTTATGTTGTAAAGCACCTTGGGGGGTTGTAGAACCCTAGAAGGCGTTGTACAGAGGGAGGTTAGACACTGACTACGTGGCTTGACTGCCAGGTTCCTGTCTCTGAAGTTGATCCCAGCCCCCCTTTCCCCTTTTTCAGCCTCTTGTATCTGGGACCAAGTTATTTTGGTCAAAGTTAGAATTTTGTGACCACATAAGAGTCAGAATGTTGATGTCTTTTGACTTATCTTGAGAGACTAGCACACCCTGATTACTGAACATAAAGTTCCAATCAGTCGGTCCAGCTGATCAACTCCACCATCAATCATGAACAAATACTTGAACTTGTCTGCTTGAGGCAAAGACTCCTAACTCATCCCAAATAATGTTACAGATAGTCCCAAATCTACCAGGGCTGGAACTTCATTCCAGCAAGCATTTTCTTTGTAGACGACACATGGTTGCATATTTCAGTGCAGCGTTGTGCACATGGTGTGGTATAGCTGTCATGTTAAAGCCCAGGCTGCCAGGCTGTGTGCTGACTGTGGTGATGCTGCTGTAGCAGTGATGCTGAGAGCGCTGCAGGAGGCGAGTCTTTGTCTGCACCAAGAAGACTGGGCTCCAGCTGGCTCCTGCTATGTGTTTACATGCAAAAGTCAGTGGGTCCCTCAGCACGGAGGAGGGGAGTGTGGGAGGGAGGGTGAGCTAGTTGGTTGATTGATTAGGATGCAGGACCCCCTCCTTTTTCTTCCTCTGGCCCCCAACGCAACCCCACCTCCTCTCTTGACTGTTTTTTTTTTGCTCAATGAACACATGTGCCCCTCCAGCCCCACCCCCTTTTAAATCAGACCAGCTTGACGCAAACAAAGGTGTGCGCTTGCACCAAAACAGCAAAAGGAATAGATGCATGATTGCGTAAAAGAAACGAATAAATGTACTAAATCATCAGTGTCCTCAGCCATGGGGTTCATGGAGGCCAGCGCATTAGCAGTCCGCGCGCGCGCACACACACACACACACACACACACACACACACACACACACACACACACACACACACACGCACACAGTCTACTCTTCATTTTGCCCCAACACACAGCGAATCTTAAAGAATCCGTCTCCCCACACACAGAGACAGACAGAGGCTGCGATCCATTTTTGAGAAATTTGCACGTGCCTTCCCCTTCCAGCCAGCAGCGTGGTCCGGTCCGAACGGAACCACCGGGTCTGAAGTGAGAGTCGAACAAAAAATGGAAGAAAGTAAAAATAAATAAATAAATAAAGCTTCTCAGGACGTGCAGTCAGTGTCTGGTAAACGGGTGCGTGCGTGGAAAGGCGCGTGCACGTGTGTGTGTGTGTGTGGGGGGGGGGGTTCGGCAGCAACACACTCCTAACATTCGTTCGCAACATGGCGTTCAAGCGCCGAGAGACTCGACGGCTCTGCCCCGACTGAAGCGCAGCCTTGTCGGTAGGGGAAGCCGGAGAGGACCGCTGGTGAGCACGGAGCCAAACTCCTTTACGCACGAGACAAAAGCGGATTCCAGCGTATGCATGTCGGTGTAACGGTGTAGCTGTCGGTACGGACGCACGCTTCTACCCCACTGGAGGAAACCAGAGGCTGTACATGGCGGTGGAGAGAACAATTTGGCTGCTCTGTCTTCTTTCGCTGGTTCGTGCTTCATCAAAGGAAGGTAAAACTCGCTCTTTGGTCATCTTCTACTTCTCCTTTGCTTTCCTTTTCTCCAGAGGTTGAATCTGTGGAGTAACTGGGATTGCGCTGAAGTGCAGAAACACGAGAGCCACTGGGTAAATGTGCACCTTGCACACGGACCGTGCCTCGTCGCTTCTCAGTTGTCTGTCTTCTCCCCACACCTCCTCCTCTCAGGCGTCTCTGGGATGTTTGGGTCTTTGGTTTTAACACAGAACAAAAGTTACAGCACGTTTGCCCCAAGAACAGCCCTGGATGGTTGCCACAGGGCGGCCACGGGGCTCCGAGCCAACCCAGTGGAGTGGAGACGTTCAGATCTGACTCTGATATCCTCTTTTGCGTTTTTAAATGTAGAATCAAAATATACGCAGACGCTCACAGTTCATTTGACTTCAGCCACTGGCCCAGAAAAGTTGAGAGCACAGCAGTGCCTCATCTGGAAGAGGATCGGTTATGTGCGCTGGAGCTCACCAAACTTCCAGAGAAAAGGTTTAACAGCTGAGGGTGAAAGATGCACAGATTAGTTATCACCTCCAGAGATCAGAAGGCAGGTCAGAAAGGACAGTCCAGATCCCACAGGACAGAAAAAAGAAATGGATTTTTGCCCAGAACCACTGTTGGCAGAAGAAGTAACTATTATATCCCATAATATATTTTATCTTTAGACTTGAGGGAATTTAACATTCTAACATTATATTGTTTGTTGCACAAACTGTCAGATTTAAGGACCAGTCGGGTTCTGTCTGTGTATTATAGTACAGCAAACCTTAATGACTCTGAACTCCAGTGGTAAAAATCCCTTTTCCTCTGCTGAGAAAACTAGAGTTCTTCACTCACCTGCCACGTTATTAAGTACACAAGAGTCAAAGTCAACTTTATTGTATTTGATGCTATATACCACACAAGTATACAAAGATGAGATGACGTGACTCCAGATACATACATATGTATGTACATAGGTATGTACGTACATACCTATGTACATACATACATGCATACGTACAAACATACGTATGTATGTATGTACGTACGTATGTACGCACGCACGCACACACACACACATAATGAAATGTCAACAAGAGTCTAAAACTAGCTAAGGTGCTATAAAAACACTGGGAACAAACTAAAATAGACGGACATGAAACAGTAACGTGGTGTTTTTATGGATGAGCACTTCATCGGCACTGGATCAGACCTCCTCTAGCCTTTAGAGCTGCCCTAAGCCTTCACTGCACAGGTTCAACAGGGTGTTTAAAACCTTCATCAGAGGTTCTGGTCCATCCTGACGTCAGCTCAGCTCCATCCAGGAGAAGCTCTCGTTCCACCACATCCCAAAGGTTCTGGACTGGACTGAGATCTGGTGACTGTGGAGGCTGCTGGAGTCCAGTGAATTCATGTTCTAAAAACCAGTTAGAGATGTTCTGAGCTTTGTGACATGATGCATGATCCTGCTGGAAGTAGCATCGGAAGATAGATCCATGTGGTCATAAAGGGATGGACATGGTCACCAACCATACTCTGGTAGGCTGTGGTTTAAGAATGGATCCATAGTTTCATGCTGCTGACTTCAAATTTTGCCTCGACCATCTAAACTCAAGACAGAGACCAGGAAACTTTGTTCCAGTCTCTTTTAGTCCAGTTTCAGTGATCCTGCATGAATCTGTAGCCTGAGTTTCCTGTTCTTAGTTGACAGGAGTGACACCTGGTGTGGTCTTTGGCTGCTGGAGTCCATCTGCTTCTAGGCTCAATGTGTTTTGGTTCAGAGCTGCTTTTCTGCAGACCTTGGTTGGAACAATATTTTTGTGCTACTGCTCTTTCTATCTTCTAAAACCAGTCTGCCCACAGAGTTTCCCTCTGAATTCTGATCTGGACAGTTTCATTACCACAATCGCTTCAAGCGGCATTTTTTCTTTTTTTCTGACCTTTCTCTTTGAACACCAAGGAAGGTTGTGGGTAAAAATCCCAGTATGGCTACCAAACAGCCATGCCCCATTCAAAGTCATTTAAATCCACTCTCTACCTCATTCTGATGCTTAATTTGAATTTCAGCATGTCATTTTTACCTCGTCTAGACGTTTAAATGTGTGGAGTTGCTGTGTGATTGGCTGATAAGATGTTTGGTACCTATAAAAGTGTCCAATGAGAGTCTGATCAGATTTGTTCTTTTACTCATCTTGTGTCTAAAACTGTGTTTTCCAGCTCATGTTTCTGCAGCTTTGGTGTTCCACTGTTCCAGCTGCCATCTGTAAAGAGAAATGTTATTCTCATAGGTTGGTGTGACAAGGAGGAAAATGTCAGTGAAGTTCATGTACAGTCACCTTCACTTTAGATATTTATATTTTGACGGGTATGTTCCATTATTCATTGTTCAATTATGTTTAGAGAGGCCAGTAGAGGGGAGGAGATTAGAGGTGTTCTTGTTGACTTTCCTCTGATGAAGCAGATGAAGGTCAGAGAATACAATTTCTATAAATTGCCGTGTAATCCAGACTCTAGCAGGGTCACATCTCTCTGCAGGTGGGGAAATGCAAGTTATAACAGAAAGGGTTAGGGCTGGCTCTCATAAAAGTGTTTTACTTACATGAGCGTTTTTAAATGTAACTGCTATGTAATAGCTTTAAATCTGATCACATTTATAGCAAAAACAAAGTTTAATTTCTGAGCAAAAGCCACATTTGTTTTCATAAGAACATCATTTTATAAGCAAATAAATATTGATACTTATTGTAATCTGTAAATGTCATCCAGGCCAGTAAACATGGCAGTGCCTTTTATTGAGCCCTAAAAGTGGAGCATGCATGGATGTTGTGGGTGGCGGCGGTTGTGGGAATGGAGGCTGGTGAGGAGTGGGGGCTGTGACTGATGACAGGAATGAGCTGATGGGTGCGGGTGGGGCAGATATGAGGGCAAGGGCTATTTGTACAAGCACAAAGAACTTGATTTAACCATTGTAGAGATCAAATGAAAATATGTCAGCTTCACTTAACAAAACACACGGGAATGGATGTTTTTGTCTGTGTGCAGTTAAAAAGACAACAAAGTTCAGTAAAACATCTACAGCGCTGCACGACTTTCTGATTATCTCTGTTTTATCTCTGTTTTGCAGGTTTATATCTGTTTATAAAAATAATGAATACAGCAAAGTCAATATTTAATTAACTAATGAAACTAAACACAGTCATTAAAAATCACAATCAGCACTGGAGTAATGTTTCGGCTTTGTCGAGCTCAGAACCTATGAGGCAAAGTAGTTTGTGCAACAACCGCCCACAGCAATTCCACAGAAGCAGCAGAGTGTGATGTGCCTTGATGCAACTAAAACAGACTGTGACCAGTTCTCTCTCTGTCCGGAGGACCACTCATCCAGTCGGGTTTTTTCTGAGCCACACTCTGCACCATGGCGCCGCAGTCCAAAGGTCATTGTCTAACGTAAACATCACGGCGATGTAAAGTTACAGACGAGAGGCGTTTTTGTCTCAGCGCGGCCAGAAGGAGAGGTTGTCTGGTAAACTGTCTGCTAAAAAGGGTTATTTGTTAAAATATGAAGTTCAAGTTCACCCACAAACGCTCATGAAAGGTTCTCAAAAACAAAACTGCTGAAAAAAAAGTTTAGCTAAAGTTGAATATCTTGGAAAAAACATTTTTATTAGTAAGATGACTGAGAAACGGATTTTCCTGTTTACTCCAACAGTTTACTGAGTTATAGTCATTGATGTGTCTGCTAAGGTCATTCAGCTGTGTGTGTGTGTGTGTGTGTGTGTGGGGGGGGGGGGGGGGTCATTATGGGGTGTATTAGAAAAATGAATCAGTTGTAGATAGATATGTGAGGATTTACCTAAAAGATGTCACACCTTGTAAGGGTGATTACCTTCTAGCTGTGTTTGAATTGGATTGACTTCAAAAGTTTGTGACTGATTCAGTGCAGGTGTCCACCTCTACAAGTCTGTAGCTGAACCAGTTTCATGATGCTGAAAATCTTCAGTTAACCCTAAAGTGACCTCAGAATGTAGCTGTCCCTAACACATATCTTAGTAGTGCAAGCCTTTGGTTTTGATCACTGATCTTAACACTTTGCTCTGTTTGTCTTCACCTCCTTCATGCATTTCAGTTCTTGGTTTGTTGTTGTTGTTTATGGTCATTTCCTTGTGTGTTTGTTGCCTTTTACTTCAGATCAGTAATTGAGGATCCAGCTGTGGGGGGCACATGCTGTGATTCAGTGAAGTTAACTCGTTTCCTTATCATCCTGTCTTTAAGTCTGCATTTGGCTCCTTCCAGACAACTAGTGATGTGCCAATGAAGCCTCATGAAGCGCTTCGAAGCATTCTCTAATGTGCCGATACATGATTCGAGGCCTCGAACACATGAGCTGTGGCGCCATCTAGTGGTTCTCGGTCATATTACAATGAAATAAAATGCTTCACACATTGGCTGTGTCCAAATCCAGGGATTGCATGCTTCTGAGTACCCGTCCTCATTGGTCTCAGGAGAACGTGTACCGCTTAGACCAGATGTTAACAGCTGTGAATGTGAACGTTCTAACCTTAAATAAAAGTCCCGCCCCTACTCCTGTCACCTAGCAACTGCTTAATGAAAATCTATTACAAAATATGGATCCACGATGCTGGATTATTCACGGTTAATTGTATAATTTATTTTATGATTTATGATTTACCAATTTTATGAACTGTAATGACGAACAAGAATACAAACACACATTACAGGCCTAATGAGAATGGGAAATGCCTAAAAACACAACCACTTCAGGCTTTTACTTTTTCTACAGTCACATTTGAATAAACTAGTCGTACTGCTGCTCTACTGCTGCGTCTCCCGTTTCTACAGAAATCAATCCCGCAGTGCATCATGGGATTTATGGAGGTGAGGAGACCACGGAGACTACACCTCACCCGTTCTCAAAATCGAAGAACGCATTTCAAGACCGCATTCTGAGCATTCTTGGAATTTGGACGGTCTTCGACGAGGCGATGTGATGTCACCGGTTCCTAAAATCCGAACTCATGAGCACGCAACCCCTGGATTTGGACACAGCCATTGTGTCTGAGGATGTCACTGCAGGCAAAAGTGCATCAAATCTGATTTCTCATGAGTTTGAGCAGTCTGAACAGCACAGATATTTTTTCAAATCTGGCCCAGGTCACTTTCATTTGTGGTACTAATTCTTATACATATCTTATGTTTTTGAAAGCGACTGCAGTCTAAATGGCCATGTTGCATTAAATCCGCCTCCTATGTCACTGATCAGCGGAGTGTGGTATGTTGACGTTCCTGAGGAGGAGCACTGACAGAGGGATTCAGAGGTCTGTCTGGAGATCCCGTCTAGTTGTGGGTTTAAAAATACATGAGAGTGGGAGGAGCTTCTGGAGCGAAGAGTCTCTCCGGTCTCCGTGTGGAGGGGGGGGGGGGGTCTTCCGTGAGAGCGGGGGATTCCCAGTGAATGAACTTAAAACCGGACATTTTCAGTGAATAATAATTCGGGAAGACAGCGGAAATAAGAAGTAAATATAGTTTATGGTTTTTAAAAGTGTTTCAAGCCCAAAACGGGAGACTTGACACTGACAGGTATGATATCCGGAAAATATGGATGAACTCTGTCAAAGTCTTTTCACATCACAAAAACATCAGAAGCGTTCCTTTTGTTTGTGCCAGGAACACTTGCCATGAACTCTCAAATGAACAACTCTCAATAATACACTCCGTGAGGTTTGGCAGCTTTTATTTTGAAAGTGACACAGAAAACGAACCAGTCACGTGATTCAGGGCAAAACGAGGATTCGTTTGTGATCGGTCACGTGGTTTTCTGCGAAATGAAGCAAGCCTTGAAGCGGGGCTTCATGGACACGCCCCCTTCCGGTTCGATACAAGCTTCGCTTCATTTTTCCCATCACTACAGACAACTCTGATTTATGACTTTAGATTTTTGAATGTTTGGAGTGTGTTCATACACTGCAAAATCTCTGTAGTTAAATATCACCCCAGCAGCAGGATGCATTCTGCACATAGCATGACTTGCAATTGTTGTCATTGTTGCTTCACACCTGTAAAAGCTCTGAAATCAGCCCATATGAGGTTTGATTTTATTATTTAGGTCAGAGGTGAAACTGTAGACAAAGAAAAAGAGGAAAGTGTTTGATCATCTCTCACTCAGAAAGTTTCCCTCAGCTTCACTTATAAAACTTCACATGAGTATTTCTAATGTATGAAAAGAGATGCATGTCAATAGGGACTTATGTTTGGTTATTACTGTTTATTCAAATTAGCATCAAGACTCTCTGTACTCAGCATTTCTCACACGCTACACAGATTTCTGAAGACCCACAACCAGCATCTGCTGAGAATAGCTAAATGCATATTAGAGCCATTTAACTTCCAGTGTGTGTGTGTGTGTGTTCTCAGGTAAATGCAGTGCACCCTGTGCACCTGCTTGCTTGCTTGTTTGTGTGTGTGTGTGTAAGCTCAGTTGTGTCAGCTGTAATTTGTCAGTGCGTCTTGATCCTTCCCCAGGGAACAGAGGCTAAATTAGGATTCATATTATTTAAAGATGCCCTGGGCCGAGTTTCGTCTGGGTGTATTTATGGATTCAGTATGTTGATTTTTATGGTGTCCTGTGCGGTGCCTACTGGTGCTTCCAGGATAAGGTTCCTCAGATCAGGAGTGTTTTCATTAAAAGAGAGGGAGCTTTAAGTTTGGTTTTGTCTGATTTAATCTCTGGGGTTAGTCAGAGTGCTGTGGAGGATTTATTTAATGCATGTTTGAGCTCAGCTGTAATTGACATGGACTCAAATGTCCATACATAAAAACCTGTTTGCTTTTTAAATCTCAGTAAGGTTAGCCTGGAGAAAGTCTTAACCCCCCAGATTAACCAAACCAAGCTTTATGATATAGAAAATAAGATTTATTCAAGTTATCTCGTGATGCAAATTTACCATTTTTTTTGCCAATGTTGGGAAATTATGTTGATCAACTTCAGGTTTACTGGTTTTGGTTGTGAGCTAATATTCATTTCCAAAGTCTGCTACCAAATAATCCAACTATCAGGGTAATTTAGTAACCTGTTTTATCTTCAGGGGTATACAGAACTAACAAACACCCAAATACAATAGCACAACCAAGGTGCTGCCAACTGAAAACACAGTAATGTCCACGTTAACTGGTAAAGTTTCACAACCAGTAGTAATCTGCTAGTATCATGATTTACAGTCAGTGCAAGGATCCATGAATCCTGACATTAATTATCTCTGCTTCTATCACTGATGTGCTGGAACAGAAATGTCTGTGTGAGGGTGAACACCGATTCTCCTTACATAAGCTTTTTTCTTTAATACTCACCCCTACTCTGCCTTGGACGAGCTCTGCTGTTGCAAAAATAGTGAGCAAGGTTGCAACATATGGTCCACAGCCTAATGCTTCAGATATGTATTTAAAACACTCTGTAAGGTATACATTGCTCTAAAGAGCTTGGGCTTGCTTCATCCTCTAACTATAAACATGTAGTGAAAGAAAATGAGCCATAATTATTAAAATTAGGATAAATAAAGGGTTGAAATATTTCACTGTGTAATAAATCTATAAGATGCTTTAATTCTGAAATGAGAAGGTATTTTTATTTGTGGAGCTGCCGGGCAGAAGACAGCATGTGAGTTTAGTGAATTCTCAAAAACTTCTAGGAACTTAATGTAAACCTGTGTTTTAGTTCTAGATCATTAATATGTCACAAAGGAAAGCATGAATCTTTAAGCTCATTGCTCACATTCAGATGCAGTATTATAACAACACTTATCCTCTGCTGTCCTCAGCCAGAATCCTGCAGCGATCATAAGATGTGAAGCTCGATCAGTCGTTCAGAGTCGGGTATGAAACAAGTCGCGTCACATGACAGTTGCATTCATCTTCTTCACATTGTGTAAGCCACTCAGCCCTGATCCCTGCAGAGACGCAATATAATGCCACACTGAGGAAAAGGGGAATGTGGCTGAACGTTTAAACTGTCCTCATTATGTAGCTCCTGTTAGCGTGTGCACGTTTTGTCCCTTTGGAAAGAGAAGCTTTTACATTTTCAGAAGCATTTTCCTTTTGTACTTTGTGTGAATAAGTTTGGATCTCTTGTGCTACTTTTGTGTTGGTTTTATTGTTGGCTTTGTTGACTCTTGCACTTGACCTGGTCATGTGAAGGCCCCTCGCTGCTGAGAGGCCCTGCACGCAGAAGGGCTGCACGTAAAGCAAGAGGCACGAGAGAGAAACGCACACATCTGACCCCCTTCACATGCTCTCACGCCACACCTCCAATTTCTCACGCTGAAAAATCCCTTCACCCTCGCCCTCGTGGAGCCCTGGAGAAAGCATTGAGCTGATACTCCCCCTGTCAATGTCCGTCCCCCGTTTACCCCTCTCGTCCCATGTTTGTCTCTCCATGTTCACATATTTTATGTTTCTGTTCGTTTTACTGAATGAGAAGAGAGCCGCTGCTTTTTTAAGTGAGACAAACATGTTCAAAGATGACAAAGTTGACCCTCATCTCAAGAAAATGTATAGGAACTATAGGTATTGTTTGTGGTTTGAGTCTTTTTAATTCAAATGTTCATCAAACAGTTTTCTATTCATAATTAGATTTATTACATTTAGAAAGCGTGACTAATGTAATTACACTAATGCATTTTATAGTTTCTTTGTTTTCTGTGACCGTAAACTTAACTGTTTGCTTTTTTATGCTAAGAAAAAATTCTCAAGAAAAGGCAGAACAAAGTGAGCCTCAAATGCACAAGTAAAAATCTGCTCAGATGTTTGATTCATTGGATAAACATTTGCCTGGTGACGTTTCTGGAACTGACCTGGTGTGAGAAAACCCGACGAGGGAGGAAACACAGCTGGAATAGCTAATGATTGATGCAACAGCTGCTGCATGGCTGAGTAACATCCAGCTCCATTTCTCCTCAGCTCAAAGATGAAGCAGCTTTAATTTAGCCAAGTCCCAGGTTAATCTGGAGTGTTGACCTTTACTTGTTTAAACGGCTCTAGAAAGATGGGAAATGGGAGAAATGAATGGAATTTGTTCAACCTTAAAAGCTTGTTTTGTATAACTAACTTTTATTAATGTTATTTGATGCACATATTTGCTATCACTATTAATATTACAGCTGCTGGTATTGCTATTGTTAATGAACGTCTCTGCACAAAAACATTAACGCTAGAACACTATTACATTTCAATATCATATTATCTTTTTCAGCAGTAAGATGAGTAAATGTTTTTTATACCACTGCACCTTATCTATTGTTATCAGGACTACTGTCCTGTCATGTCTTTGTGTCTTGTTTGCACATGGGACAGAGAAACGTCATTTTGAGTCCTTTGTATGTCAAGTACATGTAAAGAATTTGACAATAAAAGCTCTCTTAAACTCTTACAAAAGCTTACATATTTAAATCAAACTTTTTTGGGCACATCTTTTTGAGAAAGCTTAATAAAAAAACACCAAATGGTTCCCAAACGCTGTCGTGTCTGCAGCTCACCGCTATCCCAGGGGATGGGTCAAATGCAGAGAACAAATTTCATACACACATCAGTGTGTGTAACAACTAGTGGGACGTTAACTTTAAAATAGTTGCCAGTCGAGGTGTGTTGAAGGGCATTTCAGAACTCGTTTTAGGATTTTGACTTTTCTTTTGGTTTGAATAGAGTTCATTTGAAAACTGTTGAGTCAGTTCATCATACTTTTACATCCAGGTTTCTGCTGCTATCATTTTATTAGAAAACATTAAGCTATTTTCTGGAAGCGACTACATGAACCAAATTATATACTTTTTGATTTCTAATTTGCCCTAGCCCTACATGTTAATGACAGAAGCCATATAACCACGACACAACGTTTACTGACTAGAGCTTGGCATGGTTTTCACGAGCCAGTGGTCTTTTTGACAGACCTGGTTACTACGGAAGAGGATTAGGGCCACTGAAAAGAAAAAAAAAAGTAAAGAAAGAGAATTCTGACTTTTTTCTCAGAATTCTGACTTTAATCTCAGAATTCTGACTTTTTTCTCAGAATTCTGACTTTAATCTCACAATTCTGACTTTAATCTCAGAATTCTGACTTTTTTCTCAGAATTCTGACTTTTTTTCTCAGAATTCTGAGTTTAATCTCAGAATGAAAAAAGTCAGAATTCTCTTTCTTTTCTTTTTTTTTCAGTGGCCCTAATCCTCTTCCGTAGGTTACAAACAAAATATAAAAGGAATTTTATTTGCAGAGAGCATATCAATGTGTTGTGCCAACTGTAAAAGGGTTGATCTGCCCACAAATGTGCCCATCTTCTAATCGACCTAATATTCCTGCTTAGGGCTGCAAGATATTAGGAAAACCTGCGATATGCGATAACAGCTTAATATTGCGAGATCGATATTAATTGCGATAAATGAACAAATTCTTAAATCTGCTGTTTTTGTATATATACTTTAGACACACCACTCCATCCTCTGTCATTAGTATTAATACAGTAACATAATGAAATCATGCAAGTTTACGTTACAAAATTAGCATGATCTGTTTCAATATTTTTGTAAACAATAATGATTAAAATATGTTGGAGTGATTTAAAACAATAGGACAGGTGTTTGCTAGCCATCCAAACGAAGTGCCGTCCACCTAGGCACCAAGTCATCTAACCTATAAGAACCCAACCATTGGCCAAATGGGTGAAGGGCTCTATTTGATTTGTCAAAAACTTCATGCTTCCATTTGATTGACAAAATGCATTATGTGTAGCAAAAATCTGAGATGACCATTAATTGCGATATTTTTCTGTTCTTTGCGATATGCCTATTGCGCATGCTGATATTGCGATAACGATACATTTTCGATATTTTGTGCAGCCCTATTCCTGCTGATGATTTAAATGTTTCAGAATGAACGAATTACTTGACTTATCCATCTGTTAACCTCGGTTGATATTTGTTTATATTCTTTCAGATCGTTTTTATCACTTCCAAGGGGCTTTTATGTTGTGTGCATCTGTTTGTTTACCTTTTTTTCCCACACCTTCAAACTCTACTTGTTTTCTCTTTATGATCAGTTTCCAGACATTTTTAAAAGATATTGCCCCCAAAGCAAAGATATGTCATGTCTTTTCTTTTTACTAATGTATCTATAATATATATACTCTTATTCTGCCCAAAACTATTATCATAGCTGCTACCTGTGTTATCTTGGAAACAACCTATCTGAAAGCACAGCAAAGAATCTGCTCAGGTCACTTTAAAATGTTACGAGGGTGTCTGCTTCTTTCAGGCCAGATGATAAAGAAACTAGTGGTGAATTTTTGCAAAGCACTGCCTTTTACTGCAAGGACCAAATCCCAAGGCAATATCTGAAATAAGGAGATAAAACACCTTCTAAACATTAAAGCAGTAGTTTCTTTATCACACCGATGTACTGAACCTGAGTCTCGGTTTCCTCTCAGGGCTCATTGCTGCCTCGCTTAAACCATCACGACTGTAGTTTAAAAATATTGATTTAGTCCCACAGAGGAAGTTCTCGGGCATAAACAAGTGTAAGTAGTGTTTTTTCCTTGTGATGTAAAGTAATTGAATTAGGAAAAAAAAAATTTACAAATGAAACAAAATCAAGAACTTTGATTTAAAACAACTCAGGTTTTCTGAGATAAGTGCATCCATGCACTTTATAATGCTGCCATCATCCAGGAGCAGGCTGGGTCACTTCAGCAGATGTTCGGAACCACTGCTCTTTGCAAGTTTTCATGGTTCTTTGAAGTTTATGGAATCTTTTACTTTCATTTGACTAATAAATATTCTCCACCAATTTTTTTTTCATAATATCATCTTTCATTTAGCCTTTACAGTCTTGTTTTGCATGTAATAATTATATATGCCTAGTATTTGTGAATACCACAGCAATATTTTGTACCCTTTTAGTCCAATTTGAAATATTTGTTCAACGGTATTGCCAAGAATTTGTATTTTCTTACAATCTTTCCTTCAAGTATTCCCTGATCCTTCATTTAGTGGCACCACCATCAGCAAGTCAATTAAGACAAAAATGGAAATATTTTGAGATGCTCTCACTTATGTTCCTACAATAAGTAGTTTAGTTGGTTTTGGGAGAATGTGGGCTGGTGGTAACATCTTGTTTAAAGCACTACCAACATTCTCATTGATGTCTGGGTCTTAGTTATTTGTCTGAAATAGTTATTTAACAGGGAAGACAAATCATTCTCTGTAGTTCTTTTTGAGTCTGCTTTCAGATGACTTTGTAGAAATTATGGGTTACAGTCAGCTGCGTAAACCAGAATGCTACATGGGATCAAGAGCGAACACAGCTCACTGTGTAACTTTTTATTTCATGTAGGGATTTAGAACCTGACAGTGAAACAGTAACATACAGTCTGTAAAACATTCAGCTGCTCATCCTCACTTGTTTAGTGTAGTGCATATAAAATGAGGAGTTTCGTGATGATTTGAATATTTTTAGGATCCATTTTACAGTTTTTTATATACACACTAAACTAGATGTAACATTTTCCCCCTCTGAAATTTATGTTGAAAAAGTTGGATTCTTTGGTTGCTTTCTCACTCACACACTCACGTATTTACGGAGATGTCTTCCTGTTATACTTCTCCGTTGGTGTCAGTGTTGTGAAGCAATTCTCCACCAGGACAGCAGGGGGCGAAGACCTTTTCTGACGGGGCTGACTACCATTGCAATGACATCTCTGGTCAGTTTATTTACTTCAGCTTGTAAATGCAAATATCTTGAAGAAGGTGTAAATTTAATTTGAAATTTTAGATGCTTGTGTTGATATTGGAATTTGTGATTGCTTCAATTTTGTTAAATAAAGTTTAGATGAAGAGCAATGGCCAATAGAGGGCGAGTTATAATTCTGCTGTTCTGTTATCTCGACTTGAGCAGTAGGAGGGGATCACATGCCGTGCCCTGGAGTGGGTTAGGTCCTATCTCTCAGGGAGAAGCTTCTGTGTAAAGCAGTAACTTCTCTTCTTCCTGTGCCAGCCTCTCTCGTGGGGTACCACAGGGGTCTGTTCTGGGTCCATTGTTGTTTGCCCTCTATCTGCTGCCCCTTGGTTCACTTTACTGGAAGCACAAGGTCAATTTTCCTCTGTATG
Source organism: Aphyosemion australe (assembly GCA_006937985.1). NCBI lineage: Eukaryota > Metazoa > Chordata > Actinopteri > Cyprinodontiformes > Nothobranchiidae > Aphyosemion > Aphyosemion australe. The sequence goes on from SSNS01000217.1 coordinate 312,884, forward strand.
CTGTCAATTGTCAGATCTATTTTCCCTTGAGATGGGGTGCTGCAGGCTCAATCAAGCCCCTCCTCGATTGCCTGGAGGTTAGAGCCTGGATGGCTTCCAGCTTTTTGAGCTTCAGTGAGAGAAAAACAGAGGTCATTGTTTTTAGCTCAAGTGTTAATCATGTCTTAAAGCAGGAAATTGACCTCTCTTCACTGGCCTCGTTTAAGAAGGATCTGGTCACTGATCTGGGCGTGAACTTGGATGTGTCACTTAAGTTAGAGGCTCATATAAATGGGGTGGTGCGCTCTTGCTTTTTCCACCTTCGCCGTCTATCCAGGATCAAGCCGCTAGTGTTGGGTGCACACTTGGAGACAGTAGTCCATGCTTTTATTACTTTACACCTAGACTACTGCAATTCCCTTTACTCAGGAGTTATAAGGCTGCATTAGCCCGGCTCCAGCTTGCCCAAAATGCTGCAGCTAGATTCCTGACAGCCAGAAGAATGTGGGAACGTATCACGCCGGTCTTAGCTCATCTATATTGGCTTCCAGTTTGTTTGAGAGTTCCAGAGTCTGGGGGCCACAGCAGCAAATGATCTGTCACCTTTGGTCTTTAGCCTGGTGCGCTGCACAACCAGTAGGCTTTGATCACTGGACCTCAGGGACCTGCTGGGGGTGTAGGGACTGAGAAGATCACCAATGTATGATGGTGCTTGTCCATGTAAGGCCTTAAAAACCAGAACCAGGATCTTGAAATGAACTCTGAAGTTAACCGGCAGCCATTGAAGCTGGAAGAGGAGCGGGGTGACGTTGGGGTGTTTGGAGGATTTGGTCAGAAGCCGAGTACAGGCATTCTGAACCACCTGTAAACGGTTCAGTGAGGTTCTGCTCAGACAAGTGAAAAGCCAGTTGCAGTAGTCTAAGCATGAAGAGATGAAGGTGTGGAGAACAATCCAAGTTCAGAGCGGGACAGAATGGGACTCAGCTTAGCAATGTTCCTGAAATGGAAGAAGGAAGAACGAACCAGAGAACTGACATGAGAATCTAGGGTAAAAGCTGGGTCAAAGGTCACACCAAGATTCCTGACAGAGGGTTTGGTGTGAGAAGCAAGCTGACCAAGAGAGTCTCTGACTTTGGGAACAAGCTTGTCTGGGGCACAGATAAGGATATCAGTCTTGTCTCTCCCCAGCCACTTGGGCCAGCTCCTCCAAGGGAATCCTAAGGTTTTCCCAAGCCAGCCGAGCAACAGTCCCTCCAGCATGTCCTGGGTCATTGTACTTACAGGCCGGTACAACGCCTGCATCACTGCAAACACAGCACCAATCCACCTATCAATCTCTCGCTCCATCTTTCTCTCACTTGTGAACAAGACCCCAAGATACTTAAACTCCTCCACTTGAGGCAGGACCTCATCCCTGACCTGGAGAAGGCATTCTACCAAGACCATGGTCTTGAGTCGGAAAACTGCTACCATGGGCAAGACCAAAGAGCTGTCTGAAGACACCAGAGACAAAATTGTGGCCCTCCACAAGGCTGGAAAGGGCTATGAGGCAATTGCCAAGCAGTTTGGTGAAAATAGATCAACTGTTGGCGTAATTGTTAGAAAAGGGAAGAGGCTAATGATGACTGTCAGTGTCCCTCGAACGGGGGCTCTCCATGCAAGTTCTCACCTCATGGGGTATCATTGATGATAAGAAAAGTGAGGAATCAGCCCAGAACTACACTGGAGGAGCTGGTGAGTGACATGAAGAGAGCTGGGACCACAGTTTCAAAGGTCACTGTTGGTAGAACACTATGCCTTCATGGTTTAAAATCATGCATTACACGAAAGGCTCCCCTGCTCACGTCACCACATGTCCAGGCTGTCTGAAGTTTGCCAATGACCATCTGAATGATCCAGAGGAGACATGGGAGAAAGTCAAGTGATCAAATGAGACCAAAATAGAACTTTTTAGACTAAACTCCACTTGCCATGTTTGGAGGCAAAAGAACACCATCCCTACTGTGAAGCATAGGGGTGGTAACATCAAGCTTTGGGGGGCTTTTCTGCTAAGGAGACAGGATGACTGCACTGTATTAATGGTAGGCATGAATTTGAGCCGACCAATCAGTTGGCAGTGGGTGTGTTGGCCCGGTTTCAGCCCGAGACAGATCGCCTTGGGAAGAGGGCTGAAAACACGTCCGGTTCGGCACCAGAAATTCACAGGCTACCTGGATGTGAATACAAGATATCCTGACCAGACCGGGCAGAGCCGATGCTAGTGTGTAAGCACCATAAAGGCCTCTCAGCTTCCTCTGCCCCTTGTGAGCAGGATACCCCGTTTGCAACTTCAGCCTCTCCGGACCGCTGTCCCGAATTCTCAAAAAGTCACGCTTCACGGCAATCCACGTTTACACCTCAGAACAGACGAGCTATACCTAGCTAGTGTTTATTGTAACATGTTTATCATGGTGGAGCCTCAGATGAAACAAAGAAAACATTTATCTGATGAAGCTAAAAAAAGATAAAGAACATCTGACCACAATAGGAGTCAAACAAGAGTCAACATCAGGAGTTTTGTGGATCTCAAGAGCTCAGAGACATGATTCTAGCATTTTTAGATCATGAACACAGCTGATTTGTTTGATTTAGTGATGAACCGCTCCTGTAGTCACTAATGAAGGCTGGGGAGACATTTCAGCAGTTAGATTAAGGTATTAAAAGACAAATGCACAGCAAAGAGACTTTAGGTTTCAGTTTTATGACAATGAACACTAGGGGGTGCTAAAAGCAAGACAAAACTGTAAAGTGTCCCTTTAAGGAGAGGATGAATGGGGCCATGTATTGTGAGATTTGAGCAAAAACCTTCTTCTCTCAGTCAGAGCATTGAAGATGGCTCGTGGCTGCATCTTCCAACATGCAATGACCTGACGCACACAGCCAGGATAACCAAGGAAAAAGTTGAAAATTGGTGTTATGTGTGCTTACGGGGGGTAACTAGCCCTTTTCCAACGACACTACTCAGCGTGACTCAGATGGGTGCGGTTTGGTTTGACAGCCTTTTCCAACAGCGCAGTTCAACACACACAAACAAGCCCTTTTTATAAGACACACCATGCCAGCAAATCAGCGTAATATTGCCGCAACGATGTGTCTTATGAACGCACCGTGGCGGCATGACATTGCAGGAATTTTTGTGTCATTCGTGCCGCCAAGCTTGGTCATAACATTACTGCAACGGCGGACTTGTGAATGCACAGGTGCAACAGAGGGTGGTGTCATGATCACGTGATGAATTAATGCTGAGCGCCGGCCGGAAACTACATTGAAAATGAATGTAAACACGGGCATAAGCTTTGCTTTTTAAAATAGAATCAGCTGAGATGGTAAACTGGAGCGATGCAGCGCTCCGGGAGCGCTTCTCTCCGTTAAAGCTGGAGCTCAAATCACAGGCTGTGACAGAAACCGTGAAGGACACTGTTAGGAGCTGCTTGTGAAAAAACTTAAGGAACGCGGCTTTGATCGCAATAAAAAGCAAGTAATGTCCAAGATAAACGGAAGTTCGTGGCAGCGCAGAGACCGCCCCCATAACCCCTTTATACTGCCATTGCGTAATCTTTTATAAAAAGGACATGATTGCATCACATTACCGCCACAGTCTGACCACTTATAAATGACCTAATGCTCACAGACGCCGCCTCAGCGTTGCGGAATTGGCGGCATTGTTTTATAAAAGTGGCTACACACACACACACTTTCCATTAACTTTTCATTCCCTGCTTTGTCGTGGTTTTTAGTGTGCTTACCCGGTCCGTAAATGTGATGTCAGCATCCGTCGGCCACTGATAGGCTTTGGGGTGGAGTCACTGGTTGTTCCAGAGCTTCTTGCCTTATGTGAACGCCAGGATGTAAACCTTACAGCTTCCCCTTGTGAGAGATTGCTTTTTGTTATTTCTTCATGTCCTCTACTGTCATCACTCTCTACTTAAAGTCACTCAGCTTTGTTAGACCATTTAATAACTTTTTCTCAAGAATGCACTCTCCCTTTTCATCAGCTCTCACTTGTAGAGAAAATAATGAGCCTTCACAGATTTTCTCTGCTGCTTTGTGTCCCCGTGAGACACTGCCAGTTACTGTGTGGTTTGTATACATCTGTCAGTGTATGTGTTCATGTTACAGAAGCTACAAACATAAGATGTGACAAGGTTTCTGGAACAGATATGGGTGAACATCAAGTGCTTTATTTTTAGATGTTTTAGATGCTGTTTGAAGTATGGGAAGGCTCAGCCTGCTGTCTTCAAGTAAACCTCAGTTTATAACGTACCAACGCACCATCCCAAAGTTTAGTTGTTTTTGTTAAAGAAGTAGTTTTACATGACATAGGTTTGTAAAAGTTTTGTTTTTTCATTCATAGCATCTCTATTCACATCTTTTGGATCAATACAGGATCAAACTCATCATTCAACATGTAAAACTAATGGTAGAGAAACGGCAGCAAACGTTCTGATGACTTAATGAAGGGAAAGATGAAGCAAAAGGCTGTGGAGGTGATTTGTGTGTGTTTACACATGTAATCAGTTGTGTTCATGTTTTACGCGTGAAGCCTGGATGCGTTTGGATGAATGTGTGTCGATGCATGTTCACAGTTTTTGTTTCCATGGCAGATGCGGGTGCATTTGCCAAAGTGCTGAGCAGCTGCTTCAGTCAGCATCAGGAGGTGATGGGGGCGAATTAGGCCTCATTTAATCAAGGGGAAAAAATCCATTTCCCATTAACTTAATTAATCCAACAGCAAAGAAAGATGAGCTGAAAGAAATCCTACTGTGTGTGTGTGTGTGTGTGTGTGTGGGAATGTACCTCTGTGAGAGGGAATAATCTAATGGTTTTAAATGTTGGCAATAAGGCAAGTTTGATATTATTATTAGGATGTCCAATATTATTGGTCTAACATTAAAGGGTTAAAAAAAACATTTTTTAATGATTATTTCTGATTATAATGGGTCACTCTGAGTGTTTCATGCAGGCTAAACATGAAAATAGTCTCCTACACCTATCTCCTGCTTTAGCTTCTGATAGAAAATAGATGATGAAACTCTAGGGTTAGAAAAGCCTGACAGATCTACATCACACTGTCACTTAACATTCATGGACTCACCCATCTTGAGGAAGGCTGTTGTTGGTTTAGAGTCCAGGAAACAGCAGAGAATGTCTCGACTAGTAGAAGCTAACCGTTAGCATTAGCAACTCCACCACACAGCAGAACTCCTCCAGGCTTGTGTTATTTGTGGAGATAAAACATCAACGTTGAAGAGCAAACAGAGTCAGTGGTAGAGTCATGTTGCTGTTAGCCAATCAGAGGAGAGATGTCCAAATACCAGGAAATAAGACTACAAATCCTGTCGTCTGAAGCTCTACTCTGATGTGGCTCACTTCTAGTTTTATGGAAATTGTGCACCAGGGCATCTGCCCCCCCACGACCACTTTCCCCAGAGTATGACTCACAAGCCACTCATTCCTACTAGAGACCACTGCAAAATGTGTTGACGAAACGAAAGTTTCAAGTTCTCGTTTTGGAGTGCGCATGCTCGTGGGGTGCATGTGAGCTGGTTGAAGAAGGCAAGATTAAACAAACGCATCAATGATAAATATTGGCTTCTCAGCCAGTGAAAAATCATTAGGAAGCCATTATAGACATGTTTTTAAGTGGAAAAGTGAAAATATCAGGTGATGACTCCTTTAAATGGGAACTTTTGAGTGTGAAACACACCAAGGAGAAGTATTAACCTCAGAAACAGCAGTCATTTCTCCATATTCTTCAGCTCTGTTGGTTTCTTGTCATAAGTGTTACACATCATGTTCTGCTGGAATAAAACATCTGAAAAACAGAAGCCGTTACATGGATAATTTATTATGAAGAATAAAGCAAAATGACAATTATTAAGTGTGAAAACATTTTAACAATGAGTTTAAAATGAAGATGATTTTCTATCCTGCAGTTATATAGAACAGCTCTTTTTAGAGATGTTGTTCTATTTTAAACTATGATAAGGTGTCCAAGCTAAAAGTGCATTGGATAAAACAATCCACATACAGTTGTGATCTGGACTCCTGCAAAGTCTCGGCAACAAACACATGCAAACAGACTCATTTAGCTGTCTTATTACAGAGAACGCTGCCTAACTTGTGTTTTGGAAACTAGTAGGCTCGAACCATGTTTTTGTCAAATGTATGATTTACTTTAGCTAATGGCTACATAGAACATAGCCTTTGAGCTACAACCACAACTCTTTTAAAACTTGTTGAAGTGTTTGAAGCAGTAATCTGGACTTGTCTCCCTTTCAGGAATTATGTATGTATTTTAGAAATCCGTAAAAGTGACGGTTCTGCCAGCTTTGGTCTAGTTCACCAGTGTTCATGTTTTAGTAATTTCCCTGCTTTAGACACATCGGCTTTAGACCAGTGCCTTTTAAACTGGTGACTCTTTCCTTTGACTCAGGCACGTTGGAACAGGAACGGATCCAAACATAATGCAGTAAAGTGTGTGTTGTAGACTAGGATTGGGAAACGTTAGACTATTGACTAGATATGCAAGGTCAAGGTAATGCTGTCAAGAATTTACAGTCACAGATGTCACCAAACTAACATACGTTACAAAATCCCAGGTGGCAGATTTATTCAGCAGGAAAATGAACCACATGGATAATTAGCACATCAGTGTTGTCAGGATTTTCTGTCCCATTCCCAACTCACAGTTACGTCCCACCCAGCTTTAGTCCATGAGGCAGACACCTCGTGTGCATGTGTGTGTGTGTGTGTGTGTGTGTGTGTGTGTGTGTGTGTGTGTGTGTGTGTGTGTGTGTGTGTGTTCTTGTACTTACTACATACTGAGGACCAAAAAAACTTTTTTACCAACAGAGTGAGGACATTTTTCAAAGTGAGGACATTTTTGTGGTCCTCACTTTTTTTTAAAAGCTTGTGTGTGTGTGCGTTTGTGTGCTTGTGTGGGTGTGTGTGTTTGTGCGTGTGTGTGTTTGTGTGTATGAGTTTGTGCATGTGTGTGTTTGTGTGTTTGTGAGTTTGTGTGTTTGTGCATGTTTGCATGTGTGTGTGTGTTTGTGCGTGTGTGTGTGTGTTCTCTGCATTCTGCTGGGTTTTCTTACATAGGAAACCTTTAACTAATTGGCTTAAAGAAAAATTCCGCAACTTTTACACCTTAGAATTATGCTTCTTTTGTAAAGTTTTTGCGTCATAGTATTATCTATCTATTATGTTCATTTTCATACCTGTGATAGTGTTGGGGGGTCCCACGTCTGTTTACTGCACTATACAGTTTTTGTGCGTCGGGTAGCGACGGAAGTACTGACTGGGTGTCGTTTTACGGCAGAATATGGCAAGCCAAAGGGATAAAAAAGCATGCGTTCTAAACGTGCGTTATGTCCGCCAAAATGCGCGTCTTGAACTCGCGTTTTGACGCCAAAGGGGGCAAAAACCCGCGTGTTCTAAAAGCGAGTATTATGTCCGCCAAAATGCACATCATGAACGAGCGTTTTGGCGGACATAATGCGAGTTTAGAACGCGCATTTTTTTTATCCCTTTGGCTTGCCATAATTGTATAACGTAGACTCGCTGTTTAGCAGTGGCAGATTCACCAAAGAAAGCTAGAAATCCCTTATCAGAGGAATATAGGAAAAGAAAAGAAGAACGTGATAGAACAAGAGCAAAGACCAGAGTTATTATTGGGCCGTCTTTTCCTCGCTGGAGAGCTCTTTTAGAAAGAAAGGCATGAACTACGGACTCTGACCTAGCCGTGCTGCTAATGGCTAGGTAAGTAATAAATGATTTCACCGGGGTTGTTGTGTTTGGTCGGGCATAAAGTTGTTATACAGTCCTGATAAAACTATTTATTCAATGTGTGGAGGTGGAAAAGTTTGTTTTCGTTGTTTTGCCTGACATTAGGAATGTAAACATGCCTCTTATGCCCAAGAGAGAGATTTGATTTTACGACAGTGACGTTATGCAGCAAGCCTCTAGAGGGAGACAGAGACCATATAACTGCAATGTTGCGGAATGCTGCTTTAATGAACTGAACACAATTGGAATGTTTACTTTGTGAAGTGGCTTGAGACGACTCTTGTTATGATCTGGCGCTATATAAATAAAACTGATTTGAATTGAATAATATAATGGATACGTATCTTAACAGATGCTTAATCACAAATCCTGGTAAACATCCTGGCGTAATTAAAGTGGTGATGCAGTCTTCACCACCTCAGCCATCACGTGCTTTAGTGTTTCCTGCTCCTCTGGGCGAACCGTTCCCCTGCACCAACATATCTGTATTAATGTAACCAGGCTTCTGTTGGGTTACTGCAGTGGTTCTCAATTGGTGGGGCGCGCCCCCCTTGGGGGGCGTGGAGGAGGAGCAGGGGGGGCGCGGCGCACCGCCCCTGACCCCCCCACCCCGCTCGGAGCTTCCCCAACGGAGAGTAAAACAGATTACACAATACATGTACTGACTAATTTGTGAACACAGAAAAAGTCCAAACATGGATTTTATTTAATGGAAACAGTGTTCCATGGAAGAGAAATTTAGATTTTTCTTACTTTTTGTTTCATTTATATTTTTTGTTTGGTAGAGTGACGTATAAACAGCCCTATTGAACATGTTAAAAAGATGCCTCATCTTTGTTTCCCTGAGCTGCCCTGCACCACTGTTTGATTTTATTTAAATAACATATTTTTTCTGAACATAACTTCCTTTCTTTCTTATATGAGAAATGGAAAGAATCATTTGTTCGCAGCCAGAGGCCCATGATCTATTTTCGCTTATTTTTAAAATAATAATAAATATTCAATAAAACCGTTAAATATCCATTCTTTTTTCATTAATATTTAGTCCAAACAAGCTGACCAGAGTGCCCCAGTAACATATAAACAACACAATTAAACGATTTCACTTAAATTAACGTTTCACCTGCTGCTGGCCGAACGCACATTGTGCTCCGCGTGAACTGGTCACCTGCCTGTGCGCAAATGTCATGTGAGGAGCGCTGAAGAGAAGCGCTGACAGAGGGATTCAGAGGTCTGTCTGACTGGACATCCTGTCAAGTTCTGGAATTAAAAATACAAGAACTTTCTGTCTTATTTGTGTCTGACGCGCTCCGCTGCTGCGCTCCATCACCCGTGCTTCTGCGACTTTACCTCACTGGCGCAGCAGCGAGCACAGCGCACTCTGCTATGTTTCACAGATCTCTTTGATCTGCTTAAATAGTGAAAAATGAAGCCAGGCAGCAGTTTTTCTGGAGGATTGAGAGGAGATGCAGCTAAAATACAGACAGGACAGGAAAATGGTTGCATAAAAAAATAAAACAAAGTGCTTGAAAAGGAAAATGCAGGTAGATTTATCCCACTACACGTTTGTTACTTTATAAAGCAATAACTTATAAGCATGTAATATTTATTTATTTGAAACAATTCAAATCACCTTCAAAACCCAGTCCCACACCCAGGGCCGTTTATAGGCATTTTGGGGGCCAATTCAAATTAGCCCCCCCCCCCCCCCCGCTCGCACATTACCCCGTGGGGTGGGGGTGGGGGGGCGCGAAAAAATCTATGTAACCCACTGGGTTACTGTTATCATTTACATCGGGTGTGTTGACATTTTCTTTGTTTACATTCATGTTTACTGCGCTGTTAAATGTTTATTTAGTCACATGTGTTATGCAATCACTGTTAACGGTTTCTTAGCTTTGCACACTATGAACCTTTTTCTGTCAGATATTTCTGTTACGTTTGTTTTTTCTCACAACAAAAATGTATCTATCAAAACAAAATTCCAACACAATCTGAAAGGCTTAATGTTTTCCACAAAATAATGTAATCAGTTTTCTTGACTGCGCCAGATTTTTCAAAGCTGACAGACATTTTGATAGAGGGGTTAGTAAAACAGTTATAAAAAAATCTGTGGATTAGTACAGGTCTGGAACAACCTCAGTTTGGAGACATAGAGTTTAGTTTGACAGGACATAATCTTGTCAGAATGCTCCTAGAAGAAAGTGACTCTTAATGTCCTAAAACTACTTTAATCTCCTAAATTTGCAGTTCATTTGAATCCATTTATATTTTCATCACTTTTGTGTTTTACATGGAATTCTGTGATTATTTGCAAGAGAAAACAGCAGCAGCAGCAGGCGCTAGCTGGCTAAAGCATCTCTGGTGCATTTCCAGCAGGAATATTCCTACATTTCGACATAAAAGTGCAATGGCTGTGTTCAGGTTTCATAACAGCATTTGCATGAACAGCTTTGGAATCTTGAAGTTTCTTTTGTAAAAAGCGCTTTAGCGCTAGCATTAGCTCATCCATGTGATGTCCTTGTAGCTAATACCAACCTGTTTAGTTGCTAGCTAATTGATTGTATCCCTGCTTGCAACCCACATTCATTATACTGTAGATCAGTCCAGCAGTAACAGTGAGGGTTGCATGGTATAAGGTCAAATAATGCCATAGCAGTGTCAGTGGTGTGTATGTGGCGTGCACGTGCATGTTGCCTCTCACTGCCCTTTAGTTAAATAATGGTGGCTGTATGGCTAAAACACAAACGTGTCACATTTTTGTGAAATGATTTATCACAACCAATAAGCAGCATTTAACAATATCATTGCAAACACATTATTTAATTTTCTTATTGTGCTGGCGTACTCACAGCCACCGAGGCTGTTCATCAATCAGCCCCCAGCTTTGCTGTTGAGGTCAGGAACTTGTTGACTCTTTTAGGACAAACAGACATTTTCTACGGCCTCATACTCGACCTTCTGTAGCTGTAACCTTTGTGGCACTTAGAAAGAAATTAAGCGTTAAATGTGGAAATAAAGATCTCACAGCCACACGAGACAAGCCTCTCCAAAGCTTTTAAAGCATAGCGGAGGTACTTCAGTCACAGAATACATTCATATTTGTAATGTCAGATAAAGGACACTGTACAAAGAAACTATTTTCCTGGAATAAATTTTCAGCAAAACACTACAATTATATGACATTGAAATGCGTTTTAAGAATGTCTTAACTTTTACTATGAAGAGAATCTACAGAAGCATTTCAAGGAATTAAGTTCAGCTGAACGTTTTTATCCGTTGGGAGTTTTTTCACTGAAACATATTAAAATGCTTTTAAAGCTTCATTAAGTTCTGATTTTGTTGCTGTTATAGTATTTTTGTAATTTACACTGGAAGCAAAAGTCCACTTCACCGCTCACTTAAATGAAAACCATTTGCTCGGCCTCATACATTATTACGAAGCACATGTTAATGCATAATGTATGGAGAACCCTAACTCTAAAGTATCAGTGATCAATCATGGCCACAATAGTGTGCAGTCAACTGGAATAAGTGCAATAAAGCTGCTGAAAATATGTACAAAACTAAAAAAAAATACATACAAGAATGGTTGTACAGCAAATACATTAAATAGTTCTGAATTTGCATTAACACTTTTCAGTATTAGCTTTGAAATCCATCAGTTAACCAGTCATAAATATGACTTCATTTTGGCACCATGAAGCAGTCTTTGACTGGATTTGATCCCAGATCTATCAGCTCATCTCACACCGACTCACCACCGCTCTTACAAACCTGAACTCCTCTGAATATTCTCTTCTCAACATCTTTCCTTTACATGCACTACCTTCATCCGTCTGTGCTGCCAAGAGCAGCCATTCTAGTAAAGTTCAGCTTTCAAAAGACAAATGTTCATCAGCAAACAGTGAAGGGCAAAATTTGTGAATCATTATTAGAAGATTGCTCAGTAAGTGGAAAAAGTGTTTTATTTACTTACAAATGAGCGGTGTTGGTGTTCATACACCCAAACAAGATTCCTGCATTCCACTGCTGTAAAATATGAGGATTCTAGAATAAAACTTAAGCCTGGGACACACAGGAGACAGACGCGCCGCATCACGCCCGCGCCGCGTCACGCCCGCGCCGCGTCACGCCCGCGCCGCGTCACGCCCGCGCCGCGTCACGCCCGCGCCTTCATTTTAAAAAGAAGCCATTAGAAGACATGAGAGTGGCTACACGGGGACCACAGCGTTGCGTCCCAGAAGCGCTGGTCCGTGCAGAGGCGCTGAAGATAGGCGCCAGTTCTATTTCAAGCGCCGCGGCGCGCCATGGAGCGGCTGTTTACAACAATGTGGAGTACTTTACAACAGACGTTATGCGGAACGGCTTTACGGCACAAACCCAAACGCCGGCATAAACCCAACCGCCAAAACATGGACGAGGAGCTTTTTATTGTTGAAGTCGAGAAGCATAAGATATTGTACGATGCTAATAGATAGCGTACTTACCATTTTTAATGAATTAGAGTCTCACAAAACACAGTGGCAAGTCTGATCACGTATAAACAAAAGAGTCACTTTCCACTTCCTGTTCTCAAGTCCTGCGTGATGTTGTGACTATCGCGTGACTTTCCAAGAAGCGTTCAGTGGCGCGGTGCTTCCTGTGTGACCATTTGACTTCCCAAAATCGCGGCGCTTCTGTGGCGCAGCGCGTCTGTATCCTGTGTGTCCCAGGCTTTAGAGTGTCTGTCCTGAGACTGGGAGGTCGTGGGTTCAAATCCACAGTTGGGTCATACCAAAGACTTTAAAAATGGGACCCAATGTTTACACGCTTGACACTCAGCATTAAGGGGTTGGACTGGGAGGTTAAACCACCAAATAGTTCCCAAGTGCAGCCACAGCTGCAGCTCACCACTCCCCACGGGGATGGGTCAAATGCTGAGGTGTAATTTCACCAGTGTGTGATGATGACTAATTTCATTTTAACTGGAATCTTCCTCAACAGCCAGTAAAAATCATGTGTTCCTCTGTTCATTACAGAAAAGTTTGTTTCTGTGGAGCTGAGCTGTGGTGCCGGGCCTAGCCATGTAGTTCTGGAGCCAGGTTTGCCCCTCTTGCTGGACTGCAACCTGGGGGCCAGCGGCGCACCTTTCAATGTCACCTGGTTCAAGGATGGCCACCTGCTGGACCTGGAGGAAAGTGATTTCTTGCAGTTTTTGGACAATGGCTCACTCCTTCTGCTGCCCACGCCCACGGAGAGACGGCCTCCCCAGAGTGTGCAGGGGAGTTACAGCTGTGTGAGCGCCAGCGCCATCGGAGCACTGACCAGCAGGACTGTGAATGTGCTGCTAGCAAGTAAGTGCTTGGCTCTCTGTGGAGTATCCTGCTTCGTTTATCGGTAAAGTTTCTGACTAAATTCATGCTGGTTGGAGATGAAAATTGTCTGAAACTAAAATCATCAGGCTGTGACTGTCAGCAACTGGTTCAAACCCACATGAACAAGAATCAAATAGGACTTGTGCATTGATTTACAAGTTAGTCAGAAAGATAATATTATTACTACATACACAAAACTTACAGGACAAATCAGATGTGTTTTCCCTTTTTTCTACTTATTTTAATGCTTTATTGAAGTATCGGATCGGGACTCGGCAGATACTCAAAATCAAATGACTCGGACTTGGATCGGGAGCAAAAACGTGATTGGAACTAGGGATGAGCTGGATACTCGTTTCAAGCGAGTATCCGGTATGGATAATGCATTTTTGATGAGTACAATTATTAAACGAGTAAAATTCATGATTATCTGTGTTCGGGTGGAAGGAGAATCCTCATTGGGTAACTGACTGTCTTTACGCTCTGTGATTGGCCAGTCACACAGAGCACCCACCCCTCCCTACAGACAAAACCATCTCTGCCGCGCCGGGAGGCAGCTGAGCTGCTCCGCTCACACACGACAGTGACAGAGGCCCCTGTGTAGCTCTCTCTCATCACGTTGCTTCAGTAATCTGTACTCCCTTCTTCAGCTCGCCTCTTTTTCAGTTTGTGTAACATTTAAAGTTACTTGTTTCGTAGCGGTGCATTTGACAAGAGAGCTGAAAACGGCTCGTATCGCGTTGGTCTCTCTCTCTCTCTTGAAATACGGCACAGGACTATTTGGTCAGTAGAAAAACCTCTCTCTCTCTCCCTCTCTCACACAGACACGCACACACACACACACACCTTAATCAACATTGTTTTGTTTAACTGTGTGTGGGGAAAAAATGCCAAGAACTTTAGAAAAAATTGTTTAATCATAAAATAAAAAAAATTAAAATTAAAACGTTGTGTCTTATTCTAGTATGAGTTCAGTTATATTCATTCATGCACTTTACTATCATGTTCTGAGTTTATTGAAAAATGTGTTCTGTAATAGTTCCTTTACTATTGTGATCAAAAACACTGAATCTCAATTCTGAAGCTGATCTGTAAATAGTTTTCAAATAAACAATACATATAGCAACTTGTGATGAATCCATATCAATTTCAGACTTAAAATAATGTACTGAGCTAAACCACGCTCATTTCCGGGTTAGGCCCCACCCACTCCGAGTACAGATACAGATAATTTAGATGGTTGAACAGATACAGATACAGATAGTGGTGTACTCGCTCATCCCTAATTGGAACATCCCTATTTAACACCTTTATCAATACCACAGCTTAGTTTCCTTTTTTACATGGCTGCTCTAATCAGCTAACCACCTTTCCATGGTGGCCAGGTGAGACAACACGTTTCAGCTTTGTGGAAGTTTGTTTCTGTTAGGAGTATTTTAACACAGTTCCTTGCTAAAGTAGTCATACCCCTTGAACTGTTACATATTGTGACACCTCACAACCACAAACGTAAATGTTTTTTATTGAATTTTCCTGTGATGGACCAACACAAAGTAGCCCATAATTGTGAAGTGGAATGAAACCAATACAAAGTTAGAGCAAAGAAAAATCTGAAAGTGTGGCATGCCTTTATGGTAATGTCCTGAATGGCCTCTGTTTAAAATAAAAAAGCAAACATATCATTTACAGTACTCTGACAAGACTGATGAGATTAAGCTAGTCTGAATGTAGCCAAAGTGAGCTGCTGCAGCTCCAGCCTCCAAAAGAATAGAATGAGACTTTTCTAAACCTTTGCACCACCATCAGTTTGACATTACAGGTATTTTGGCAGAAATATTGAAAGAAATTGGATGTGTTAAAAGAGCTACAGGTAGCTCCCGCTGGTGATTTTCACTCCTATAATAATCCACAGATTTCCAGTGAATGCCTTTAAAACATTAGCAGAAACTGTCTTGAAATGTTGGTGTTTAAAGCTGTTTTAAGGCAGCAACACACTTTAGTGGCTGTGGTTGGACTAGCTTTTAGCTCATTAAAGGTTGAATATGGAACAATTAGAGGTGTGCAGAATGAATGTACAGTTTTTCCTTTAAAAGCTATATTTAAAAAAATAAATATTCAAAATTTTATTTTGACGGGCACAACACTGGATTTATGTTTATATCTACCAGCCACTAGAGGGCACCATTGTGGTATAAAGTCTGCTCAGCAAGGCGAGGCTGGGACTGTGAAAAATTTTGGACTTGACAAGTAAAGCAGCTGATTCTGAGCCCAGAAGATGTTCTAACGGTAAATACTGTTGTAAATCAAACGCATTGGTAGAAATTAGTCCTTACCCTGTGTGATTCATCACTGGACATGGTGCTGGCTGGTCACTTCATGTATCAGTAGTCAACCAACGTCCCGACGGCTGGAAAATTAGTTCTGTTGCTGCAATACCACCTCTGAACACTAAAGTTTGCCACAGTGTCCGTGTTCCATATTCAACCTTAAATGCTGAAGGACGTAAATGCTGTTTTATTTTCAGACAGAGGCTCTTAACTACTTATCACTTTTACAGAGAAACACACTTAAATGGCCCAAATCTTCCTTTAGTAGAGAACCAAGCCATCTAAAATGTCAACAGTCTCTTGTCAAAGATTTAGGTTTTTATCTTCGATTATGTCTGTTGCATCTGTCACACGTGATGGTTGATGGAGCACAGATTTAACCTTCAAACATCCAGGATTTTCCCGTAAGAGCTGTTGAACCATGGTGCAAACGTGATTCTGTTCCACCTTAGCTTAAGAAAAACACATCCACATCTCCCCATCTCTTTTGACACATCAAAAGAAAAAGTACGTGGAAATAAGTCAATGAAACAGGAAGATGGGCTGGCTGTGGATCTGATTCACCATCAGAGACCTCTTTCTCTCACACTCCTACGTTCCGGTCTTTATTTCATCATTAGCTTTGTGTAAGATGAGACACTTTCCTCCGTGGATGCCCCCTCTTTTGTCAGCTGTTGCATGCTTATTTATGAGGCTCTCTTGTCTGAGGGGACACTTAAGTCCTGAAGGGGAGAAGAGAGGAGAAGAGGAATGAATGGTGGGAAAGGCCGAGGAGACTGGTGATGGTGAAACAGCTTCTGAAACCATAAGAGTGCTGAGTTAGAAGCTATGAGCTTGATGTGATCAGTTCAAAAGAAAGTCCAAAGCCAAATAGCCTCGACGTTGAGCTGGAGTGGACGTTTCCAACTGTGTGGAACATGGATGAGAGACAACATTCAAAACCACTTGCTCCACTTTCACAGTCATAATAATACATAGCGTGTCCTTGAGAAGGAAAAAACAACACATTTTAAGGAAAACTAAGTAAAAATCAAAGTTGTCAGTTTGAAAATAAATGATGTTTTTAGTGTTAATGAACTTTTTTCAGTCTAATACCATTTAGATGAATGTGAGACTTCCTAACCATTCATATAAACACAAGTTTGTAAAAGTAGGTGAATAGCATTTCAAGGTGAATCACACCTGTTAAAAACCCAACAAGTTTCCACGTTGAATGAGTTCTCCTCACCTAGTAAAAGGCTTTTTTGGGTCGGTGTTGAAGGACGTTCAGCTCGTGTGGGAACTGACAAAGCGACACATGTTTTCCAGGAGTTGTCACTAATATGTAGGGATATTAGGTTTGCCTGATGAGCTTTCACAATCTCAGCCCTAAAGAGGCGGGCAGCAAAGAGGTCATGGATGGAATTATCTGCCTACACGAGGGGAGAGGGAGAAACCCCCCCCTGCTGCAATCTGATAGCTGTGGGGCCGAAGCGTGGGGCACAGAAAAGGGACGGACAGAGAGAGGTGGGGGCTTTCAGACGTATACGTGATAAAACCTGAACAGATGAAGATGTTGTTACAAATCACATGAAAGAGAAATATTTAAACACAAGTGCCAAGCAGTGATGTATTTATTTCTACCATGTTGCTATGACGATCATATGTACTTTTTCACTCTTGTGTCTTGGAATGTGACCTTCAGCTTGGAGTTCCACAATAACAGCAAAAAGAGCCCGTGTGTCGTCCTCAGAACTGTGTCAACGTCTCAGTGACTGAGGGTGATCTTCATGCTTCCGTTGGGACTGGCCATGGAATTTCATGACGGGCCCTGGGAAAAGACTAATATAATTACGCTTTGAAAGAGCAGAGGTGGAGGCTCAGCCAGTCACCGTTGTCCTAGCGCAGCATGGCCAAAGGGCCTTCTTTGAACTCTACCCTCACCCACCCCACCCCTGCCCTCCCCTTTCATTTACATTTGCTGCTGTGCACCCTTGCTTATCAGCTGTCATTCACCCCAACGTGCATGCACCTGCAGACACCAGCTCTACATGGCAGTCAGTTAAGGTAAACACGATGATTCTGTCTACAAGCTACAAGGAACTCTCATCAGCTGAGGCAAAGGTGGTTTTTTGTTTGTGCTCACCAATCTAGACACCCTCGCCCACACCTAGAGAGTTTGGCATCCTGTCAGGCATCGGCACACGCCATGTGTCACTCTGGGACTTAGGGAACCATGCTGCGTAACGTGTGGAAGTAGCAAGGGTTAATCATAAACTGTGAAGCTGACTGTGCAGTCCTTCCCTAAATAAATCAGATCCTCTCTGCTACTATTATCACACATGCTTCAGTCCTTGTGTACTGGTGGAGAAACTTTGTTTCCCAAGTGCAGCAGAAAAGCACACCAAAGGGAGATGTTCTGCCTCAAACCTTTAAAATAAAACATTGGAAGGTGTTGAAAATAAATATTTGTTTTTAAAATGTCATTTTGGATTGGTGGTAACCCATTTCAGTATCTGAGCTATGAAATGCAGAGTTGGGGCAGGGCTAGTATTGAATGAAAGGCAGGACATTTTGGGTTAAACAGAGTCCATCACAGAGCTCAGCAACGACGAATAACCCTGCACATGTATGCATGAAGTCAGTTCAGAATCAGAAATCACAAAAGCATGCATGTTTAGTCTGTGGAGGTAGAATAGAATAGAATAGAATAGAATAGAATAGAATAGAATAGAATAGAATAGAATAGAATAGACTTTATTGACCCCACAGTGGGGAAATTCACTTGTCACAGCAGCACCATCACTCAAAGGATAATTAGAAGAGAAATAAAAACAAGGATACATGTATATACACATAGGCAGTAATCTAGTATTCTAATATTCGATCACTAAAAACCACAAATTAAAAATGAAAACAAAGTTGGTACCAGCACTATGCAGCATACTGTAAGAGACACAGACAACAATGTGAATCCGGTATTGCACAATTATAGAACACATACTGAATATTGCATTGGTGTTATTGTGTACCAGGATGATACCAGTACAGCTTAAACTGAGGAGTTATACACTCTTACTGCAGAGGGGATGAAAGATCTACGATAGCGCTCAGTTTTACATCTGGGATGTCTCAGTCTACCTCTGGAGGAGCTGTCCATGATCTCCACAGTGGAGTGCATTGGATGGGAGGGGTTTCTTAAGGTGGAGGTCATCTTCAGGTATGCAGGAGTAGTGAGCAGGCCCTATCTGGACTTTTAACAGGAAGCCTTTCTGTCATCCCAGTTTAATATAAACAAATGTAATCAAAAAGAAAAAGTCCTAAAGCTGTTCTAACAAATCTACAGAACAAGCTAGGTTTTGAACACTCACCCCTCCCCTCAGGTATCTTCCCTGAGACACTTCTGCAGGAACCAGAAACCCGCGATGCAGGAGAAAACGAGAGAGTGCTAAACACCAGTAGCTGGTTTCTAGTTCCCGAGCGCGGCCACAGCTGCAGCTCACTGCTCCCCACCATGGGGATGGGTCAAATGTGGAGATGTAATTTCACCAGTGTGTGATGATGACTTGGGACTTTAACTTTAACTTTAACAAACGTCTTTTGTTGTCCGTGACTTCAAATGGTGTTTTTCTTTTTGGGACTCTGGTAGTTTGTCCTAAAGTTGAAGTGGTAGCAGCCGGCTGTTTCTCCTTCTCTGATATTATTGAGCAGAGAACCTCTCACACCAGTGGTGTTCTGTTGATAAATACGCGAGTGTGTGATGAGTGGAGGACCCAGGGAAGTGCAGCAATTCTGCAAGACCGACAACCAGATGGTCCAATAGTTGCTTTTGGTCTGAAACGTGTTATTGGTGGAGGCTTTTAGACAAATTTGAGAGAACCTCTTCATTCATTTTTAATCTGCACACTATATTACAGCTAAACTATGTTACAATGTTGTTAAGAGACATGAAAAAAATGTTTTAAGCTAACTTATTTTCCATATTTGCCATTGCCGCTTTAATTTTAGGGTTGAATTGGAAAGATTTGCATTCATAATTCAGTTATTCCAAAATAGTAGATGAGAGAGAAATTAAAATCTTGTCCTTTTTCTTTTCATCCTGAACCTGCAGGTGTCAACGTTTGATAGTCTCAAAAAAGAAAACTTTTGTTAAAAAGTCCAAATTTACTCCTTCAATAAAAACTTTGACATGTCAGCCTGCAGAATGATCCTAAAATGTTTTCAGGTTGCATAAATAGGATCTGAATCACTTCTGTTCACATGAGGAAATTACAGTTACCTGAGCTTCTCATAAGCAAACAACACATTTCAGATTCTTCACTGAACTCATTTTCTGCAGTCTAGCCTAGTTATGTCATTTAAGAAGCACTCTCCCTGCCGTTTTCACTTGTTGGCTTCCTCCTCTGTCTTTTCATTCCCTTCCTGCCCCATGCAAGGGTGAGAGGTCAGAGGCCCACAGACGGTGCTCCCTGCTGCCCTCGGCTGCTCATCCTACCTGAGTGACTGTCAACTATTCAAACATTGGAGCACTGCCAAGGGCAAAGAACATGATCAAATCTGCCTTCTGACGATATTTAAATGCTCTGGAAAAGGTTTTAGAACACCCCAGACTTGTGTGAAAATAGTGTAATTAAAATTGTGACTCTTAGATAAGATTGAGCTGGTTTCTCAACTTTGTTCTTGAGGAATGTTTGCCTTGATGGATAACCTAATTATCTTTTGGATCCCTCAGGTTTGTCCAGGTTTCATCAGCAGCCATCATCACAAACGGTGCCCTCTGGGGGAGCTGCTCGCTTTCACTGCCAGATAGAAGGAGCCCCCACACCTGTTATAACCTGGGAGAAGGACGGAGAGGCCATCCCCGATGAAACAAGGCAACACCTCTCTTTGTGTGTGTGTGTGTGTGTGTGTGTGTGTGTGTGTGTGTGTGTGTGTGTGTGTGTGTGTGTGTGTGTCTCTTGTTTGTTTGTGTGTGTGTTTTAAATAGTGACTTTCCTGTCAGTATGCCAAAGAGCTGTAAACTTAAGCATACCTCCAATTTATTTATTTATTTATTTCCAATTTTCAATTTTGATTTTGGCTAAAAAAAACACAGTCAATTAAACAAATTGATCAACAATTTTTTTTTCTTTTAAGAATCTGTTTAAAAAAACAGGGCATGTAAAAGTGGCAGAATGAAAGCAAAACACATCAGCAGCATAGGACAAATATTAGTGAAGTCACTATGATGACATCATCATGGTACAGGATGATTCCATCTTCACCAGATAGAATCTTTATTTATTATTATCAAACTTATTTTTCTGTGTTTTAATGTATTTTATGTTTTCATATCTTATTAAAGAACTCTTGTGTAACTCCCGTTGGTGCTTGAAAACTAAGAAACATTTTATTATTTCACGTATATTTGCACCAGTAAAGAAAACAAAAGGGCAGTGAAGGTCACAGTGACCTAACGTTTTCACTTGCTGCTGCGCTTTCTGCACCAAACTCAAGTTTTGCTCAGCTACAAAGTAAAAAAATATCAAACATCTGATTTGCTCGTTCATGTTTATCATTTGTTTGTTAAGAAT
The DNA here is from genome assembly GCA_006937985.1 of Aphyosemion australe. Classification (NCBI taxonomy): domain Eukaryota; kingdom Metazoa; phylum Chordata; class Actinopteri; order Cyprinodontiformes; family Nothobranchiidae; genus Aphyosemion; species Aphyosemion australe. The sequence goes on from SSNS01000217.1 coordinate 333,929, forward strand.
CTGATTAATTCTGTAATATTTCTCTGAACAATAAGTAGATGCAGAGACGTATTAATCCCCCTCAGAAGGCATCATAAATAATAATAATTTAGCAAATATGCAGTCGATTTAACCTTGTGCAACTGATAAACTTTAATTTGGAGTAGAAAAGTTAAGAGTTATTTTAAAAATGAATGACTGCAAGAAGAACCCTGAAGAGTAAACTCAGTGTCAGCCATCTGTGCAAACCAAAGCAGAAAAACATCACACAAGCGTGCACAATATAGACGTTGTGCCGAGGCCCTTGAGTTTATTTCCAGCCTCATTAGTGAACTGTTAATGGCTCCTATAGCCTTACATGACCTGACAGCAGCTTGCTGTTTGGAGAGTCTTATTGGTGCAACTGGGTCCACCCACCCCAGCCGGTATTAATGGCCCCTCAGTAATATCAGCCAAAGGATGTCTGATGCATCTCTCTTTGTTCTCTCTTTCCCTCTTAGCTATTATCTCCTGTCCTCCTCACTCACTGCTCACCCACATTCTGTCTCATTCATAGCTGCTGGTGGCTTTTTGTCTTTTCTTCTCTCCCGACCCGTGTGTGTGTGTGTGTGTGTGTGTGTGTGTGTGTGTGTGTGTGTGTGTGTGTGTGTGTGTGTGTGTGTGTGTGTGTGTGTGTGTGTGTGTGTGTGTGCGTGTGCGTGCGTGTGCGTGCGTGACTGGGTGGATGATTCACTGTAGTGTAAAGAGCTTTGGAGTCCTCTGACTCACAAAGGTGCGGGTCACCTGCCCTTTTAGTTCTTCTCTACTTTTCTTTCTTATTCCACTGATTTTGACTTTCTTGTTAACATACCAACAAAAGTCACATTTTATTTGAATGTGTTTGTTTTGGTAAAATGCATTATGGGGAAGGATGCATTAGCAGGGTCTGTGGTTTTGTTTCCAAGAGTTTCATGTCTGAAGCCTAAAATGATCTTGAATGAAGCAAAAACTGGTTTTAAATCACATATGAAACCATCTTTGACCTGAAGCCAGTCACATCTTGAAATCTCTGTATTGCAGTCATGCTTTGTGTGATACAGCCAGTCCTGCCTCTGTAGTGGTTGGACATGTTTTATTCCTGAAAACGAAGGTTGTGAAGATTACCTGAGCAGGACCCCAGAGAAGCCGATTCGTTGGATGCTTCATGGTCCAGAGCACTAAGCCATTTATTCTGTTGTCTCTCTCCATCTTATTCTCCCTCATCTCCTGTGTGACAGATTCATTTCCCTCCCTAACGGGGTGCTCCAGATTCTGGAGGTGACCAAGGAGGATGAGGGCGTCTACCGCTGTGCTGCATCCAACTCTGCCAGGAAGGACTTCAGTCATGCAGCCAGACTCAATGTCACTACAGGTGAGGTCTGTCTCTGGGTTTCACCGTGAGAGAAATGGTTAACACACACACACACACACACACACAATTATAAATACATCAAGTGTTTTTATTGTCTGCTAAAGGCTTCTAATAAAAGTCTGATTTGACTCAATGGCAGTGAGTTTCAGGACCGCCTCTGAGAAGAGCAGCCATGTTTGTGAGCTTAAGTCTAAACATTAGCTTTATTAAGTTGCGTGAAGATGAATATGAAGTCATGATTTAAACAACTTTGTCCCCAAATAAACAAAAGTGCACCCCCCTTCATGTGCTTGACAAATAAAAGTTCATAGATACATTTCTCATCCTGATGTTGCCTGATGCATCATTTCTAATTAAATGCCTTTTATTTTGTAAGCCTTTAGTCTCGTTTTCTGTAAAAAGCCTGTTTTCACATTGCTCGTCCTTCAGAATGATCCTTCAACCCTGCAGTATGTAGACAGATATTTTTCTCTGAGTGTTGATAGTCAACATCTATAAGGCCACAGGCTTTATACTCAGTAAATAGAATGATCAAACTAAAAGTGTGAGATGGTATTTCATTCAATAAGAGCTGAATTTGCTGATTAAACGCTAGTCTGACTAATCTAAACTTACGCAACTGCTTTAGATTTCTGAGTCATTACATTTTCTGGGAACGGTGTGAGAGCTAGAGGAGAACAGGAATACCTGAAAACAGAAATAAACTCAGATTTAATCAACTCGGTACACAAACGTTCCATTTCATCATGACACCAACGCTGAATGTTTTTAGACACTGAACATTTGTATAACTGTAGAACCAGCCTACTGTTTCAGTGTAACCCCAACACGACTTAGACGTTAGACTGTTTTGTGATTCCTTCACGGTAACGCCCTTACATATTGTTAAGTTTGATCTTTATGTGATGAACTATGTTGGATCTAACGGGGTAACCACAAGAAACTGAATATTTAATTCTGCCTATGGGAGAAGTCAGATTTTCTAAAAGCTGTTTGGTTTCTTTATCTCAGGTTGCTGTTAGTGTTTGTATCTGATCAATAATGAAGAGCAAATGACACTGACTGAGATTTCTGTGGTGTTCTAGACTGTTGTTCCTGTTTTCACCAGTAAAAGATGCATTGATGTCAGACAAATGGTGTAAAACTGAAAAACAAGTCACTCAACAACACGACGATGTTGGTTTATTTCCTTTAAACATGAAAATCCATTTTTATTCAAAAGCAAAATAACAAAAAACAAGTTTCAATTATTAAAAAGACAAAAGATGAAGAAAAAACCTCCAGAAAATGTGGCTTCAGTGTACAGATGAAACAGGAAAAACTAGAATCTGGAGCAAAAGTCCATCTGTGTCAGTAATTCAGCTTAGACTGAGAGACCATCTAAAGCAGGGGTAGGGAACCCTGGTTCTGGAGAGCTGCTATCCAGCACGTTTTAGAGGTTTCCCTGCTTCAACACAGTTGATTCACCTGTTCAGCAGCTCATCAGGCTCTGCAGAAGCCTGTTAATCACCTGCTGATTAAAATCAGGTGTGTTGAAGCAGGGAGACCTCTAAAACGTGCTGGATAGCGGCTCTCCAGGACCAGGGTTCCCTACCCCTGATCCAGGAACTCTTTGCAGGTGTTTATGATTCATTAGCTGATTAGAGTGTGACACTTTGAGTCTAGAACATTGAAATTTGAATGTGGGGTTTTCATCAGCTGTAAGCCATAATCATCACATTTATAACAAATAAAGGCTTGAAATATCTGGTTTTGCATGGAATGAGACTGTCTCATCGATTAGTTTCACCTTTTAGGTTGAATTAGTGACATAAATGAACTTTTGCACCAGATTCTCATTTTTTCAGTTTCACCTGTAATTAGAAATCGTTTTACCTAAAGATGGCAGATGTTCTCCAGAACAACCTCTGCTCCAGTAACAGAATCACGTGAGGAAGTCCCTCTGTGATGCTGCTGTGTATGTTTACATGAAACAGATGTCAGATTTAGTGCCACTGCTGTGAATAGAACACCTCAACACCCACAGCCACAGTTTGATGCTGAGGTCACAGACTTGTGGAAAATCTGAGCTGCTTCAAGCCCACAGGTTTGATGTTTTTCTGCTTCTTTACGCCCACACCCATCATATCAGTCACTTTGAAGGCCTGCTCTAATATGCAGTTCCTGCAAAAGTCAGACTGACCTAATTGAAGTCAAATAAATAACCGAGGTTTACTGCGTGTAATCTCAGTGATTAATTCATAATGTGTTTACAGAATGCCGGGCCACTTTGCTGAGATCATTGGCAATAGAAGCTGCTAGCACTCACACCAGCTGCACCTTGGGGACAGATATGCACTTAGGAAATGAGCACTCCTTCAATCTATAAAAATGTGCTTTGAATAACATCCTTTGTCACTGCAGAGAAGAGAAATTCCTCAGTTCAATAATTGAAGCCATTCTGCAAATTGACACATTGGTTTCCTTTTCAGTTCCTTCAGCAGCATTATTCTTTTGTGTAATCTTCTTCTCCATCTCAACCTTGTGGCCAAATTCTTTGTGCTGCCGGGTGTCTTGATCACAAACGCATCACCTCCGGTTTCTTCTGATTAGTTTCATTCAGGAGTGTGGCTAATGATTCACTCCTGCTTTAGCACGGTATGTTTGTAGTTTGCTGCTGAAGGATCTTTTCAGGGCTGCATCACTAGCTGTGAATAATAATAATTCATCTTTATTTGGGCTCTCTTGTTTTCTTGCAAATGGCATCAAGTTAGAGGCTTTGTTATGAAGTTTTCCCACAGTTTCATCTATCTGAATTCACCATCCTATAAGAGCTGATCGAGCTTTTACTGAATATTAAAGAGCCTAATTTACGAACGAATTCATTAACAAATGAAGCCACTGGCAGATTTTTAAATGCGTATTTAGAAACTAGTCATGTCCATACAAATCAAATACAAAGCCCTGACTTTGACTTGCATGGTAATTCAATTTTGGTATTTTGAGATCTCTACATGGAACAGTAGGTGCTTGTAGGCAGCCATCCAAGAAGACCCTCTGTTTCCATGAGATCACTGGCATAAATATAATGGTAAATAAAATATGTTTAAATATTCACAAATACAAAACCAGTCCTTTCTCTATCATTTTTGATTTGTCATTTTATATTTTTGACGGCTGAAGTCACCTGATCTGACGGCATGAACAGCAACGTTTCAGATTTGGACCAACATATACAGTTGTAGACCGTAAACAGCCTGTTGAGGAAAACAAACTTGAATCGCATCAACTATTCCATAATAATTAGACTAAGGATGATATAGACAATCATTTTTTAGATTTTGAAGAAACCACACACACACACACACACACACACACATACACACTGAGTGTTTCATAACCAATAGTGTGGTTCTGACCCCAAAGAGAATGACTGTCCTAAGTCCCTAAAGAAAGCTCCCCTGTTGTTGTTACAGGCTCTGCACAGGCCCTGAACCCAGTAGTCATTGTTGCACCGCCTCAGAACTCCACAGTCGTGCTTGGTCACCCTGCTGTGATGGAGTGTATGGCACAAGGTCACCCAAAACCTCTAGTGTCCTGGAGCAGACAAGGTGAGCATCATCAAGAATCACTTGCCTTTTCCATCATTTTTCCCACTTTTAATTCTTCTGTTACCTTTTTCCTTTTATCTGCTCAAAAAGAGCCTCCCACCCCAGCTGCCCTGACACACATGAACTCACTCCTCTGTCTTGATGTTGGTAGAAATGAAGCCTGAAGCGTGAAAGCTAAAACTCCCTCATCATGCTGTGGTCTCTGCAGGCTTGTGCTGTATCTGAAATTCCTCCTTTACATTTTTCGGTGGAAAGAAATCCCTCCAAAGACCAGTTTTCGTGGTCAGGCTGCAGCTCATCTCTGCTACACTGATGGTTTCTGCTTGTTTGTTAGCAACATTTGTCGTTTGGATGTTGTTTGGTCAATAATGTAGATAATATAAAAGAAGTGATGGATCAACTAAATCAGAGAATACATACTATGGTATAAAAAAATGCATTAAGGGCTAATAATATGCCTGACAGTATTAGAGTGTATGTGTCTAATGCTCCAGTGAAAAGTCACAGAGCCACCTGTTGGTCAGTTAGTGAGACTACACAGTAATTCCACTCTTTTTCTTTATTCTGTTGATCAGGCATTTAGGAAACAGAGACGTGATCTGTGCTCTTGTCTAATGCCATCCCCGACCCTCCTAATCTGTTTGATCCTGTTTCAAACTCTGGCACTGTACCTTAATTTCCCCTCGATCAGATGGAAAACCCATTTCCACAGATGTGATCGTCCTCGCAACAAACTTGGTGATCAGGGACACGAGGCGTCACCATGCCGGAGTCTACGTCTGCAGAGCTAACAAACCCAAGACCAGAGAGTTTGTCTTTGCTGCTGCTGAGCTACATGTTCCTGGTAAGAGTCGTCTTGTGTTCAGTAATGACATAACAGCATCTAGAGCGGTGTTACTCATTACAATGCCTTTGAAGGTCTAATACAGGGGTAGGGAACCCTGGTCCTGCTATCCAGCATGTTTTAGAGGTTTCCCTGCTTCAACACACCTGATTTTAATCAGCAGGTGATTAACAGGCTTCTGCAGAGCCTGGTGAGCTGCTGAAGCAGGGAAACCTCTAAAAGTTAAAGTCCCAAGTCATCATCACACACTGGTAAAATTACATCTCCGCATTTGACCCATCCCCTGGGGGAGCGGTGAGCTGCAGCTGTGGCCGCGCTCGGGAACTATTTGGTGGTTTAATCCCCCAATCCAACCCCTTAATGCTGAGTGTCAAGCGAGGAGGAATTGGGTTCCATTTTTTCAAAGTCATTGGTATGACCCAACCAGGATTCGAACCCCGATCTCCCAGTCCCGGGGCGGACACTCATACCACTAGGCCACCGGAGCTAACGTGCTGGATAGTGGCTCTGCAGGACCTGGGTTCCCTGCCCCTGGTCTGATATAATGGACAGTGTTGAATTAATAAAAATGTTGCAAGGCTAATTTATTTCCAAGAATAAAGGTTTGATAGATTTTTTTCATCAGTAACGGTAAAGTAAGCTGTGGTTTACGGTACATCCAGACTTTTTAGCTTAGCAAATTGGAGCTAACAACCATAGATACCTTTTAGGCTGCTGATGTAATACCAGATTTCTAGATTACACCTTCAAGGGTGTCAATTTTCACCTCAAGGTGGGTACTTTCTGTGAGCCTGCAAAGTACTTTTCTCAAATAATACACATCTTTATGTCATTTTCAGAAGTCTCTGCTAGAGGAGAAAATATGAAAACCAGTTTTCCATCAATCAACATGACTAGAGTGTCACTTACCTTTAGCTGAGATCAAACCGATACTATCATAAAAGGAATTGGAGGTTGTTAGAAACGCTTTTATCAAGGCCCTGTTGGACTGTTACTATTTCCTTTATGGCAGCTTAGACAGGCTTTACTGCCACGGCTGCTGCTTCTAGGTTCATCAGTGGAGGCAGAAGATGGGAGCATGTCACACCGCACCTGGCTGCTTTGGGCTGGTCAGCAGTGAAATACCACGTTCAAACCAAAGACTGTATATATAAGATGGACGGATAACGCCCACTTCTTTGCGTGGCCGTGGGTGAAGCCACAAATAGGCGGTTCCCTCCACTTCTGTCTTGTATAATTCGTGTCGTCACTACCGAAAAATCCCAAAATGGGCGAAAAGGTGGAGCTGAGGGTGGCGCATCAAACGGAAATTATGTAGCCTTGTTGTAGCCTGGCTGTAGCCAGCATACCCGAAGTTAGCATCTAAGCTAACGGAGCTAACCACTGAGGCAGCAATCTAGCTGCTAGCGAAGCTAACCTGGAGCTAGGGAGCTAAAGCTGAGCCTCAGACTGGAGTTTGTAGCTGACGGAGGATCGCGGGGGATTTTCCCAGCAAACACAATCACCTGGAAAAAAAAACAATCGGTAAGTTAACATGTAACTAGAAAAAAGCTGTTTCTGAAATTATCTTTTTTTACTGCAGGCTGATTATCTTAATGTCCTTTTGTTTCATGATGTGGAAACGGTTTTCCACATGTGTGTTGATTATTGTTGCTGGTGAGCTGCTGCCCATCTTGGCCAGGACTCTCTTTTGAATGAGTTTTTAATCTAAATGTTTTTTTTCTGTTTAATAAACGGTTAAATGATTAAAAAAAATAAAAAGGCAATTTTTCTGTATTTTTTTACTCAGTTGTTAGTGTTTGAGATAAGTCATCAAGCTAAGTGACTTATTAAAGTTAATTTTTTAATATCTTCCATTAACAAAAACCGTTGTCACAAGTGAAGTAGCATTTATTCTGTAGTTTTAGTACAGTTCCCAAGAAGAGATATGATAAAATAAACACAATATGACACGCTAAAACCAACAGGCTCATGAGACATGAGAACAACAAAGGACAACACTAACAGTAATGTGAAAATAAAGGTAAAGACGTGTATATATATAGAGAGATGACTAAATTAGCGTAACTCAGCATGATCTAAAAAGGAATGTGCCATAGCTGATTAACAACAGCTACCATTAACGATTTCTTTTACTTTGACCTTATTCAATTCTGCAAAGTATGTCAGAATTTTATGAATCATTAATTGAGGTCTGGGAGGTTAAAAGTTTCACTGTCATTTATTACAACACTTTATTTTCATAGATCTGTGACAAGGTCACCACGGCTGCCTGGACTTCCACGACATCGGTTACACAAAGCAGAAAATGTAAGTAACTGTCTCCATAACTCCATGTAGAATAGTAATAGTAATGTACTTTCAACAGATTGGTCTGTTGAGCTGTCATATTATATTACTTTTCTCTGTGATTAATTATATTATTTTTTTCTCTGTCATTAATTATAGATGTTTTTGTATCAACAGCCATTTGGATCATCGGAGACAGGTACGTGAGGCGTGGTGCCCAGAGAGCTGCACAAACCACTGGAGACAACCTTGGCCTCTCTGAAGCCCGTGTCTCCTGGTTCGGTAGGGGCGGACTNAGTTTTTCTGGAGGATTGAGAGGAGATGCAGCTAAAATACAGACAGGACAGGAAAATGGTTGCATAAAAAAATAAAACAAAGTGCTTGAAAAGGAAAATGCAGGTAGATTTATCCCACTACACGTTTGTTACTTTATAAAGCAATAACTTATAAGCATGTAATATTTATTTATTTGAAACAATTCAAATCACCTTCAAAACCCAGTCCCACACCCAG
>SSNS01000217.1:342584-492584 GCA_006937985.1 Aphyosemion australe
GTGTATAAGAGACAGGGCCGTGGGTGAAGCCACAAATAGGCGGTTCCCTCCACTTCTGTCTTGTATAATTCGTGTCGTCACTACCGAAAAATCCCAAAATGGGCGAAAAGGTGGAGCTGAGGGTGGCGCATCAAACGGAAATTATGTAGCCTTGTTGTAGCCTGGCTGTAGCCAGCATACCCGAAGTTAGCATCTAAGCTAACGGAGCTAACCACTGAGGCAGCAATCTAGCTGCTAGCGAAGCTAACCTGGAGCTAGGGAGCTAAAGCTGAGCCTCAGACTGGAGTTTGTAGCTGACGGAGGATCGCGGGGGATTTTCCCAGCAAACACAATCACCTGGAAAAAAAAACAATCGGTAAGTTAACATGTAACTAGAAAAAAGCTGTTTCTGAAATTATCTTTTTTTACTGCAGGCTGATTATCTTAATGTCCTTTTGTTTCATGATGTGGAAACGGTTTTCCACATGTGTGTTGATTATTGTTGCTGGTGAGCTGCTGCCCATCTTGGCCAGGACTCTCTTTTGAATGAGTTTTTAATCTAAATGTTTTTTTTCTGTTTAATAAACGGTTAAATGATTAAAAAAAATAAAAAGGCAATTTTTCTGTATTTTTTTACTCAGTTGTTAGTGTTTGAGATAAGTCATCAAGCTAAGTGACTTATTAAAGTTAATTTTTTAATATCTTCCATTAACAAAAACCGTTGTCACAAGTGAAGTAGCATTTATTCTGTAGTTTTAGTACAGTTCCCAAGAAGAGATATGATAAAATAAACACAATATGACACGCTAAAACCAACAGGCTCATGAGACATGAGAACAACAAAGGACAACACTAACAGTAATGTGAAAATAAAGGTAAAGACGTGTATATATATAGAGAGATGACTAAATTAGCGTAACTCAGCATGATCTAAAAAGGAATGTGCCATAGCTGATTAACAACAGCTACCATTAACGATTTCTTTTACTTTGACCTTATTCAATTCTGCAAAGTATGTCAGAATTTTATGAATCATTAATTGAGGTCTGGGAGGTTAAAAGTTTCACTGTCATTTATTACAACACTTTATTTTCATAGATCTGTGACAAGGTCACCACGGCTGCCTGGACTTCCACGACATCGGTTACACAAAGCAGAAAATGTAAGTAACTGTCTCCATAACTCCATGTAGAATAGTAATAGTAATGTACTTTCAACAGATTGGTCTGTTGAGCTGTCATATTATATTACTTTTCTCTGTGATTAATTATATTATTTTTTTCTCTGTCATTAATTATAGATGTTTTTGTATCAACAGCCATTTGGATCATCGGAGACAGGTACGTGAGGCGTGGTGCCCAGAGAGCTGCACAAACCACTGGAGACAACCTTGGCCTCTCTGAAGCCCGTGTCTCCTGGTTCGGTAGGGGCGGACTACGCTGGAAAGACCGTCTCCCCTTCTTTTTCCACTCTCTGAGAGGAAGAGCAGCTCCTGATGTCCTCATCCACTGTGGCGGCAACAAAAAAAAGCAAAAGTACAAACATATCCCAGACTGTTATGCCTGATGTGTTATTGATGTCATTTTGTTTAATAATTCCATCTGTAGCCAAACCCCCTCAACCCTGTATTCCTCTCTAAAAGACTGTGCAGCTCTCTGGGCCTCTTTTATGCATTTTAATTTTTAATTTCTATAAATTTAATGACAGTCATGTTACATTAAAAATGTTTGTGAAAAACAATAAACTTTTTTCCTCAACTACTGGAATTTCTTTGAATGCGGCAAAACGGGAGGAAGCTTTGTGTAAAGAACTTAATATTAAAATAAACCTTGGAGGCTCAAACATTATCAAATCAAATCATAATTAAATTACTAAGTTTGAAGATATTTTTTACATATATTGGGAATAATTAATTGATGTGTAAAAAAAACAAACTTAAGTCATTTGTCATTCTTTTATTGAAACAACACCAAAATAAAATAACAGAGCAGCCCCTGTGGACAGGAAAAAAGTGTTATAAAGACAGATGTACATAGATTGTAAAGTACATATCCTACATATTATCATAAAATACCATATTATAAAAAAACACTAAAGTTGTCCTGGACAGCAGCCTGGCAGAAGTATGGTGGTCTTTCTGCCAGAATGTGCTGATTTCATCTTACAAGAGGAACTTTTGGTGTTTGACGTTCCCCTTGAGTTTGAAATAATGTTATTTAAATATTTGGATTATGTATTGCAGTAACAGCATGTAAGTGCTGGATCAATCTGGAAGAAAGGGCTGCAAGGGGACAAATGAGTTAAGAGTGAATAAATAAAAAAACATTAAAAACAATGGCAAGCAGCTGGCACAACAGGGGGATTGTGCCAGAGAGCAAGTTTAGAACATCGAGGCTTTCCTGATCAATCCCTGATTGACATAGCGCTCCCCTTCCCACCAGGTTTTGCTGGGTCCACCACAGATTCCCTGGTGGATTCAATCCACCTGGGAATCTTGAGATTAGCTCGATTTCTGGCACAACCCCCTGTAAAGAAACATTCAAAACAAGCAACAAAAACACCTGTGGGATGAACAGTAAATCATGAACAACAACAAACATCAACAAGCACGTGTTTGTGCATATGCAGGTGTGTGAGTGTGAGACCTCCAGGCTGAAACAGCACCAAGAACCAGGCAAGCAGCAAAGTTCACACCAAGGTTCCTGACAGAGGGTTTGGTGTGAGGAGCAAGCTGACCAAGAGAGTCTCTGACTTTGGGAACCAGCTTGTCTGGGGCACAGATGAGGATCTCAGTCTTGTCTTCATTCAGCTGTAGAAAGTTCCCAGCTATCCAGGTTTTAATAGAGTCTAAGCAGCTGTGCAACAGCTGCAGCTTAGACATCTCATGGGGCTTAAAGGAGATGTACAGGTGGATGTCATCTGTGTAAAGATGTTAGGAGATTCCTTTAAAAGAGCTCAAGATGTGCTGGAGAGGGAGCAGATAAAGGAGGAAAAGTAGAGGGCTCAGCACAGAACCTTGTGCGACACCATGGGTGAGGGAGGCGGTGGAGGACCACAACTTGGAGATGGCCACAGAGAAGGAACACTCTGACAGATAAGAGGAAAACCACTCCAGAGCAGTTCTAGAAAGGCCTACACAGTAGCAGGTGATGGTCAACAGTGTCAAAGGCTGCAGTCAGGTCCAGCAGAACCAGAACAGAACAGTCTCCTGCATCACTGAGTCAGAAGGTCATTAGAGACCTTGAGAAGAACTGTTTCAGTAGAATGAGCTCTACCAAAACCTGACTGGAAAATATCGTAGATGTTATGTTCATCAAGAGCAGCTGTGAGTTGTTTAGGCACAACATTTTACAAGATCTTGGAGAAGAACAGAAGTTTAGAGATGGGTCTGAAGCTGCTATGGATTGAAAGCAACAGGAAAAGTTGCGAGCTGTGCTCTCATTATGAAAACGAGAACTAACCAAACGGAGGGCAGGAGGTGGGGATGCAGAAACTGACAGGTTGAAGAAAATGCAGTGGTGATCTGAGATATAAACATCCTCGGGAGAAACACTGTCAACATTTAATCCCAGGGTAAAAACAAGGTCCAGAGTATGTCCCCTGGTGTGTGTGGGACCAGAAACTGAGAGAGTCCATGAGCTCCTAGCAAAGTGGTCAGAGTCATCAATGTGAATGTTTAAAATCACCAACAATCACCAGCCTGGGCAGCTTCACAGTGGAGGATAAAAAGTCACTAAACTCCTAAAGGATAAAAGAGTCTGGCGTACGAGATGGTAGCCGGGACTTTACCGAAGGATAGCGGACAAAAGCAAGGCGGACAGGAGAATGTTAGTAGAGAAAAGTAGCTAGTAACTGCGTCAGCTCCAAACACAGGCGCCATCTTTTTTCCAGCCAGAACCTGAATGTTGAGAACAGAACCTTCCAGATTGCCGAGCACCTAGCCACACAGACGTCAGCAGGGGCCATATCCAGAACTGGGCTGACCCAGGCCATGGCCCACAGGACAGAAGGAAACACGAACCTAACAGCAATTCCACCTGAAACAGAAGAATTTAAATTAGAATCAAATTCAATTTGGGTTCAATATGATGTCATAACGTCACGATTATGAAAGATGGACTAAGATCAGCGTTCCTTTAGCAAGACTGAAAGTATTTTATTACAGAGAAGAACAAAAGATGTTCCACATGAGTATTAGGAGTGAATAATTAATAACTTAATAATAATAAAATAATTATTGCTATCAAAGGTTCTTACTCTAAGCAGTCAGTTGAGAAGAGTGGAGATTTCCAGCAGAACAGGGAGTGGAAAACAGAGAAGTCTGATGGAGCTTCTCTGCACAGGAGTTTTTCTGGAAGCAGGAACCAGTTTTCTAGTCAATGACAGGAACAAAGTTAGAGGTCAGCAGGTTAAGGTTCAGCTTAAAACTACACAGAACAAGGTGCAGCCTGATATTCACCATTAGAATAAATGAAGTGGTGTTGGCGTGAGGTCCCCAGAGATCTTTATAATCTTCCTTTCGGACGAGCTGATGAGATTCAGCAGCGGGAATCCCCATCCTGCTGGGATTGGAAAACAACTCTAACCTGTACAATCACATTTAAAACATCTGAACATTTGTTTGCAGTCTAAAATATATACAAACACATATAGCGTTTAAGATAAATTGTGATTTCTTTCAATTAAACAAGAAGAAAGTCAATGTAACTGGTATGACGCCTGCTGAGAAAATATAAAATATCATAAAAGAACTGCTCTGAAAGGGACAGATAAAAATGGAGGAACCTTACATTTTCACTGATAAAATGTTGTCTTTCTAGTTTTTGTATTGGTTCAAATTAAATGACATATTCAGAACATGCAGAGACACTAATTTATATTTCAGTTCCTGTTTGATTTATTTAGACGTCAATAGAATGTTTCTATTTTTGTTCAATTTACCTTTAAAGCTGGAATATTTTAGTTTAAAAATTAGACCTTTCATTCATCCCAAAAGAGTTATATAATGTTACACATTTAAGTTTTGCCTCATGGTCACTATAATCTGTAAAAGAATAACATGATAGGAAATCACACCCTAGTCACAGGCATCTCAAGGGAGTAAAAACTAACTTTTTGAAGTAAGAAAGGTCCTTATGCTGAAAACGCTGCAATGTAACATGTGTTAGTGTATTATGGCTAATGCTTCAATTTCATCAACGTTAACCACAGTATGAAATAAGGTGTGTGTACCTGGAGTCCGTGGTGAAGCGATGACTCACTGCACAAGCGGGAGCTGGAAGTTGGAGTCCAGCTTTTTGTCCTTAGCCAAAGGTCGAGTCTCTCTGGATCACCTAGAGGAAAACTTCACACAAAAATATATAATAGAATAAATAATAATTATACTTGATGAACACATAGGTTTGAGGCACTACGTATTTCTGCTAGTAAAATAATAGCTGTTGATATATTTAGTTTCAATTGGGACTAGTAAGAATATGATCTGGACTAGGATTAATTATATTGTTGCTATGTAAAATAGTTATTACTAGCAGGTGTGGCTGTTGATTAAATGATAAAACGTTTGCCAAGTGGACTCGGGTCTGCTCACTAATAGATGCCATGAACGACGAGGCGCTTTGGTATTTACATGTTTAGTGACAAACCGGAACACATGTTACAGTTAGCTCTGCTGCTGTTTACTTTGCCCAGATGCAGCCAAAACTTAGATTTTTTCCAGGTATTTTATTAGTTCACAAACTCTGAGGTGTTTTGTAAACAAAGTTTGTGAATGATGCAGCCGACATCTGACGTGACCCGCAGCAGCGGAAGGAACGGGGCTTTGCGGCTCTTAACAGACTTTTTAGCACCGAAAAACATATTTCTTACCCTTTTCTTCGGTACCCTGCTCTACTCCAGTCTTGATTTCATAACTAATTATTATCACAGAAGGACCCGCTGGATCCCAGACCCAAAGCAGAGCTCTCATGCGACTAGCATAAAGTAGGTCTGCTCCATAGCGACGCCAGACGACACCGCCGGTCCAGCAGCTGGTCTCTGTATCAGGAGGAGCTGACCCTCTCAGAGCAGCCGTGTTTATTAAAGATGAAATAATCGCTCTCTAGTTTTTAACTGACCAACAAACAGCGTTACAACAAGCACCGCATTAAACCCTAATAAATGTCTAATGTCATGGTAAAGAGTATATGTTTATACCAAAGTTTAAACGATGGCTAACTAGCTACTTTGCTAAGCTAAACTAGCTTCAGAGCGTCAGTAGTCAAAAATATAAAAATATAACTTTACTTACCGATAAAAATGGAGCGGAGAGTTCTTGGACCCTCTGTTAGTGCAACCAATGCCACAACAAGCCATTTCTGCCCAACAATATCAAAATTAACATTCCAACATGACTACCCAGACGGCACAAGAACTGGCCGAACACAGCTAATGTGACGCCCAGTGACTATAAAGTATGCCGGGGATGAAGGGCCCTGTGTCCTTCCGGTTTTTCCCCAGAGCAAAAAGGTTAGTTAGCTCCACAGCCTCTGACCCACAAAATAACCACAAATATCACTGGTTGAACTGATGAAAAATTGTTTAAGCAGTTTTAGGTTTGATCTAATTTAGACCTAATTGGAATTATTTTCCTGCTTCTTCTGATTGCTGGTGAAAATTCCCAAATTAGCGTTTTTGCCACTTTCACATCTGGCCCGGTCTGGTCCGGGCTGGGTGGCGTAGGTCTTGGTCCCGCACCAGTAGGCTGTGTTCACACACACTTCTCAGGAACGTGGAAATCTCCGAGCATGTGGGCGGGGCAAAAGATGCATGGAGAAGTCTGTGGTGTCTCCCTTAAGTTAAACAAAGGCTGTGTTGCTTTTGGAGACTCTGACATTCAGACTGCTGTGTCTGTCCTGTCCTGGTGCTGCGCAGCTCAAGTCTCTCTGTGTGTGTGTGTGTGTGCATGTGTGTGCGTGTGTGTGTGTTCCTCACAGCACGTCTCAGTGAGAGAGATGAAGATGGCTTCAGTCAGAGGAGATGTTTACTCCTCAGTATCCAGAATAATGAATCGTGCATGTGGGAAGCCCCCGCTGACTGATTCTACCTGCCAGTGGGAGGCTCCCCCTAATAGTAGGCATGAATTTGAGCCGGCCAATCAGTTGGCAGTGGGTGTGTTGGACCAGTTCAGCCCGAAGCAGACCGCCGGGGGAAGAGGTCTGAAAAAATGGCCGGTTGAGCACAGAAAAAAACAGGCTACGCAGATGTAAACACTTTATAACATACCTGGACGGGACCGTCCCTTCCCTTTGTATTTATACTCCTTATTGTTATTTCCTCGTGTTGCTGCTCTTGATTTTGCTCTGGTTATAATAAATACTTTGGCTTACTTCATCTGGCTCCCGGATCATCTCGCTCTCTCTCACCTGCATTTGGGACCTCACCTCAGCAATTCATGACCAAAGCTGTAATTTCTTTTCTGAGAGTGTAGAAGTTAAAAAGCCAACAAAGACCTGTAACCTTATTTGTTGATCCATTAGTACCACACCAATCAATAGATGTCCATCTGTAACAGGAAGCTGTCTGCAGGATGAGACGAGTGCATCTGATCAGGGATCAGTCAGTAAAACCCTCACAAAGAAATGGTCGCTTCAGTCAGTCCAGCACCCAGGGGGTCTATGAAACACAAACAGAGGAAGGGCAAAGATTATTGAGTGTTGGAGTTTCTCCCCAGAACAAAACTAGCAGCAGCCAGTTAATTCATCAGAGATGCCAGCCACCAGGGCGAGCTGATAAAATCGACTTCAGGCACAAAAGACGAGGAGATCAAAAGGACGCCCTAGATGGGACAAAAGTCTGACACTAATAGAAGCAACATAGGAGTTTGTGCATGTGGCAGAGTGGACGCCGTATACATCTACGGGTTTATGACACACTAACAAACATTCCATTGATGCTTGACATATTTAATGCAATGTCTTTATTACAGAACAGTAGGCATGGTGTAACATTTTGCTTCCTTCCATCAATAGCCCCTCCAGTGATTCTTCAGCCCCCAGAGACTGTGTCACTCTCCAGAGGAAATACAGCAAGGTTCATGTGTAACAGTTCTGGAGAGCCTCTGCCCATGCTGCACTGGCTGAAGAACGGTCAGCCCGTCAAGCCTTTCAGACGGCTGAAGATGCAAAGTCCTGGAGTCCTGCTCATCAATCAACTGGCTCTGGAGGATGCAGGCTACTATCAGTGCATAGCTGACAATGGGCTTGGCACAGCCTGTGCTACTGCCAAGCTGACGGTCATCGTGAGAGAAGGCCTGCCCAGCCCGCCTAGGCACCTGACTGCTACTCCGTGCTCCAGCACCACTGCCCTGCTCGCCTGGGAGAGACCAGAGTTTAACTCAGACCAAATAATCGCCTACTCTGTGCACTGCCAACACACTGCAGGTGGGTTTCCTTCAAGATGAGCAGTTTCACATGTAAATGAATGCATTTAATACAAGTCTTTTCTTAGGCTATGACAACGTGGAGGATCGGTTTGCGATGAACAATGACACCACAGAGTATCTTGTCAAGGAGCTTCTTCCTCATACTGCCTACACTTTCTTTGTGGTGGCTTATTCTCCCATGGGAGCCAGTCCTCCATCACTGCCCGTCACCGTGGAGATGCTGGAGGATGGTGAGTGATTAAACTATTCCACAAACACAGCACGACCGCACACATGAATCAACCATGACAGCCAGGGTTGCATCACTTTCTCTTTCTGGAACTCCTCAGGACTCCTAAGATCTTATAAATGGTCAGTGTCAGCATAGTCACTTTAGAGTGTTGGAAGCAACTCACTGAAGACTCAGGCTTTATTTTATTTATTTTAAATCAAAGTTGTGCCCTGCTGCTCAGAAGTTTTGTTCCCACAGTGCCAAGCGCCCCTCCTCAACTGTCTGTGGCGAGCACCTCCCCCACCGACATCAGGCTGACGTGGCATCCACCGTCCTCGCAGCACATCCGAGGATCCCTTACCCGCTACCGCATTGATTATGGTGCACTGGATCAAAGTAAGTCACCTCCACCAGCAACGAGTGGCTAAAAACGTTAACCTTGTTAGTAGCCCTTGGTGTACTTTAGATTTGTCGCTTTTTTAGATTACGATTTTGTTTGATCTTAGTTTTTAAGAAAACTTGTTGGTGTCTAGTCAGATAGCATGTTTTTTGTGTCATTTAACACTTGATGGATAATTTAGCAGAAAAAAATAACTTTTTACAAAATATTCTATTTGTCCTACATTCTTAGCTTAATGAAAGAAGCTTCGGCAGCATCAGTATCTAGCTAACAAATGTGTCAGTTTATATTGATTTAGATTTTATTGTTGGTGGCAGGTGCCGTAGTCTCAGTGGAGGTGAAAGGGAATGAGACCTACTTCACCCTGAGAAGGCTGCAGCCGAACCAGATGTACCGTCTGAGGATAGCAGCAGGAACTGGTGTTGGCTTTGGCATTCCCTCTGAGTGGGTTCAGCACCAAACATTAGCCCACTACAATGACAGTGACCAGAGCATGGGTAAGAAGGGAGTGACAGGGTGCAGTGCAGCTAGTGCTGGCTCCAGCGATGATGCCTTCAGGGACGCTCAGAAATACGGTAGTTTACATAAAGGCTTTCAGACAGGATAGACTCTGACTCTTTATGAATCGATTCTGAATCTTTATAAATAAGAATCGCGATTTGGACATGAATCAGGCACCTCTAATAGGATGTCGTCTCGGCTGAAGTCCTGCTGCCTTCTGAAAAGGAACGGAAAGCCCGTGTAGATGTGATTTGAATTCTGACTTTACAGTTTTGGACCATCAGTAAAAATCTAATCAATAACAGATCGAGATCAACAGACAAAGAATTAAGAAATCAAAATGAGACATAATGAGGTACAAATTGCTGTCTAAATCGAATCAGAACAGAATTTAGACACCTTGTTTGTTACAGACAGCTCCTTCGGTGCCCTCAGTTTGGTAAAATAGTCATAATAGTTCAAACATAATACATCATAATAGTTGTTCTGACAGGATAAAACAGCTGGGAGCATGCCACGATCAGGTCAGTTAGAACGTTTCCTAAAACAGTTTGTAAGAGTTCATGCAAATTATTTTTCATTTTTATTAAATTACAATAAAATTCACTTTTTATGGACATTGTTGAAGAACTTTGGACATTCAACCAGACGTGTCAGGCAGCTGCAAATGACCATAACATAAATAAACAACCATGTAGTGTGGAATTCAGGATGGTCTTTTGTTTCTTAAGAAAAACCAAATAAGATCTGGAAATGATCCTAAAAGCTTCAGAAATGGATTTTTCTCATATTATGAATAACAGGATAGAATAAACAACCAAGCTGTCACAGAGGTGTAAAACCCAAGGGTGCTGCGCTGGATTCATGTCCATAACTGTTGTTAGAAGCTGTTTATACATCAAATATTCTCACCTGTCACCCTACACTCAGATCAGAGAAATGGATGGGTGTCTGGGGGTTTGTGTTGATGCTAAGTTTGCTTGTTTTTCAGTGATTTTCGCTCCTACGGAGCTGAAGGTCAGACCCAAAGAGAATATGATCAATGTGACATGGCAACCATCACCGAATCATACGCTGGTTTCTGGTTACAAGCTGTCTTACCAAGAAGCAGAGGCTGACGAGTCCTCCGGTGGAAAAAGGTCCCAACATACCCACACCATCAGGCTACGGAAGAAGGCTAGGCATCATCTGCTCACCGGCCTGGGTAAGCTGTTGGCTTCTCCAGTCATCTGACAACATGCCACTGTTTTAGTTTTACTTGCACTCCTGCTGTAGGTCACATGTTTTTTAGAAGAGGAAGTGAAATAACGTTTCATTGGTGTCTTTGGCAAATTCTGTTTGGAGAATAATATATGGAAAACATGCAATTCAATTCAGTTTATTTATACAGCATCAATTCACAACAAGAGTCATCTCAGGGCACTTCACAAAGTCAACCTGAACTAGGACTGGGTAATAAATCGAAAATGTATTGTTATCAAAATTTCTGACTTTTATTGATATTGTTTTTCTCATGTCAATACATTTGGTAATAAAAAAATTAAAGATGTGTGTAGGTTGGTGACATTCCTGTCCCTATAGGAAGCTGTACCACCTCGAGTCACATGACAACATGACTCAACGTAATACATGTAACAGCCCCATCTAGTGGACAACTTTTTTTGTGCATACATGTAGTTATCGTCCATTTATCGTTATCGAGGTTCAATATACAGTGATATTGATTTTAGGCCATATCGCCCAGCACTAACCTGAACCTACTTATCAGTGCATTGAGTTCAGTTAGTTAAAGGTTTCCTACGAAGAGATCTCATCTGTGTTCCTTGTTTCAGTTCCTGACCGACAGTATGAGGTGAGAGTTTGGGCGTTCAACAAGCAGGTGGATGGGGCAGCTGCCGTGTGGAAGGGAAGGACGGACAAGGCTACCAAACGTGAGACTCTTTTCTGCAGAACATGAAATGAACAGATCGTAAGTGTCTGGAGATGGACCAGGGTGTTAAATTAATGTCATGTTAACTTGTGTTCTAGTACCGCCGACAGTCGGTCACCCCCCTCCAATCCCCCCGAGCAGCATCCAAGCCATGGCCAACGGCTCCACCTCCATCTGGCTCCGCTGGGAGAAACCACGGTTCAGCAACATACGCATCATCAACTACACGGTGCGGTGCAGCCCGGCGGGAACCACCAACGCATCCCTCGTCACCTATCACACCAGGTCAGATGGTTAGGATCAAAGTCAGTAATGTAATCAAATTCTCTGACTTGTGATGAAAAACACTGGATGATCTCTACAAATGTCCACGGCTCCTTTTGGGTCTGCTTTAACCACACAAGATTACCTGATATAAATGATGGAGCCATTTCAGTCAGATCTAGAGAACAACAATTTGCTCCGTTGGGACGTCTGACCATTTGTGTGTTTACTGACGCTGATTTGTTGTGGCGGCCATCTTGAATTGTATTCCAAAACCTGGCTGTAGATCCAATTACTACTTTTGCTAAATAAATTAGACTTTTGTTCTGTTTGTTGGTAAAATACTAAAGGATGGGACTCACCCCGAATGGCTAACTGAAGGGTGCACAATCCTGATCCTGAAAGACCCCTCAAAGGGTACAGTCCCATCCAACTATTGCCCAATAGCCTGTCTCTCCACAACATGGAAGCTCATGTCATGTCAGGCACCATAGCGACTAAGATAAGTGGGCAGATGGATCGATACATGAGCACAGCATAGAAGGGCATCAGCAGAGATACCAGAGGAGCCAAACACCAGCTGCTGATAGACCAAACAGTCGCCCAGGACTGCAAAACCCGACGCACCAACCTGTGCACGGCCTGGATTGAGTACAAGAAAGCTCAATGCTGCACTCATGGATCATTGAATGCTTGGAGCTGTACAACATCAGGAATAGTATAAACCAAACAGCAGAACAAGCAGCGTGTAAGACAATAGTTACAATAAAACATTGAATACTAAAAATATAAAAGTAGAAGTCCAGTGTAGGGAGAGAGTATGAACAAAACATCTAAGAATCTGGCCAGAGGACCTGACCTGACCTAATCACTCAGGAGGACCGGGGTGGGGGTGTGGAGTAATGTAAACCAAACTAAACTAGTACAGTGTACTACAGAGAAGGTATCAGGGAATTACTAAAGAATGGTAACAGGGAATTTCTAGACACAAGAAAAATATGTTTTGGTGTTTAAATCAAACAAATCTGCACGTTCAATGGAGTTTTGACAGTTTGTACAAACGCTCACACTCAAAGGACACCTTTGGTGTTTCAGTTCTGCTCTGCAGCTTCTGCTCGGAGGACTGAAGCCTTACACTCGCTACGAGCTGGCGGTTCAGTCTAACGGAGTGGATGCTGTGGGACCCTTCAGTGGAACCGTGGAGAAGTCCACTCTGCCTGACCGTGAGTTTCCACTCCGCATGATCTCTCTCTCTCTCTCTCTCTCTCTCTCTCTCTCTCTCTCTCTCTCTCTCTCTCTCTCTCTCTCTCTCTCTCTCTCTCTCTCTCTCACACACACACACAAAAAACTATTTGCCTTAAAGCCACAATGTGTAATATTTTTACCTGTTTACTACCAAATTCTGTGCATCCAGTGCACAAACTTGTCCTTTTTCATTAATATTTCTCANNGGGGGGGCGCTCATGTTTAATGGAGTTTTTGACGAATAACTTATAAATGTGCCCACATTCTCAAAGTTTACACAAATTTCTCACAAGGTCCTGGCAAGCTGCAGAGTTGCATCAGTGGGTTTGTAGGGGCCTCTGACATTTACATACCTTTTATTGCTACAATAATTTGTTGGAATACTTACAAAAAATCATCAATGTGATTTTTTTGCAAAATGTAAACCATTTTCTACCATGAGGTTTAGACAGTCCCTCTGCTCAGAACAAAAGGAAAATATGCTTAACAAAAATGATCAGGAAATTATTAGGGATCATCATATAATTAAGAATTACTGTGAGACTAACTCACAGAACACCAAACATGAAAACATCTGAAAATATTCCAGAATCCTCAGACGGTTATGGCTGTGTTCATGCTGCTCTGAAGAGTTGGTTCTGATTAAATGTTTAGGAAGAGCTGGAGCTGCAGGGAGATGCAGCTTTATCTCAGCTGTTTGCTTGAATACTTTAATAAACCACTGCTAAGGTCAAAATGTTACAACTCTGCTTTAGTGCTGCATAAATGTTACAACATTATGAAATGATTTCATGTTTGTACTCCAGCTTCCTTAATTCTTCTACTGCCCAGATCAATATATTAGGATGACTTTGACATGAGTGAGGCTGCAGCATGCTGGTGGCCATTTCTCACCAGAAAAAAGTATTTATGTTGTTAATATTAGGTTTTAACCTTTCATTTATACAGCTACTGGTTTTAACGGAGTTAAATACTGGCGGTGGTTATGTTCAACTCCGAACTTGACTTGAAAAAAAACACGACGAGCCTCGGGGGTAAATCTCTAAAGGCTGAAAGGAGGTAAATCTGCTACAGTCCTCGACAGAAAAACTGTGTTATTTAGTGGTGATTTTTGTTTGATTTGACAAACTTTAAACTCAAAGCCGCTGCTCGTGAGCGCCGTGAGGGTGCGACGCTGCCAAAGCGTCTGTTTCCGCGACTGTGATTGGTCAAATGACGACACGCTAAAACAAAGATCGTTTGTGAACAAGATGAATCCCCTCTTTCCCTTATTGACTGCTGAAACCAGAACGGCTTAGTTGGCTTAAAAACGGCGATTTTGCTGAAAAGCGAAAAGTTTAGGTATGAGATTGGACAAATGAACCACTCACCCGGAAGTCCCTGCCCAACACAACGTCCTCGTTTACCCACTGTAATCATGAGGTAGCAGCGCGAGTTAACGGATCCTAGCAGACAATTACCGGAACGCGTCCCTTCAAAATAAGAGAGTTCCCGGATCTTGTTCCGGCAAGATCCGGCTCAAATTAAGCTCTGCGGTAGCCATGTTAGCATTAGTTACCGGTAGTTTATTTCCACAGCGTGTCCCCGGCTCCAGCCAAACCTCATCGGCTATCCGATCGCTAAACAGCCAGTGGTTGATGTTAGCTCCATCTCGATCCTCATTGCGGCGCACACCGATCAGCTGATGGCTAACCGGCAGACTCTTGTTTACTCCGCTGCTCTGATCCACATGACACCGGACGCCACAGCTGATGCCACCCCTCCTCCGTGTGTGAATCGGTGACAGATAGCTATGCTAGCTTCCTTCAGGACTGGTAGGTTGATACAACAGCTAACAGCAGTGTTTCCCCTAGAAATGTTCACAGCCGTGATGTTTGTTGACTAAGGGGGGTGTAGGATAGCGCCGCCTCGTCGCGCGGGGGGAGGGGGGTGCGCGCGCATCGTCTCCGCGGGGGGGGGGGGGGGGGGGGGGGGGGGCTACGTGTGGCATTATGCATTAAGACTGAACACTCATTAAAAAATGTTTTTTACCTGCTTGAGTAGTTATATGCTTTGTGTGGGTTAGGCTACAGAGACTGGAAATAAATCAATCTCATGCTTTTTTATAAAAAAACGAACCAGATAGCTGGAGTGAATGCTGGAGTTGTTGCCTTTTTGAGTGGGCCACCGTAGCTGCAATACTTACTCGAAACTGCATGGCGCTAAAGAGTCGCAGTTTTTACCATGATTTCTATGAATATCACTGATAGGGCCTTTAAAGTAGACATATCATGCTTTTAAATTCTTCCTTTTTGCATCTAAATCATTCACTTGTGGTCCATATACAGTGGAACTGCAGTTCTTAGGTCTGAATTAATCATTATTGTTTCTGTCAGTGAATCAGGGGGTGTGATGTTCTAATGATAGTGGCTTCTTAGAGGTCTGAGGTGTAGGGCTTACCTAAACATCATTTATGAACAGCTGTGTCCCAACTGAGCACATCTGGGCTTTAGTCTGACATCCTGTCAGTGAAAGATGCTCCAGCCTCCTGGATGTAGACTCTTAAAAAAAGCAAAGGTGCATTTTTACTTTTGTTATAATTATTTTACAGGTTATTTTAGCAGCTTTCTGTCAGTCACACTCATACAGAGTGTTAGTTTAGCTGTATCTGACTTGATCCGAGTTAGTTTTTATTTCTGCAGTGAGCCATGAAACCTCACCTCACTTCACCCAGAGATTGTTCTTTAAAACTTGTATTAAATCCACTGTGTTGACGCATTTTAACGACCTTATTTAGCGCTGTATTTTTGCATGACATTTGCAGCATGCTAGGTTTACTTCACTCTCAAAAAGTAAGACAGAGAGTCTCTGCTGGGCTTCAAAGTATGAGCAGATATCTGGTATGATAAAAGGCATTCATGAGAATTTGCAGATCACGTTTTTTTCTACAAAGATCAGCCAAATCCACATTTATCTAGTTACTAAATAACTAGCACATAGCACTAGCTTAAACAGGCCCGGTGCTAATGCTAGCAAAACAGTAGCCCATAAATACAATTCTAAAGTAAAGTTTGCAGACATTTTAGAGTTATATGAAGCTTACCGCTTGCTGCTGTGTCCGTTACTGCCATATTCAGAAGAAATGACCCCTCAAAGTCCTTCTCCGGACCGTGCTGGAGGACTTCATATGCTGTCTGTCTGTCTGCTGCCCTGCACTAGAAAAGTACCCGTCTGCCGGCCAGCTCCGTCACGGCTGGTCCACGTCTCCTTCTGTGTTTTTTTTAGCAGTAGTCACCAGCCTGACATGTGAAAATACTGCCACACCACTCGTCCTTAAAGGGAATAAAACTTAAAATTTTGTGTGGCTCAGAATAACGAACATTTGGACTCTCCACTCCTGACTTATTCCATCTCCACATTGGACTACAAAAATCTTAGCGAGAAGAAAAAATGGTGGATTTACTTTCTGTGTAGCCGGAGGTCCAAGACCATATTTGGAAGTTATCATGACGACATAGTAAAAATATGAAATAGTCAAATTTAAAAACTGAACCGGTGGACAAATATGACCAAAACTTTATAATTAAATACAGAAATAGCACCTATAGTGAATAATATAATACTTTTTGCACACTTAGACACTTAAAATGTGAAAAATACTGTATTAAGGGATAAAAAAGTGGGTTTTTCATGATATGTCTCCTTTAAAAGTCTTTTATGTTGAAATGAATGCTCTCGTTGCCTCCTAGCCAACAGAACTTCCGTTGAGCGAGTAGATAAGAACGAAGCTCAGAAAGAGCTTTGCTGTTCCAAACATAGATAAGTGTAGTTATTACTGAACAGCTGGTTGGTAGAAATGTGAGTAAATGTATTTCTCAGTGTGAAAGAGGAGGTCCTCTTAAAGATGTGATACTTTATTAATCATATTTCTGCAGTTATGATACTGCAGCCTAATCCTGTGCATGTACAAACTGATGAAAGCTGATTTATTTCTTTGCTACAACAAAAACTAGGAGAGATTTTCACTTTGCAAAGTCCTCATCTTCATGCCCGTGACAGTTTGCTTCAGGGTGTTTTACATGCTGCTGATTATGTGCTCACTCATGCAAACCACTGTGTTAGCTGGCCTGTAGCCAGTGAAAATGGGATTCTGTGTTTGGCAGCAACTGCTAATAACTGGCTGTAATAAAGCGCTCAGGTGTTAGGATGGCTCCTTCGTTGGCCAGCAGCTCTGTTTGAGCACTCAGGTGTGGTTGGTGGCTTTTAATGTCATTATTATGGCAGATCAACCATCACAATCTCCACTAGCTTGCATCATCACCTGAGCCCTTGCCCATCCTCCCATTGCCCTGGTTGCACCTCATTTCCTGTACCCAGGTGGCAGCGACACGAGGATACAGACGGCTATCGCACAGCAAGACAGCCCCCTCCACCCCTCCCAGATAATGTAGGCTCTCCAGCTGTGAGGCCTCATTACTGACCTGATCCTGCTCTCTCCCTCAGGGCCCTCCACACCACCAGAGGAACTGCAGCTGAGTACGCTGGACCCCTCTTCTGTGCTGGTGAGCTGGCGCCCTCCACTGGAGCCCAACGGTATCATCATCAGCTACAGGATTTTGTACAGCATCAACCTCAGTGAGCCTGAGCACTTATGGAAAAATCTCTCAGAGGATGGTAGGTTTTTATTTGGAAAACATGTAGACTGATGTCTAATTACTGGCAAATAACGTGTTAATTACAGAACACCCCCCCCCCCCCCCCCCCCCCCCCCCCCCCCTCTCCTGCTGTCTCTGTCAGGTGGTGTTACGAGTGTGGCGGTCCATGGTTTGTCCACTGGGACGCGTTACTTCTTTAAACTGGGAGCTTCTACAGAAGTTGGGCCAGGACCCTTTTCACCTGTAAAAGATGTTCAAACACCTCTTCCCAAATATGGTGTGTAAGGCACTACCGAGAGTATTATCCTGCTTTTATTAACACAGACAAAAAATGACATATTATTATTTAGATATCATCACTTTATGTCGTGTGGGTATTTAAAGTAGGCTAAAAATAAGAATACTAGAAGGTTTTGTTGCATCACATAAAGCTGACTTTAAAGGATTTGAATTTATAGAATAAAAATTTGAAAATAAAACTCAAATTTAACCGAGACTAATGGACTTTAAATAAAACATGCAAACATTCTATGCAAACTCCAACAGGGAGCTATCTGAGACTTTTAGAAGCTTTGTCCATGAGTTTCATTTCTTTGAAAATTAGTTCAAATCCAACCAGAATTGTTGCACATGTTGCCCTTTTACACTAGAGATAATACGACACTATACAATCTAACAAACTTACATTTTGAAGCTGAATCATAAAGAAAATAAAAAAACATTGAGAAGGACAACGAAACGTTTTGGATCACGGTGATGCTCTCAAGCTGACTAAACACAGATTCTTATCAGTCCCAGGATTTCTATAGGCATCTAACCCTAACCCATGTGCTCCATCTGAGCTGCCAGTAACCAGTGTGACTGGGATTGGTGGGGGGGAGAGTTCCTGCCATCTGTTTTCTCTCTCTGCTCCTACTCCACCCTGCCAAGTATAACTGAATATCAATGAAGGTCTGCTCTCTCAAGTTGTTTCAATGAAAAGGTCTTCCTGCTTGTGGAACCTTACATTACAGAAAATCTTTTAAAGTCCTGAGCCTTTCTTTAGTTGAGAGCTGTGACAAGTAGATCGTTTTTAATAATATGAGCAAAATGATTTTAAAGAGCAAACTTTTTTTATTTCCGGTATTTTCCCAGAGCTGGACATCCATGCTGTTACAGGCATCATATTTGGTGTTTGCTTGGGGCTGATATGCATCCTTCTCTGCATGTGCTACAGTTTTCGTAACAGTAAAACCAGGTAAGATGTCAGCATAACTGAAATAATTACCACCCATTATGTTTTTGTCATCCGTTATGTCCTTTAAAATGTCAAATAAACATCAGCTCCAACAATTACCAACATTATTTTCTCCTCAAATCTCAGCCTCCTCTTCCATCCGTGTCATTGATCCAAACAGGGAGATGTCTGTAGGTCTGCGCTCCACAGCCGTGGCGTCTCCGTTAAGGAAAGGTGGCTTCCCTGTTCCCGCTGACGTGCCAGACTGCAGCGATAGCCACGAACTGGAGACGCTGATGCCTCCAGGAAGCCAGGAGTCAGCTCAGCAGCCAACAGAGGACCCAGAAGCACAGAGTCTGATGGCGAGCACCACTCTGGGGGAGGGGGAGGATGCCCCTGCACCTGAACCCAAGGTCAAAACCTGCAAGGGGAGTGCTCATTTCCACATGGGCCACTGGTATTTTGTGCTTTTTTGTGTGTGTTAATAGAAGAGAATAGAGCTCATTTTAATGGCTCCACTTTGCTGTTTCCTTTGCAGGTCATCTGGAACGGCTCAGTAAGTCATAACTGGGTCAACAGGATCACAACATACAGAGACACCATAACAGAAGACTCACCAATGGTGATCAACGGCGCTCTAAGCATGTTTTCCACTGCCAACGGCATGGTAAAGGCACAGTGTACATCTTTTTGTCAGTCTGGTAAAAGCAGGTTTTACTTAAGGGTCCGACTCAGTTTTTATTAAAAAAATAAAAAGGAACAAAACATTTCCTGTTGTTTTAAAGCTTCACAGAAACGATATAACTTCTTATTATAATCAAATCATATAAAGGTTGAATGATCAATTTAAATTAAGACAACTAATTAAGATAAAATAAGGCCCCTGTGCCTCTTTTCTCATTGGCTATCCAGATGATCAAAAATATCAATGAAAGTCAAAACATTCAAGTCCAAACCTTTTACCAGAAAATCACGAGAGGAAAACAGAAGATAATTAAAACACATTTTTTCTTTCTCTTCCAATATTCAAGATGACTTCAGTGTGATGTTTCATCACTGATGACATTCCTCATACATGCCAACATGTGCTGATTGTGTGTGACGCTGTCCTTAATAAAACCATCAACCTAAAACAGCACGGCCCATCAAAGTTTTAGAGAAACAAAATAAACATAAAAACATGGATCAGGAAAAAGAAAGATATATTTATATCAATATATAAACAAAAAACTCACACTGGGTCCAAAGTAGCGAAATTGTGCAATTACCCTTTAAAAGCCTGGAATATGAAAATGTAGATTTTAAATCAAATCTATTCATTGACTCAAATTAATATAACTCGTCTTTATTTTGTAATTAAATGATAATGTAACAGTAACAAATAAAATCATAAGACCCCCACTAGGGGGCAGCAGACATGTATAGGATTAGACAGCAGGTTTCTGATGAAGGTACTAATCCTGATGCTCCATCTGGAAGATTTAAGGACACAACAGCCTTGATGTAAATTTGTGCTCTTTTGCCGCGCCCACGTGCTCGGAGAAGCGCTCATGACATCACTGATATCTTCGCGCCAATTTTGGAGACCACTCTCCTTATTTGGTGAGCCTTCTGAACAGGCATGCTCCACCAAGAGCCCTCCGTTTGGCTGATAGGGAACTGTTGGTGGTTCCACATTTGAAGTACAGGTCACAGGGGGATCGTGAGTTCTCGGTGCTAGCTCCGAGGCTATGGATGCTGGTTTTTAAGACACATTTTTATATCATGGCTTTCCAACAGCAGATGTCGTAGCGTGGCTTCATTATCCTGTGTGTAATGTGGGTTATTTTTATCAGGTTTTATGTTTTTATGGCTGTTTTACTTGGACTTGTTGTGTTGCTTGTTGAATTGTCCAGCACCTTGGGCATCTGATAATGGAAGGAGCTTTATAAATGAAGTGAAATGAAATTAAATGAAAAAATGGCCTCTATCTCACAACACTCGTTAACCTTCTGGTCTGGTTTGTAAGTTCGATTAAAGTCAATAGAGTTAAACATGGTGCCATAGAAGATATTATGACTGAGGATGCAGGAGATAAAACAGTGAGCATTTTTCTGGTGAGGAGACAAAATAAGCTTGTTCATTGTGTATTTTTTCTCTAAAGCTGGTGTAAACCAATTAAAATTAGACATGCTAACACTCTAGGCTCACATAAAGGGCTACGACTGATCGACTTTGTTTTGTTGCAGGAACTAGACGACCGCCTGTGCACTTCGCTGTGCAGTAACAAGGTGGAGGCAGAAGTCATCGTTCACTCTGAGCTGTCTGACCCTGGCAGGGAGAAGGAGGAGGGGGACAGCACCAGAGGGTCCTCATTATCAGAGGAGGTTTATTCCCCATTGAGTCAGCCAAGTTCACCAGGACAGGTGGAGCCAATTGGAAAACTTCAACTGGCTGAAAGTCCCTCGAGTCTTCCCTTGAAAACATTTGTGGCGAATCACAACGGGGGGCTAGAAAGCACGGGGCACAAGCTGAGTGCAGATGACGAGCTGCAGCGGGACATGGGGTTAACCAACGGCTTCCACTCCCCTAAGACAGTGAGGTCTATGCTGAGGTCAGAGCAGATTGAAAATGGAGACAACAGACTCTGCCCATCTGCAGTAGGAAAGGCCATCTCTGCAGGACTATCGCCTGCACCCTTTGTTAGCTCCGGCTTTGTCCACTCTACCTCAGCAGCACACACGTATCTGTGTCCGTAGCTTCTGCGCGATGGCCACACATCAAAGAAATTCCAGACTGATTTTATTTTATATACCCAGGAGGAATCCATAGGAAATATTTTGATGTACATTTTTGCTGGATTCAGTTTTCTTCCTTGCATAGATTTCTAGGTCTTCACAACTCATTTCACATGTGTACATACTGTATGTGTTTTTGTGGAGAACGGTTTAGGGGTTCCCCATCTATACACATGTTCTCAGTTTTACCATAACAAGGCAGATGGATGTGAGCTGGAGAAGGCTGTTCTCACCGTGTCCACTCAGGAATGAGAAAACCCAGGAAGTGAGCGAGCATCTGAGCAGGTTTTCATCAGCAGCATTGGGATGGTCTGACGCTTCGGTACGTGGATGCTTCTGTAATGTGGCACTGAGGAATTTGCCTTAACACATATGTTCACGCTGTGAGAGTGTGTTTGTCTCTCCAATATCCTGCTGTCTCAGGGTCCAAATGCTCACACACTGAAACCTACTCACAGGGATCACAGCTGATTCCAGTTGTGCATAAACTCATATTTACACAGTTTTTAAGTGTGTAAAGAGTCTCAGGTGCCTAATTCTTCTAGGTGCATTTATAACTATATCTTTTTTATTGAGGATCAGATCCCGTACAGAACATGTCAACATGAAGGAGGGAAGTTTTAAATAAGTGTACAGATTTGGTTCACTTTGCTTTTAATGTTTATTTAAACGTTGGTTTTGATTTTGTGCCTAGAAGTTGGGGGAAAGCCCATGAGGAGATTTTACAATGATCCATCTGCAGACCGGTTCCAGCTCTTAGTTAGAGGTCCACACTGCTGTCAACGACTGTGCAGGTTTTTAGCCTTTATGGTGACACGGTTCTTTTAATGACTGCCACATTAATGATAAATTTTTTCCTTTAATGTTTCAAAAATCTCCAAATTGTCAAAATGTTAAAGGTGTGGAACACTGAGAAACCATTTTTAGATCAAATAAAAGATAAAAAGAAAAGAAAAATAGTAAAGTCTTGATTTGGTTAAAGGTGTGGATTGCTGAAAAATAATTTTTTAATTAATATGTCTGATTATACTGGGTCCCTAAGTTTTTCGTGCAGGCTGAACATGAAAATAGTCTCCTACACCTATCTCCTGCATTAGCTTCTGATAGAAAATAGATGGTGAAACTCTAGGATTAGAAAATCCTGACAGATCTACATCACACTGTCACCTAACATTCATGGACTCACCCATCTTGACTCACGACGGGGAAGTCTGTTGTTGGTTTAGCGTCCAGGAAACAGCAGAGAACGCCTTTGCTAGTAGAAGCTAACCGTTAGCATTAGCAACTCCACCACACAGCAGAACTCCTCCAGGCTTGTGTTATTTGTGGAGATAAAACATCAACATTGCAGAGCAAACAGAGTCAATGGTAGAGTCGTGTTGCTGTTAGCCAATCAGAGGCGAGATGTCCACATATCAGGAAATAAGACTCTAACTTCTAGTTCCTGAAACAGGCGCACCAGAGCTGTTTTTCTTAAGTGCAACTTACAAGGCCTTCATTCCTACTAGAGACCACAGATGCATTGATTGAAAGAATGATCCACACCTTTAATAAATCTCAGCATCCATAAGCTCCTCATCTGCTCAGTCAGGTTTCTTATGATGAATACATTCATATTGTGTAGTTGAGTTAAAGTTGAAGCGATGGACTGGTGCGTCTCTTTTCCTCGTCAACAGCACTACCTCATTTCTCTTCAGTGTTCTGTTTGTTTTTCTGTGACTATAGCACCTTTATATGACACTTTTTAAAGCGTGTCTGATTCCACAGCCTTGAGTTTAAAAAAAATACCTGGTTGTTTGACAACTGTCTGGTTTTGCTTTGTGTTGAGTCTGTCTGTGCATCCTTTCCATGATGTTTCTGAGAATGAAGCCAACATTCAATACTACATTCTGTATTCAGCTAAAAGCACCCACAGTGCGATTTGTAAGCAAGCACGTACTTAGGGACACTCAGTAGCTGCAGCTGGTGCCATTGTTTGCATGTTTTTTGTAAGAAAGTTGCAAACTGCTTTAATTCAGTGCTTCATGTTGGAAAGGGTTGTCGAAGAGAGACTGCATAATGATTTAAAGAGATGTTGCTTGTAGAACTAAAACTCAAGCTTTGGTTGTGTGAATTTGAAGTGAGAAGGCTTTAGTGTGTCACGCATCTGCAAAGGTTGCGATCAGTTAAACATGTAAACTTGACACTAAAGAGAAGGAAGTGTGTGCTTGCTTCTTGACAAAATACTGTTGATAAGCCGGTTTATTTCCTTTTGGATTGGATGAATGAAATCAGAGGAAACTAGACATACAGATGTTGGATCGTAGGCTCAGAGTGATAACCAGCTGTGGGGTTAGGGTTACGGTCAGGGAAAACAAGGGTTATCACCATAGGAGGGAATCTCAACGCAGAGAGCTCCACAGTCTGAGACTGAACTCCAACCAAGACTACACATGCCCCCACAGAGCAGGGTTCATCTAGATTATGATGGGATGGAATGGCCTTCCTGTAGTCCAGACCTCTACCTGTGGGTGTGCCGTTTGTGCCAGAATGACCAGCCCAGCCACTTTAGCTGACTAGTGATGAGTACTTTCTGAGGAGGTGGCACCAGGCTGATCGTGGTTCATGCCAGAGGCTCATCAAAGAAACACGACCAACTGGCAGTGAAACACCCAATCTAATAATTTGATGATGGCAGAAAATTGTTTCATTTTCAATCCATAAATTCAGCTCTGCTGCTAAACCCATAAATTAAGTTTGAATTAAAAAAAAGCTTTTCTGTGGGATAAGATTTATTGTGACAAGAGAGAAAATTGACCAAACTCCAATTTTCTGAACTTTTCGTGCCAAACTTTGTTCTTCAGCGTTGTTGCTTTTATTCTGCCCACAGCAGAAAGTCACTGGTCCTAAAAGGCCCGACTCAAATCCACCTGCAGCTGACATGGAAATGCTTTATGCCAAACTGAGCATGTCACACCAACATAACTTTGTGTTTTTCATAAAACTTGTAGTTTTGAACAAAATGCATGGGTAGTATTTCAGACACTTTTCTGTCGTGTCGTGTGTTTTCTACAGATGAAAAGACTGATTTGCTTCTTTTAAACTGCAGTTGTAGTCATTTTCCTGACAGACGTGAATGTTTTCAAACCAAAACTGTCAAAAAATCAAACAACAAAAGGGGTTCAGGCTGGTCGGAGTGAGGAGATTACTCCAGCAGTAAAAAACCCAGCTCACATGGGGGAAAGTTTAAAAAAGCTGCAGCTGCACTCATCAATCTAAAATGTCAAGTGTGTTTTAGTTTGGCTGTGCTCCTGTCTGTGATGTCAGAGCAGATTTTTATTTCTGGGAAACGCCTGCCGTGGCGTTATCGATCCAGGGGAGCCATTTAAATGTATCAAGAGCAAAAACGAGTGCATCTCAAGTCCTGGATGGAGATTTCTCTCAAACATTCCAACATACCTCTGTCAGCTGTGATTAGCTGAGGAACCATAGAAGAAGTGCTGGAAACCCACAGAGTGTGTTCGTGTAGCTCTGACAGGCTTCTTCCAGGCCTTGGTTCACTTATTTTTACTCACAGCTGCAGCAGATACCAGCAGCCACTTCAGTCGGGCTGTGAAACAGACAGAGATCAGTGAATCACAACACTGAATGGTTCCATGGCCCAGCATGTTTCACTGCTGCTTTGCACACAGCATCTTTTGTTATTGCATTAAATACTTCTCCATTAATGCTCATTAATGAGTAAAACATGCATTATCTTCACTGTTGTTAGCATTTGGACATTTCATTTAAAATCAGGCTGCCTTGAATGTGTGTTGTAGTCTCTTTGCGGTGGATTAGCTTAGTGTGTTTAGCTGACTGTAGATCTAAGATGGGGATTAGCACAAAAGCTGCCTCAAACCTACAGGATGTCTCCTTATAGGAGCTCTAATTACACAACTACGTCACTTCTGGTTGGCTAGAATCATAAACACTCATTTACAGAAGTAATAATTATGGTTTTATTGTGTATATTGCATCCTTTTTGTAAACATGTTATCAAAATGGTCATGGACATTGATTTGACTCTGAGCAGTTTCTCCATGCTGCACAGTTTGTGTTTTTGAGCAGAGATGATCAAAAGAATGGGCTAATTTTTCATCCTATCAGAGTGGGTTTGTGTCATTTCAATCTGTGTGTTGGTCTCGACTAGCAGCTAAAGGGTCTGCATATCTGTGTGTGTGTGTGGGGGGGGGGTGGGGGTGGTGGTGGTAATGGATGCAATCTAAACTGACTTCTAATGGAGCTCCTAGGAGGACAGGAGAGGGGGAAAAGGGTTTCTCATACACAAAATACTAGATAAGATGTAATGCACATCATATTAGAGCTGCACAATACATTTTGCTCACTTTTCTTCTTCTTGGCTGCAATAAATCATAGTTTGTTATTTTTGAAGGGCCATGCGTTCAAGCTCTACACCCAAATAATATTTTACCTTATGTGGACTTACTGCTGTAGATGCCCACACCTGACTCAGATGTTAATGGCTGAGATGCTAAAGCACATGCAAAAAGCTGTAAGCACCACCGTGACAGGACGAAAGGGGAGGAGTGGAGAAAATCTAGATTTATTGCAAGAAACATCATCACTGAAATATTAAATAAGGGTGCAATGTTTTCCCAATGTCATTCAGGCCTATACCAGAAAATGACCTGTATACATATATATATATATATATATATATATATATATATATATATATATATATATATATATATATATATATATATATATATATGTATACAGGTCATTTTCTGGTATATGATATATATATATATATATATATATAATATACGTTTCTTATGTGGTGCTTTTGAGGAATTGCTTTTTTCCCGCTTCTGTCTCCTTAGTGGCTTTGTACATTTTTATTCTAGTAAATTTAAAGCAAGGAATGAATGAATAAATAAATCATTACAGAACAAATGGTCTGGATTAGGATTAGGATTCTACCATACTACGTTTTTTGTAGAGCGCTTTTAACACGACATTACAACCGACCAAAGCGCTGCACATTAATAAAACAACCCAGGCAGAGATGGTCACATAGCTCATAACAAACAAGGAAGTAAAAACCAAACCAACACATTTTCTGTAGGCAGCCATACTTCTTCTCTACTCAGGTGCTCCATCTGTTCATGAATTGTAAAGATTCATACCAGCATATCTGATTAAGATGGGTCTGTTTTCTGATTTTACTTTCTATAAAGTGAAACCAGTACCGGTACATATGTGAACGTAAACTCTTATAAATACTCTGTAATCATTTCTCAGTACATTTCTGTCTCTGTACATTCTGGTGCTTAGTGATAAGCTAACTCTTTTTATTTAATGTTATAATGTGCAGTTAAACAATGGATCCTCCTGATTTTAGTTCTGCCTCTTGGATTCAGACAGCTGCTGTGGGTCACTGGTGACTCCCTGCAGCAGCTCCAGCTCCTCTGTAATCACTGAGCAGGACCTCATTCATCACATGCCCTCCTGCAGGGGCCAAGCTCTATGAGCTCTTAGTCGCTGGTGCTTTTTTTGTGGTGTGTCCAACTTTGAGCAGCCATCTTTATGGTTTTTACAGGTGATTTTTCTGAGCCTGTCGAACATCAGATGGATCACTCATTATCAGATGTTTAGAAAGTCCTTTTTCCAGAGGAACCAGATCAGGATGCATTTATGGTCTGTAGAAACATTTCCACTGTGTAAAAATGTAAAGATGCACAACTGTGAAAACATTTATGTAAATAAAAACAGGTGAAAGTGAACAGTGTGTGTTTTTATTTTTGTTTTACAGCCTAACATCAGCACACACCAATAATTATTCTAATGACTATCAACAAAGTTTGAGTTTGGCTGGAGGTAGGTGCTGCTCCTCCACACCTGAAGGTTCAGGTATCTGATGAGGATGTCTCCTTTCTCTGAAGGTTTTCTTTCCCTGGTAAATCTGTCGTCTCTTTGTTGGTGACTGAGATCTCAGCTGTTGGCATTAACTAACAAACATGAGTTCCTTAGTGTACAATCTCAGCTGGGTCCCTTCCAATAGAAGTTGTTAAACTCTGAATACTAAAAGTAATTAAACTCTTGTGGCTTGCAGTTAACTAAAACTCTCCAAAGTGTTTTGGTCCTAATCCAACAGAACAGAGGTAGGTAAACACAAATTGTGCCTCTGAGGCACAAGCCACAGCCGAATGAACCCTTCATGCTAATAATTGCCCTGCCACACTTTTAATTCTAGTATAACTCTATTTTAATGGTCCTATTAACAGGTGCAACTCTTAGAATGGCCAGTAGGGGGCAGTTGTGTCATTCCCCACAGTAACAGAGCAGCAGCACAAGAATGTGTGCCACTCCCATCACAAAGAACAGCTGCCTGAGAGCTGGAAGTCCTGCTGTTCTGACCTCACGCCTGGTTTGGCTCCATTTGTGTCGCTGTATAGATCGCTGGCTGCTCCGACAGCGTTACACAACCTCTAGAGCTGATAATTATTTCATTATCACACTGAGGTACACATGGAAAACAGAAAATGCATGCATCTGTGTGTAGGCATGTGCACATAAGTCCAAGAGTGAATCAGAGGAGGATGGCTAATTCCAACAGAGTGGGGACAGGAAAGACACGGGCAAACTTTAGGGAAAAAAAAGACAAAGAGGTGATGAAGATAATGGAGGTGAGATAAGCTCATGGGAGTTGAGACGGGAGCAATGAGGCCACGTCACACAGCAGAATACCCTGTAGAGTAAGATAAAAGCTTTAGCTGAGTGACAGAGGGGCTGCTCTCGCTATCTCCAGCCACTCATCACTGCAAATCAGAGAACGAGGTTTCCCTGCAGACATCTGGGGGAGACAAACATGCACTAACACACAAGTGAAGACATGAAGTCACACATGCACAGAGGCCAGGGTAGACACACACACACATGCATTCTCCTTCTCTGGGCACCTGTTTGAATATGTAACGTGTATCAGTGGGGGGTTGTGTCTCTGTCTTTTAGCAACATGGCTGCTAGCTCAGCCTGCCTCCTGTTTCACTCAGGTGAGGGTTGTGCTAATGAGGGGGGCTCGCTGCCTGTGGGGAAATAACTATGTGAAGATCTTGGAACGGCCCGTTCATTCTTCATCTTCCTGCATCTGCAACTTTAACAGCAAACCTCCTCGCTCGGCCGGAATTCGCTGAATGTTGGGAAGCCTGAAATGTTTACTTCAGTTACAGTGAAAAGCAGAGATAAAAAGTCTTATTTCCAACATTTTTGATTAAAAAATCTGTTGTTCTGTAAGATGAATTTGCAGTCACAACTGGGTTCTTATGGTTTTTTTAAAAGAGAAAACTGCTTTAAGCTTTAACATTTAGAAATAACCAAATACTTTTTCACTAAAATAATTTAAATCTATTTTAAATTCATTTCATATCTCACTGAAAACCCATCAAGGTGAGAGAGCGCTGGTGCAGAGCATCTAAATTTCATGTCTGCTTTTTGTGTTTATTCTACTCCTCATCAGAGCTGTGAAAACGGTCCACATTCCTGTAATTCTGTCCATTATCACCACATGTTCACTATCCTTGCTCAGCTACTCCATAGCTTTACTGCAGAAATTACCTCTACTGACAGATAAAACTCCTTGGCAGCGCGGGCCCTACTGGGGGTTAAAACCTGCCAATCAAACAGTCTCAGACTAAAAAGGCAGCACCCGGAGAAAGATAATGAAAGAAGATGAAGTAGAAGTTAAATGAATGATGTCAGGAAGAGTCCAATTTGATGAGATGAATGCAAAACGAGTCATCAGCTATATTTAGAATGCACATATCTAGAGTTATATTAGATGTAGAGCATCTAGAGCAGCTGTAGGTGGGCTCACAGGGCATAGCTGGCAGAGAAAGCAGTAATGGCTGTGGACTTTTTGCTTCAGCCTCTTCTGTCCGCTGGGATCTGTGTGCTGCTCTCCATTCACCGTTGGCTGGCCATGATTGGACCCCAGAGGGTAGACAGCTTTAAAATGCACTGTATACCAATTTTCTCCACTATAACCAGCAGTACAATGTCACCGTCTTATATGAAATGGTTACACCTCCCTCTTAAAAAGAAGTGATTAGTTAAAAAGACGATTTTTGAATTCATCTTTTGTTTGTGAACAGATGCATGTAACTCAAACCCACAGAAGTGAAGCAACAATACAGATGATCTAAGGTCGTACTCACATGCATCACATCCTCTGACCTGATGCCAAAACTACAGCAGCTCTTATTACACCACAGCAGAATCTCATCTCACCCCTCACTTGTTGGATATTACTTCAACCTTTCATGCGTTCACATGTGGGAGGGCTGCTCCAATTCATCTACTGAGATTAGGGGAAGACAAAGGGGCAAAGCTTTCTAGATATTAAAAACTGAGCTTATTTTTGGAGGAAACTCAAAAAACTTGGCATTCATTAAATCAGGGGATTATGGAAGCTTCCATTGGAGGGTTCTGGAGAGTCCTACAAAACAAAATCAGGCTGGTTTGTTTAAATGTTCTGGAGAAATCCAACATGATCGTTACTGACTGCTCTGACCACATGATGCGGGTCAGGTCATTCAAAACAGGTTAGGGTTTGTATGCATGCAAACAAAAACGTTAACAGGCTTTTTTAAGTGTTTTGCCATCAGGCAGCAACAGAGACAGCTAAATGGACTTCCACATGGTTCAATGTTTGGGGTTTTCCTGTGGGATTGCTAAGAACAAGTCGAGTTTTTAACAAAAATGAAACTAAAATAGTGATTTAAAGCTATTATAGTGAATCTACAGAACAAGCTAGGTTTTAAACACAAACATGATTACAGAACACTCACCCCTCCCCTTGGGTATCTTCCCCTGGCCGCCTCCACTGGAACCAGACACCTGCGATGCCAGAGGAAACGAGATAGCGCTAAACACCAGACATCGTTGAAGTGGTAGCAGTCGGCTGTTTCTACTTCTCTGATATGACAGACAACCGGATGGTCCAATAGTTGGTTTTGGTTCAAAATGTGTTAATTTTATACATATATATATATATATATATATATATATATATATATATATATATATATATATATATATATATATATTAGGGCTGTCAATCGATTAAATTTTTCAATCGCGATTAATCGCATGAGTGTCCATAGTTAAAAAAATAATGCAACAGGGGCCAAACTCAAATCAGCTGTGCCCCAACCCCCATATATTTCTCACAGTCACACACTGCTGGTGATGGTAAGCTACAATGTAGCCACAGCCGCCCTGGGGCAGTCTGACAAAGGTGAGGCTGAGACCGACAACCGGATAGTCCAATAGTTGATTTCGGTCTAAAACATGTTATTGGTGGAGGTTTTTATACAAATTTGAGAGAACCCCTTTATTTATTTATTTATTTATTTATTTATTTATTTATTTATTTATTTATTTATTTTAATATCCACAACATATTTATAGCTATATTATGTTAGAATGTGTAAAATGAGGCATGAAAGAATATTTTAAGCTAATTGGTTTTTCTAGTTTGCAATTGCAGCTTTAACTCTGTTGCATAAACTGATCAGAGGCGGACAAGAATGTTATTCAGTAGTGTGAAATATATACATGCCAGAGCATATTCTAGATAAAACTGCATGACAATAAGTTTGATACAGCCTTTAAAGTAAAGCCGTGGTAAGAGTGGTTTTCTTTGTGTGTGTACATGTGTGTAGTTCCAAGCTGGGTGCGACTGTGGTTGCGGTTGGTAGTGCAGCCTTGATCGTTAGGGCCAATGCAGGAGACTTATTTCCACATGAGTGAATAGTACAGCCTGAGTCTCAGTGGGCTGAGTGACCCACTTTTATCATTCTCCAAATATGTGTAAGTGTTGTGCTCCGCACATCACACAACGCTCGGCCGTTGTCTAAATTCACTCACACGCTGCAGCCAGTTTCCCGTGGCTAATAAGAGTTCCAGCAAGGCAGGACTACCTTTAATGTGGCAATTCTGAGAGACTCAGTAATGTCAACAACAAGAGTTTGCTTTACACTGGTTGTTACTGTCCAACCACTGGAACCCTGTGAAGATGCTGACTAATTTTAACAAAAAGTTGTGATGTCATGCACTTCAGCACCAAGGCATTAAGAATCCGTTTAATTTTTAAATCAAGAAAAGGTC
This sequence comes from Aphyosemion australe, assembly GCA_006937985.1. Taxonomy (NCBI): domain Eukaryota; kingdom Metazoa; phylum Chordata; class Actinopteri; order Cyprinodontiformes; family Nothobranchiidae; genus Aphyosemion; species Aphyosemion australe. The sequence goes on from SSNS01000217.1 coordinate 374,319, forward strand.
TGCTGGAGTTCACAAGAGACGTGCAACAACAGAAAGCTTCGTTAAGGTGTAGCAGAGTGTGTAGCTTCCCTGTCGTGAGTCAAGATGGGTGAGTCCATGAATGTTAAGTGACAGTGTGACGTAGATCTGTCAGGCTTTTCAAATCATAGAGTTTCACCGTCTATTTTCTATCAGAAACTAATGGTAGGTGTAGGAGACTATTTTAGGGTGACCAAACACCCTCTTTTCCCCGAACATGTCCACTTTTCACCCTCTGTCCGGGGAGTCCGAGGGGATTTCCTATATTGGTGAAAATGTCCGGGTTTTCATCCATGAGCAGGGTTTGACTTACGGGGGAGCTGGAAGCCCTCAATTTACACGCCCAGGGGTAGCCCGAAAAAATATCCTGTTTCTACCTATATTACATTATTTATATGGACTCTTTTAGCGTAGCGGGGATTCTTTTGAGCGGAGAGGCAGAGAGCGGCAGATTGCTGATTGTTGATGCGATCCAGGCAGCTGTGTCCTGCGCACGGCCACAGTAACATTCTCAAAGTTGCACCACCAAAAAATGACATTAACACACGATTGTTCATGTCTGCTCATATTATCTGGTACTTTCTGTCTTTTACTCATGTCTGATGCGTTCCGCTGCTGCAGAGCTCATCACCAGTGCTCTGATGATTTCAACTCACCCGCGCAACCACGCAGCTCGCAATCAGCTATTTTTCAGCCGATAGATTCATTTGAACTGCTTAGTTCAACAGTAGCTCATGAGGCGAAAAAAGGAGGAAGGCAGGAAACAGTTGTTTTCTGTTGGATGCAGAGGAGAAGCAGGAAGATCAGAGACAGACAGGACATGAAAATAGTCACATAAAAAACAAGAAAACAAAACAAAGAGCTTGAAAAGGTAGATTTATCCCATTACACATTTTTACTTTTATAAAGAAATAATTCATAAACATGTAATATTTATATATTTGATACAATTCAGATCACCTTCAAAACTCTGTCCCACACCCAGGGCTGTTTCAAGGCATTTTGGGGGCCACGGCAAATAGAACCCCCCACCTCCAGGCCTGGCTCCAGAGGAGGGCCCCAGTGACCTGCATCTAGGCAAGGGAACATGGTTTCCATTTATATTATTCATCATCATAAGGAGTCTTTGGGCTGCACTTTGTCTGATCCCTCACCTAAAACCTGTTTATCATAGGTGACCCTACCAGATGCAGAAAGCCTCAGACAACTTAGCTCCTAGGATCATTGGGGGCACTCAAACCCCTCCACCACGGCACGGCCACGTTTCAGCCTAGGGAGGAAAAAATCCCTGACCAGCAAAAGGAAATTGGTGATAAAGCAGCTGCAGGCTAATAAAACAATAATGGAGCATGTTATTGCTATACCTCCTCCTATAACCAGCTCAGTGGTCTAGTGGTATGAGTATCCACCCTGAGACTGGGAGATTGAGGTTCAAATCCCAGTCGGGTCATACCAAATACTTTAAAAATGGGACCCAATGCCTCCATGCTTGACACTCAGAATTAAGGGGTTGGATTGGGGGGTTAAAACCACTAAATGGTTCCCGAGCGCGGCTGTGTCTGCATCTCACCTCTCACCACGGAGATGGGTCAAATGCAGAGGACAATTTTCACGACACACCAGTGTGTGTGACAACTGATGGGACTTTAACTGCAAACCACAGCCTTGAAAAATCATTATAAGGCCTTTAACATTAAGCAAACAAAGAACACACTTCAACCAATGACACCTCATGAGTACAGAGAGTTCTGTGTATGAACAAAGGGACAAAGGGTAAAGTCAGAGGCAGCAGGGACAGTTGGGGATGCACGGGTCAGAGTAACAGAAGGTGAAAGCACCACATCTCTAACAATCAGAGCACTGACGTCTGTAAAGGCTAACGTAAAACATCAGCTACCCAGTGTAATAAGATTAGAGAGAGAAAACTGAAGGAGAAAGCAGTGCTGCGGGTACTCATTTATCAGAGTCAAAGACTACAAAGAAGAGACACCAAGGGACAAAGAGCTGCAGAATAAGACTCAGACTATCAAGTCACCTCACAAGAACAAAAGGATCCTGTGGATAGAGTGTACGACTTTTTTAATTGAGAAGTTACCGCAGCTCATAGTTTTCTCCATGTTTCACATGCTGTCCTTTTCTTTATAGTTAATGTCTGCAATAACCAACGTGTCCTTTTATCATCAAAAATGTTCAAACCCGTAAACACCGTTACAAATGATGACTCATATTCAAATTTCAAGGTTCTCTTGAGTCAGAAAATGTCAAATAAATAAAACAAAAAGTATGTCTGTCAGTCTTTTTAGAAATGTAACCTCCATAAAAGAATATTTCAAAAATACGTTAGCACAGTAGCAACAATGAATTCCCAGCCAGTGAGTGAGCAGAGAAAACCAAACAGGATGACCCATTTAACGCAAATGAGTTTAGTTTGAAGGCATGCAGGATTCCACAGTAAACAACAATTAAACAATAAACTTCACATTTAAAATGTGTTCAAGCTGCAGTGAAGCGACCCAATGATTTTAAACAAAGCTGTAAAAAACGACCCAAGGGCTGAGCGCCGTATGCATGACTTGTTTATTGCTGTGTGTACTTACAGTAAATATCTGTGAGGTGCTTTTAGGACCACGTGTCTGTAAAATGTGCAGTGGAATTGCAGCCATATCTGGCCCATCATTATTATAGCCACATCATTCACACATGGGGCTCATCTGTGGAGATAGTAGAAGGAATAATGGAGGTGGAGAGTGTTGTCAGTCGGCAACCTGTGTGTCCCACAGCATCAGTCATCGGGTATAATGGGAGTTAAGGTTGGTACAGTGAATTCAAAAAGGCTCTGCTGTTTTTATGTGAGAAATGCAAAGTGCTGCTGTGGAAAAAGGGGTTTGGAGTGATTAAAGGATCTATAGGTCCAATAAAAGCAACAAGCAACCCCTTATCTGTTTCATTTTAGGTCAAAGTGAGTTTTGTTGTGAGCCTGCTGCTGATTCAACCACTGAATCAAGTGTGTTGGAGCAGAGAAACCACTAAAGCATGCTGAATACCAGCCCTCCAGGCCCACAATTGAATACCCCTGATCCATGTAGGAAGGAAAAGTTGCAGAAAGCAACATGTAAACATTCATTCTCCAGTTTTACATCAGGTTAACTGTAGTAAGACAACTTAAGGTGTATGGTGATTGAGAGAAGTCTTTAAGGAAAAACTTGTTGGAATGAAAATCCAATGTCTGAATCTTTCTGTCCATCCATAATTGGGCAGGAGCAAGGACGTGGGGGTCCTCCCCCAGAAAAAAATTTAAGGAAGTAGATGTAATTTCCTGCATCAACAACAGGTTGTTAAATTATAATTAGGCCTATTTGAATGTTTTAAAATTAACATAAATGAGATTTAAAATCTAAAACAATTATCAATGAAATAACAATAATAAAAAATACATAACAGCAAATTAAATGTTTAGCCTAGGTTAATATTTTGTTTGAACCCATTGGTCTAATTTCAGAAATGTGTTGGAGCATGAAACAAATTCTGTTTAATGCAGAAAATACTAAAACATTAAAAAAATCATAAACATCCAATAATATTTGGGATGTTTATTTTATTCTTGCTGATAATAATAACACCAGCAGGAGGCTGCGGGCTGAATTGGGATTTATTGATAGCCTACCTAGCTGATAGATCTCCTAGACTAACCAGCTATCCAAAAACGAGTGAATTTCCCCACTGTGGGATCATTCTATTCTATTCTATTCTATTCTATTCTATTCTATTCTATTCTATTCTATTCTAAACCTTTCCAATAAGCTGTCCTGTGGGGACATTTTGACTTTTGTTATCTCCTTATGTCTGTTGTGTTTCTTGGTAGAAGCAAACAAGAAGTTTATCCACTGTAACTTAAAGTAAAAGAAAGCTTCCTCACAGTTTTTCTTTAAAGGGGACCTAGAATGTAAACCAACATTTTCTTTGTTGTTGTTGAATAAGACAGCTTGGGTGGTCAACAGTAGCATGCCAAAAAGTCAAAGCCGTGTTTGACCTACTTTTTATGTAAATTAGAAAGTTGAAAAAGGCGAGAGAAAACCTCCTGTTCTGAGAAAGCCTTCCTTAACACGTCATAAGGGGGAGCCACGCCTCCTCAAACCTGCATGTGTCTGAGGCATTCTGGGGAAACCAACAATTCAGCATGTCCTGGCCGAGTGGGAGGGGTCAACAGCTCATTTCACTGAAGGCCTGAGTAAGGGGGTTTAGAATGGCCTGTATCAGGGCTCCTGGGACAGATGAAAGCCAAAAAAATGTTTTTATGCTTTTTGGAGGCTCAAAGCTCTGTTTTAGATTGTTGATTAATTGCATTCTAGGACACCTTGAATTTAACATAAATTTATCGTTATTAAACAAAATAAAGTTTAACAAAAACTTCTACAGGGTGGCACAGCAGCACAATGTTGTCTTAATTCCTCTTTGATTTGAGGAGTTGATCACTCTTATAATGTAAACTTCTCTGTGTCCCTAAGAGAGACAGATAATCCTGCAGCCGCTGTCACCCAAACACCCCCCCCAACCCGGCTTTCCCGACATCACTACACTCAGTCTGAGCCCGACTGAACCTGAATTTTTTAAGCGCTTCTTAAAACACCAAAGAGGAATAATAACAGGTGTCTAGAGATGCATCCTCCTCTCCTCTATTGTATGAGCACTTAGTCTCTCTCTCTCTCTGCTGTCCAAGCACGCCGAGCATGACTAAACCAAACTTGGCAGTTTTGGCTTGTTTTAGCACCCTCTAGTATATGTTAGTGAAACCAAAAAGTGAAACTTATTTTCTCGCTGTGCGTTCGTCTTTTTAACACCTTAATCTAACTGCTGAAATGTCTCCTCAGCCTTCATTAGTGTCTACAGGAGCGGTTCATCACTAAATCAAACAAATCAGCTGTGTTCATGATCTAAAACATGCAGAAAACATGCTGGAAGCAGACTGCAGCGCCAGGTATGTCAGCTCCACTTTTTTTAAGTCCGCCACTCTGAAGTTGCAAGTGCAATATTCTGGCCACAGAGGGTGGTGCCATGGTGGGTGTCTGAGTAACATTTCATTAACCCTTTAAAGGGTCATTTTAGCACATACTGGCTCAAGAAAATTATTTTAAAATATAAAAAAGTTGCAAAGTATGGTTTTAACATGACTCAATTCATCGGATTTACTCGGTTCGGGTTCGGTCTCAGGTTAGAACTCCAGCGGTCAGCCACAGAAACATGGACCAATATTTCATATTCGGTAAATGTGTGTGTGTGGGGGGGGCACGTCCCACTCTGACATAATGGTTGTGACGCTGGTGGGCAGGAGGTAAGGTGCACCCTGGACAGGTGGCCTGTCCATCACAGACCAACATAGAGATGAACTGGAGGATAAACTACACCACATTATCACCAACATAGTCTGCAGAATACTAAACACACTGGTAGGATGAGAAGCTTTCATGTTCAGCTCCTGATGAGCAGAGGGGACTCAACTATGTGGCTTTCTGCAGTAGCTGGCAACAGGACACAGAGGGGAGGAGCCACACATAGAGCAAATATACACCTTTGCCTTTAGTGTGTCTTTAGAGTGCTGGAACAATGTAGGGGGGAGAGAGAGAGAGAGAGAGAGAGAGAGAGAGAGAGAGAGAGAGAGAGAGAGAGAGAGAGAGAGAGAATGTGAGTGTGTGTGCGTGCGTGTGTATGTGTGCACGCGCGTGTGTGTGTGTTCTGTGAAAAACAGCAGCAGTAGCAGCAAGTCATGGTGATGGTGGAGGAGGTTTGAATTATTTCATGAAGGTAAAAAAAATAAGGATTCATTTCTGCACAACTGCGGAGGTGTTCATCTCTTGATTGGAAAATGCAAATTTTGTGTCACGAGATCAGAATGTAAATGAGGAAAAGCATCCAATAGTTCTGCAGATCTGCTCCTTGGAGCCTCTGAATAGGTTTTCTCTCAGCTGATCTGAGATCAATGAGGGAATAAAAAATATAGCACGTTATAAAACAATGCAGATTTGATCTACATTCCTAATTAAAATGACATCCAAGTATGCCAGACTGAAAATGATAACGATGAATTTACAACAGTAAATAAATAAATTCTGTTTGCGTTTGTCTGGATGGATCTCTGCGGTGTTGGTCTTAAGTGTCATGTGATTCAGAGTAAACAAACCATTTGACCGTTGTTTTGACATCATTTGATTTCTGTCAACACAATAAAGACACAGTGACATATTGAAACGCTTGCATCATTTTCCAAGCATCTTGGATTTTTTTCCAGACAAGGACATAAAACAGCTCCTGCAGCGACGGCTCTCAGACACTCACGAGTAAAACAGATGACTCGAGCCATGAGGACTCCAACACAAGCTGATTTATGTTTTCAGCACACTGCTTGAGTTCAGGTGATTATGCAGGCAGCTTTGTGAACCTCGGGCTGCATCACAAAGATTATTAGGAGGTGCTCCTCCACATCCAGCCGTGTGGAGACGTCGTGAACAGATGACACCTTTTTGGGTCTAATCCCTCACAAGAGGTCTGGATCACGTGTGTAGAAAACACTCACTTTCTTCTGTCCAAGTTTTAAATTGGAGGGTTAGGCTGATGCTCTTTCACACGTCCTTTCGTTGCTCACCAGTTTCTGCCAGTGCAGTGTTTCCAGGGTCTCTGGGGAAAGAGAAGAATCGATATGGGACTGACTTCCCTCCTCTACTCCCAGGCTCTGCCATGTACAGTCATTAGCTTTGACATGTATGCAGTTATTGGCAGCACAGCGTGTTACTGGGCAGCTTGAACCAGTAGTGGGTGGCTTCACTGAAATGACCAAAGACATGAACAGTGGTCATTAGAAGGATCTGAATGAAACTAATTCACCTGCTGCTTAAAGGAACTTGGTCTGGTCACAGCCATCTTCTGAACCTGTGACTCAAATGTTTGTCTCTTTTAGGTGAAGCTCAGTGTGTCACAAAAATAAACAATAAAAATGCAAAAAACAATCTAGACTTGCAGAAAGAGAGGGAGATAAAAAAGGAGACACACAAAAATACAACAGAACCAAAACATCACTGCACCAACAACATGAGGATGTATAACAGTAGCAATTTTTGATGAAAAGCACACGGTAATAAATCCTAGTGCATATAGTGCCAACCACAGCCTTAGGTTATGTGTTAAAAACACCCAAGCCCTTGTGAGAGCACCATGTGAGCACCTGTGTGTGTACACACGTTTGTGTATGTAATGTTTCTCTAGAGGAATGTCCAATAGTGAGTGTGAGGAGCCACAGACCTGCCCCTAAAGACCTGTGGAGGATGGAGGAGATCCAAGCCCTGAGATCCCGAGGTCTGCCCCAGAGCGTGGGGACCCCAGAGAGGCCGTCACAGGAGCAGCCCCAACCCCTCTCCCGATGGGTGCAGAGGCTATCCCAGGGGGGAAGGCAACCTACATGTTATCTTTATTCTGTTTATTTTGCCAGGTTTTTAGCCACACCCTGGGTTTATCACAGCTAAAAGCCCTGAGACTGGTCCTTTGGTTCTACCTGGATGCACAGCTCTGTGGTTCTGTGTTCTGCTTCTGTACCTCGCCTCTGGTCTTGGGCAAGTTGATCAGTGAAAACTAATAACCAATGCTTGATGACTGGGTGTTTGGGCTGACCATCAGGCCAAAATGGAAGCTGCTACTGCAAAGGACTGAGTTCAGGCACGTAAAGGAGGAATCTCAGATTAAGGCAGATTAACATGGTTTTATCCTGGCCACAGAATCATGGACCAGTTCTTTACCTTTGCTAGGGTGCTGGAGGAGGCAGGAGTTTCCTCGTGGATCTGGAGACGTGTCCCCAAGCTAAGAGGCAGTGTTGGGCATCCTACATTGAAAAAGTAATTAGTTATAGTTACAAATTACTTTTTCCAAAAAGTAATTGAGTTAGTAACTCAGTTACCACATTGTAAAAGTAATTAGTTACATAGCAAAATAACTGAGGTTATTTTTATGTTCTATAATATTTATAACGTCAAAGATTCTTACGCTCTAGAATGAACATTTCACAACAGCTGTTCCTAATCCTTCATTTATATCTTGCTGTAACTCACATTAAGAGTTACTTTCTGAGGAAACGTTGAATTGATGGAATGTTTAGTCAGTCTTTTCACCTGTGGCAGTGGATGTGGAAGAGCATTGGATTACCATCAGACAGAAGGATTGATGACCATTTGATACCTTCCACCACACACCTGTGGTGACAGAACCTGTGGCTGACCTGCTGCCCTTGGTGGACAGGTAAAATAAACAGTGTTGTAAGTAAATGCTGGTGACCAGAAACAATTCTCTGACATCATCAAAATCTTCTTAAACTAAACTTCCTGCGTAGGTTACATAACTTGTTGAGCTTACCATCTATCTCATTCTCAGTGGGGTATGTCATGTTTTTGACTACAATTATTGATTATTGTTAATTAGCGCTGATCCAGAGACTCGGGTCTTGCCTGCCTGGAAGATGATTTTCTGTAAACCTTTGAGTTTGTTTCTTCTTCTGCCTCTCACATGTGGAGTTCCTCAAAGTTCTGTTCTTGGACTGATTTAAAACCTTGTGTGAGTAAATGTCCAGTGTTCGTTCCATGCCTACTTCTCCGATCAGGAACTTGTTTTTGTTTCATATATGTGTGTTTGCCTAGCCTTGCCTGCTTCTCACCTGTGGATTGTGATGTTGGATCTGTTTTCTGACCCCTGTCTTCTGCCTACTCCAGCTCTGATTATTCTGCCTTCCTATTACCGACTCTCGTACCTTCTGACAGCGCATCTGTGCTTCGTTTTTGGTTATTTCACACTCGACTTCTGCTGAGGATCCAGAACCGGACCAGCTGTATGAAGAATTTCCTCAGCAACTCACTCAAAGTTCCAGCTTTTCCACCAGATTCAGACTTTTAATAAAAAACATGAATGTCATTCTGTGTGTGTGGTTATTGTCTTTACAGAGATCGTATCTTTTCTACAGAAAAACATCCATGGCCTTTGAGCATACGTTTAGAGGGACTCCAGAGAAAATTCAGATGACCCAGTACTTAAACACACCAGTTATACATTCATCTATCAGGCTCCCTGAAGCATGAAAACCCCTTTTTGTCCTTGTGAACTGATATTTGTGAAATGTACTTTAGGTGATTCATATGTGTATATTTAACCAGGTGTCTGTGAAGCTGAAGCTACAAACAAAAAGGTAAACAAGTTACAAATCCAGTGTTGCACATGCACAGATCTTTTGAGTCCATTTTCTCTCTGAATGGTCCGTTCTGGAGTGAGCTTACCAAAGTGCTCATATTGCATTCATAAACATTTTAAAAGCAGGTTTTACCATTTGAACATCAATGGATCAGCAGTTATTTCTACAAAAAAAAAAGATCATTTTGACTCAAACCTAGCATCAATGGAATGCTATGGATGTCCAGGATAGGTAGTTTAAGTTTGCAATTTTCAAACTTGAGTCCACTAGAGGGGCATTCATAATTAAAATGTTTGTAAAATACATTATTCATAGTTTTAGTGTTGAATTTTTATTCCTTTTTTATTAATCTAACTGCCATGGGTGGAAATGGACATCTTGCAGAGAGTTAAACCAAAGGTCTGGGATGCTGTAATGCCACATGTCCGTTTAGATAACCACAGACACTTAAGCAGTTTTGAGGAAGGCGATGAAACCCTCCTCACTGACCATCTGCCACAGGGCTTTCCTCAATCCTCGGCAGTCTGGACAGAAACGGGCAGACTGTTGGTTCCTAACAGTGAAAATGAAACACATCCACCTTCTGAGAGGGATGTCCATCCCAGCTCTGCTGCTGATGGTCTGACTGGGAGTTAAAGCCAAGAGGAACTCATTTATCTTAGATTCTTAAACTGTCACTGCTGATATTTGCAAGTGCAGGGGCCTCCGTAAATCCCAAATGTCACACTACACAAATACCCCCCCCCCCCCCCCCCCCCCCCCACACACACAGACTCGAGTAGAGAAGCAGACGCTTGTTTCTGTACACGAAGACACTCATCACACCGTATGCCATGGGAGAAGAAAAGTTACTAGCAGACATGGAGTGTGGAGGGCGGCGCATACATTGATGATGATTAATAGTAAAACTGTCTCTGCACAAATCCTAAGGCTGAGTGCTCACATAGAAGATCACGCCCTGCTTTATGAAGCTGTGTCACACTGGTGGTGGATTGTGAAGCAGCATATGTATTCATTACCAGCACATGTCATTTTCATTTAACATGTTTGACATCTGTCACGCTACTCTAAATCTTATTTGACACTTTGCACATGAATGGCTGTGGGCTCAAATTAAGAAAACAACAACAGTTTGTTATCAGGACAGGAAGCATTGTCCACAAATCAACTTCTAATTCCATTTTGTTTATTTCAGTGTCATTCACTGGCTCTGGCTCAAATGCACTTGACTGGGTAGGTGTTCAGCTCACTGCTGACTTAAAATCATGAGCCATGGAACCGGATGCTCATTTACTTCTCAGCCAGGCTGTATGTTGGTCAGGGTCCCCGATCTCTGACTGTACAGAGAGTGATCCTACTGAGGCTCAGCACTGTAATTACACAGGAACAGATGGCCTTGTGAGGACTTATCCCTCATTCCCTCCTCCTTTCACTGAGACTACCTGCAGCTCATTGTTACATGTAGATTATTGTCCACAATGAGAGGGAGAGTGATTCACTAGATACTTGGATTCTATCAGATGATGTCCCTAAATGCCACAATTCAATAAGACATCCCTGACCAGGTGTTGTTGGATGACATTTAAAAAAACTGATGAAGTATACAATTGAAAGGATTCTTTTGGCAAAATTTAAATGAATTCTGCATTTCTGTGCCTCAGGGGGAAGACGAACAAGAACTGCACAACTACAAGCTTTCTCTGGACCCCTGTGAGATAAAGAAGAAGTGGGATAGATGCTTTCTGCTCAGGCCTTGTCCTTTGTTCTCTTTGAAACCATGCAAGTGATTTATGAGTCAGGAATGCAAATAAATGTGTCTGCTTGTGTTTCAGATGGCCAGTGCAAATAAAGGCAGACACATGTATCACTCTGATGACTTGTCAGGTGTAAACTTTGTAAAGACAGACAAAAAATATAAAAGAACTTGGTTCTATGCATACATACATATATATATATATATATATATATATATATATATATATATATATATATATATATATATATATATAAACAGACACATTTATTTGCATTCCTGACTCATAAATCACCATATATATGTATATATATATATATATATATATATATATATATATATATATATATATATATATATATATATAAATACGTGCTGAGTATTAGTCATGCTGGATAAATGAATGTGTCGTTTTTCCACTAGAAAACTAAACTTGAAAGCAGTGAACCTGAAAGCAGTGGGTCCCTTACTGGTCTGTTTTTAATGGTCAGGGGACTTTTGAGATCTCTCGATAGAATTAAGGCAGCTGCAAGCTTTACAAAAGTAATGATTTGTCAGACCCAAGTGATATACTTGTTACCAAACAATCTGGTGACTTGATTTTAGAGCCAAGCACTTCCTTTTTAATCAAAAGCTGCAAAATGTATTTGTGTGCAGTCAAGTGAAAACGACACCCAGATGACTGTATTGTTGCAGGAAAATAAATTATATTTCCCCCCTCCCTCACCATCATGTGTGTTTGCTATAAAGATGTCAGCCAGCAGAAGCAATTACAGCATAGTTTGAGCCAGCTACACTAACGGTTGGCCGCTCAGTGCAACGGTTCACTTCAACTTCACATCTATCAGGGTCCCATCGGCACAGCTATTGTCCTATGTGCTCATTGAGAAGTCACATCGACGATCCCTCACTGTGTCCAAGATCTCACTTCTGCCACTAGGATTGTGCTTTACTTAGTGCTCAGCCAGGAGTCACCTTTGTGTCCTAATGATTGCTATCCTACGGTGGCTGTAGACGTATTTATTATGTTCACTTGCAGAACGGAAAGATCTAGAATTACACTCAGAATGGTGAGGGAGGGAGGACAACACATGTGCTCGCATAGTACGCCTGTGCTGACTCATCAGGTTACTGTCATGTGTATGGTAACCCACCACATGATACTAAGACACACACATGCACACACACACACACACACACACTTTTATAGTCATTTTGTTCAACTTTTGCTGAGATAGTTGCTACATAAATAAATTGACACTGAACTTTAAATAACTTTTTATAATCTTGCAGGAGCTTTTTGTTAGTGACTGTCAGTCGTCTGCATCGACCTCCTGGAATGGCTACAGATCTAAGATCTTCATTAGATAAGGCCAATTGATTATTAGAAAAGTTTTTTGCACCACATGGTAGTCTGGGGGAGCTCTAGAGGTGATAAAGTAGAATCGCTATACAAGCAGAAAGAGACCATCACATGTTTATGAAATGCAAAACATGACAGTAGATATTTATGGAAGAAGTCATTTGCTGTATTTGTGTTTTTATGGAAGATTAAACATTTCCATGTATTTAGTATGTAATGTATAACAGTTGCATTCTGTTCACATCATGTTCTGTTTTTGTGCTAAAACGTTGCCCAACTTACAACAGAACCTGGACAAACGGGTAAGTCTACAATATCACTGAACCTTTCACTGTTCTATAAATAATGAATCAAATAGTGAAAGATAGATTGGTGATATTAGGATACTGATATGCTCAGCTCAAGTTTTTGTGTCCAGCCTGGTTGACACGGAGTGAAAACTTACTTGAACATATTTTATACAGAGAGCAGGAAGTTGGAAAATCAAATGAATAAACAATCATCACAGACAGGTGTAGGGTCACACACCAGTCACTGGTGTGGGCTCACCCCCTCGTTCATTAACACAAACTTTAGCTCAGTACCGTGTTGGTGTGATGGACTAGTTTTCTTCTTCCTGCTATGATTGAAGATTTTGAGCCTAATTGCACTAAGGCGTGATTAAACATGTACAAACAGACATTAAACATCCTCACCAACCACACACACTTAATTACCATCATTTCCCTACAAAGGGATGGACATAAATGGGAAACTGGATCTTTTATTAGAAGACACAGCATGACATCACCTTCTGGTTTATGAACCACTATTCTGAAACATCTATGTTTGTGTTGTGTACTGAACCACTAGGGGTCAGTATAAGTTCTCATGCAGAAAGATGAGAGAAGAAGATGAACAAGATGGACGCTGGATGCTTACATTTGACTGTCCTCTTTCGTAATAAAGTTAAGATTATCAACTATCTGCTCATTCCAAATACAAAACATAATGTGACAGGGTGAGCATGCCGTCACTGTATCCCGATTGATCATGCGCCTGGGCTGCTTGGCCACAGGGATATCCCTTTGGCTGACTGGTTAACACACATGACTCTCACCCAGGGGTCTGAGGTTTGAATCCCGCCCGGGCCCTCGTTCGTCCACCTTGCCACAATAACAAACTGGAAAACTGTTGCCGTACGCTACCAGCCCCTCTGACCACCGCAGCAGGCAAGGAGGGTGAAGCATCTTGCTCAAGGACACAACGATTGTGACAGCCTGAGCAGGGCTCCAACCTGCAACCTTCAAATTAAGGGCGGGCACTTAACTCCTCTGCCACTATCGCTCCTGTCTATTTAGAATCAGACTAGCATCACCAAGATACTCTTCACAATAGGTTTTATGTCAATGCTCAGATAATTTGATTAGGTGGCTCAGTTCCAAGCAAACAGATAACAGGTTCACTTCCTATCTTTAAAACGTCACGTGTGATCAAATTCACCAACACAGATAACCATCAGAGACCTGGCATCTGTAACTTCACTGGTCGTCATGGGAACAGCAAAGAGCAGTTTTAAAAAGGCACATGCCTGCATTTCACAAGCAGAATTTCAGACATCATGGTGAATGTGCTGAATATTGAACAGCAAGTCATTTTTGACACATTTCGACATCAGCAATAATAAATGCATAAGCTACCAGTTGCATGTGCATAGGAAAGCATGAGTAACGCTAGTAATAATCTTAATTTGTGTTTTTTAGATTAATCTCCGCTTGAACCAGTTGACACATTTAAATACTTAGGTGTTTGGTTGGATTATGATCTATCCTTCAAAACACATTTACAATCTATTACCAAGAAACTTAATTTCCATCTAAAAACATTATATCAATCAATCAATCAATCAATCAATCAATCAATCAATCAATCAATCAATCAATCAATCAATCGTTTTACTCTCAATGTCAGGAAAAGAATTGTTTCCCAGCTACTCTTACCGATCCTGGACTACGGTGACATTATTTATCAAAACACTACTGCGACCTGTCTTCACTCCCTTGATGTGGTTTTTAACAGTATGTGTGGATTTATTCTTCGCTGCCCCTATAGGACACACCACAGCTGTCTTGGCTCACACTTTCAGCTAGACGTCAATATCACTGGCTACAATTTGTCTTTAAATGCATCCACTATAATTATCCATTGTATCTAAAACAATATCTTGTACCTTTTAGCTCATCTTACAGCCTTCGTCACAATGACTTTCTTTTTTTACAGTTCCTAGAGCAGAGGTCTCAAACTCACGGTCCGGGGACCATTTGCGGCCCGCAAGATGATAATTTGTGGCCCCCGCCTTAATATTAAAATTTAATCAGTTCAGGTGGGAAAATGGATTACATGAGCCAAGTGAATTTTTTTTTTACTATAACACGGATGATGACGATAAAGCAGCATTTTTTTCATCTTATTTTATGTTAAATAAAAATAAAGAGATTTGAGAAGATTGAAATTTTTTTAACATTGATTTTTTTGTGGAAAACCTGATGTGGCCCAACCTCACCCAGACTCTGCATCCAGCGGCCCCCAGCTAAATTGAGTTTGAGACCCCTGTCCTAGAGTCTGCAGAGAAGTAGGGAAATGTGCTTTTAATGTAAAGGCTCCCCAAAACTGGAAGAGTCCCTCACTTCTTTTCATATTTTTCGAAAGGCAATTCTAACTTCCCTTCAGAATACCAGCTTCTGTAAATGCTATTAACCTTTATTATTATTGTTATTATTATTTTTGTGTGGGTTACTGTTGGACATAAAATTAATGTTATGACTCTGCTAATTGTGTACTGAACTTTTGAGTATGTACATGGGACCTTCTGCTTTACTGTACTGTAGTACTGGAGGTTTGGGGGGGGGGGGGGCATTGTGAGTTGGTCTGAGTGTGTGTATGCGTGTGTGTGGGGTGGTTTGTAATTGTTTTTTTTGGGTGTTTTTGGTGATTATTTATTCATTGTTATTATTATTATAATTTAAAAATATTTTTCTCTTTCCTTAACTGTATATGCTTTTAGCTGCCTTCTGCCGTTTTTCTGTTCCGTTTATGAGGACCCTCACGAAAACAAGATGGTACATCTCATGAGGCTACTTCTCGTTAAATAAATGTTTAAATAAACAAACAAATAAATAAATAAATGTGTTTCTGAATGAGCCAATGACACTGAGGTATTCCGACCAATGGCAAATGGTTTCTGAAAAGATCTACATGGTAACAAAATCTTGTCTTTAGACTAATTCTGTTTTTCATGTGTTTTTAGTCATTGTTTATTATTAGTCCAGACTGAAGTTTTGTAACATTTCCTTGTACACAACCCTGCATTCATACAGGCAGTCATCCGTATCAAACAGTTTAGTGTCTGAAGCCCCTAGGCTAATGTTTGTAACAAACAAATAAACAGACAGACATGGATGACATCTGTAGCAAAACATTGCAGATGCTTTTCAGTCAAATTAAGTTGATGTTTTCCACATTCCAGTTCTTAACTAGCCTGGCAAGTCATCCTATATGTGAATATAAAGTCTGGCCACTGACGGCTCTCAGTTGTGGGGCAGGATATATAGTCTTTCAGACTGTCTCCACATGCTATTGGATAACAAATAACGTGACGTACCCTTGTTACGGATGTCAGTCAACGAGGCAGTCCGACATACTCTATCAAAGAAGATACAAATACATCCTTTTTCTAAATAAACTTAAGTACCTCTATCTGCTCGTGACTCAAAGAAAAGCCCAAGTCTAAAAAGTTGATGCAAAAGCTGTTTCAAATGAGCCGACGCCATCTTTGTTTTTTCAGTAACATCCCGCCCACCAACAGAGCGCTGTGATTGGACCGCTACAGATGTAGCCAAATGGCCAAACTCCTGTTTTACTGTACATCCCAAATCTCTAAGAAATGGACCATGAAGAAAATAACAACTTTCCAAACACAGATAGTTGAGAAAGGCATCATTTGCTTCTCAACATTGAAAGGAGTCAGTTGAAGTTGTTCTGGCATCTAGAAGGGATGCCTCCCAGCTACCTTCCTCTGGAGGGACATTTCACAAGGAAGACACCCAGGCAGAACCAGAACTTCTTGAGGGGATTTATTATCTTCTCTGGACTGAGAAAACATCTCAGGATCTCCCTGGAGGAGCTGGAGAGTGTCCGTTTGGGTTTCCCCTCCTAGAACATTTACCTCTTTGATAAATGGACGAGCCCCATTATGAATCTAATTTAAGTATGGAAGGAAAGTTTGGAAAAAAGACCCCCTTCATGCTTTTATTATTTTCTATTGATTCAATCCTTCCAGGCTTGTTTTTTTTTCTTAAAAAGTGATTTTTCTACACTTATTCCAATCATGTTCACACCAGTCAGCACACGATGTACCCAGAACCCTGAAACAAAATCCATGCTGTTAGAGAGTAATCCTTCCCCCAAGGAGATCTCCATCAATCTTTCCTTGACAAATAAACAGCCCTCTGCTTTGAAGGACACAGAGAAGTCCAGGTTGGAAGCTTCATGGCTGTCAAGCTGTTACTCATACATAACAGCTGGCTGCATTACACCATCACACAGATGGACATGTTCTGGTGGCCTCTAACTTCTGGGTAATGCATCCGCCCCTTGTTGAGCTTTACTGCTGTTTCATCTTACCGTCACCTGCTCAGTTACACAGCTCCTGGAAATAAGCAAGGCCTTTTTTTTGTTTTAGAGATGTATTCTTACAGCACTATCGCCCTCTTACCATAAATTATATCAAATGATTAGTCAGAAATCTCCAACACCAGCCTGTCCTTAGCAACATGCTGCAGATCATGACCAAAAATATTCCCAAGGGAGTTGACAGAATGCAAATAAGAGGTCAAGGTTGTACAAGTCATTGAAATTTTGCATCTTGGCAACTGTACTGTAGGATGAGTCAGGTTACTGTTTTTCATATTCTTTGCCTTCTGGAAGGACAAAGTGGGAGTGAGTGTCCCTCTCCTGCAGCACATTCAGCGTCTTAGTGGAGGGTTTTCTTTTTTCCAGGTTTTGCATTCTCTCTCCTAGATTGTGCTGCCAAGAAAATTAACTGATGTCACTGGCAGAAACCTGTCTTAGGGAAGGGAAAGAAAGATGTAAACATACTTTAAGTTGAAGATAAAAAATATGCATTTTCAGGAAATGATGAAATTTCCAGCAATGTTTTGAATACCTATAAAAAAATCCAGCTTCTCATATAACCTAGACCCTGTAAATACCAGCTTGTCAGCATACACCATGCATTCCAGGTCTACACCGATTTCTTTAGCTTTATTATTTATTAGAAACTTTTGACAGTGTTGAAAAATTGTGAGAACATAACCTTGGACTCAGGCAAGAAACCAGAATAAAATATACAACTGCATTAACTAGAAACTTGAGAAAAGAGAATAGAGTAGAAGAAACGGTAAATGGCCTGTTTTTATATACCACCTTCTAGAGTCCAACAACCCTCCAAGGCGCTGGTCTGAAACTCTTTTTATCATTTGAGAAATATCTCCAAACTGCGAAGGTTGGTGTCAAACCATGAACTTGAAATGGTTCTCCATGCCTTTATCTCCTCCCGTCTAGATTACTGTAACACACTTTTCACATGTTTTAACAAAAAAGCCCTTTACCGCCTTCAGTTGGTCCAGAACTCTGCAGCGAGGCTCCTAACTGGAGCAAACAGAAGAGCTCACATCACTCCTATTCTGATGTCTCTGCACTGGTTACCAATAACTTTAGAATTCATTTTAGAATCCTGACTAGAACTTTCATGGCTCTACATGGTCAAGCTCCTCCTTATATTACTGAACTGTTAAAGCCTTATGCTCCAACCCGAGCCCTCAGGTCCACAAATCAGAACCTCCTAGAAGTTCCAAAGACCAGATAGAAAAGTCGAGGTGATCGCTGTTTCCAGGCTGTTGCACCCCGACTTTGGAATGAACTTCCTTTATCCTTATCGACAGTCTGGACTGATTTAAAGCTGCTTTTACCTAAATCTTTTTCATTTTTTTCATCTGCACAATGACTTTAATTATCTTTCTGTTGTTTTATGATATTTTTGTAGTTTGATTTATGATCATTTTATAATTTCATGACTTTATCCTTTTATTTAAAACTGCTTCTAAATATTTTATGTTTTCTGATTTTAATTAACAAACTAACAGACTGTAGTTTGTGCTTATGCACCAAACTGCAGCTCAGACTACCCACCCTTTTTGGAGTCCCTGGAGGGGGTGCTGGAAAGCGCTCCTTCGGGTGACTCCCTCGTTCTGCTGGGGGACTTCAATGCTCACGTGGGCAACGACAGTGAGACCTGGAGAGGTGTGGTTGGGAGGAACGGCCCCCCTGATCTGAACCCGAGTGGTGTTCTGTTATTGGACTTCTGTGCTCGTCATGGATTGTCCATAACAAACACCATGTTCAAGCATAAAGGTGTCCATATGTGCTCTTGGCACCAGGACACCTTAGGCCGCAGGTCGATGATCGATTTTGTTGTCGTTTCATCTGATCTGCGGCCGCATGTCTTGGACACTCGGGTAAAGAGAGGGGCGGAGCTGTCAACTGACCACTACCTGGTGGTGAGTTGGCTTTGATGGTGGGGGAGGATGCCGGTCAGACCTGGCAGACCCAAACGTGTTGTGAGGGTCAGCTGGGAACGTCTGGCAGAGTCTCCCGTCAGAAGGAGCTTCAATTCCCACCTCCGACAGAACTTCGAACACGTCCCGGGGGAGGCGGGGGACATTGAGTCCGAATGGACCATGTTCCGTGACTCCATTGTCGAGGCGGCTGACCGTAGCTGTGGCCGCAGGGTGGCCGGTGCCTGTCGTGGCGGCAATCCCCGAACCCGCTGGTGGACACCGGCGGTTAGGGATGCTGTCAAGCTGAAGAAAGAGTCCTATCAGGCCTTTTTGGCCTGTGGGACTCCGGAGGCAGCTGATAGGTACCGGCAGTCCAAGCGGAATGCGGCTCGGGTGGTCGCAGAGGCAAAAACCCGGGCGTGGGAGGAGTTTGGTGAGACCATGGAACAAGACTTCCGTACGGCTTCGAGGAGATTCTGGTCCACCATCCGGCGTCTCAGGAGGGGAAAGCATTGCACTACCAACACTGTTTACAGTGGGGAGGGTGTGCTGCTGACCTCGACTCGGGACATTGTGAATCGGTGGGCCGAGTACTTCGAAGACCTCCTCAATCCCACCGGCACGTCTTCCAGGATGGAAGCAGAGTCTGGGGATTTTGGGTTGGACTCTCCAATCTCTGGAGCTGAGGTCACTGAGGTGGTCAAAAAACTCCTCGGTGGCAAGGCTCCGGGGGTGGATGAGATCCGCCCGGATTTCCTTAAGGCTCTGGATGCTGTGGAGCTGTGTTGGTTGACGCGGCTCTGCAATATCGCGTGGACATCGGGGGCAGTTCCACTGGATTGGCAGACCGGGGTGGTGGTCCCCCTATTTAAAAAGGGGGACCGCAGGGTGTGTTCCAACTACAGGGGGATCACACTCCTGAGCCTCCCTGGTAAGGTCTATTCAGGGGTTCTGGAGAGGAGGGTCCGTCGGATAGTCGAACCTCGGATTCAGGAGGAGCAATGTGGTTTTCGTCCTGGCCATGGAACACTGGACCAGCTCTATACCCTTGGGGGGGTCCTGGAGGGTGCGTGGGAGTTCGCCCAACCAATCTACATGTGTTTTGTGGATTTGGAGAAGGCGTTCGACCGCGTCCCTCGGGGGGCCCTGTGGGGGGTACTCTGGGAGTATGGGGTACCAGGCCCCTTGATACGGGCTGTTAGGTCCCTGTACGACCAGTGTCAGAGCTTGGTCCGCATTGCCGGCAGTAAGTCGGGCTCGTTTCCGGTGAGAGTTGGACTCCGCCAAGGCTGCCCTTTGTCACCGATTCTGTTCATAACTTTTATGGACAGAATTTCTAGGTGCAGTCAAGGTGGTGAGGGGATCCGTTTTGGTGACCTAAGGATCAGGTCTCTGCTTTTTGCAGATGATGTGGTCCTGTTGGCTTCGTCAGAACGTGATCTCCGGCTTTCGCTGGAGCAGTTCGCAGCCGGGTGTGAAGCAGCTGGGATGAGAATCAGCTCCTCTAAATCCGAGACCATGGTCTTGAGTCGGAAAAGGGTAGAATGCCTTCTCCAGGTCAGGGACGAGGTCCTGCCCCAAGTGGAGGAGTTTAAGTATCTCGGGGTCTTGTTCACGAGTGAGGGAAGGGTGGAGCGTGAGATCGACAGGCGGATTGGTGCTGCATCTGCAGTGATGGGGGCGTTGTACCGGTCTGTCGTGGTGAAGAGAGAGCTGAGTCGAAAGGCGAAGCTCTCAATTTACCGGTCGATCTACGTTCCTACCCTCACCTATGGTCACGAGCTTTGGGTAGTGACCGAAAGAACGAGATCGCGGATACAAGCGGCCGAAATGAGTTTTCTTCGCAGGGTGGCTGGGCTCTCCCTTAGAGATAGGGTGAGGAGCTCGGTCATCCGGGAGGGGCTCGGAGTAGACCCGCTGCTCCTCCATATCGAGAGGAGCCAGTTGAGGTGGCTCGGGCATCTGATTAGGATGCCTCCTGGACGCCTCCCTGGTGAGGTTTTCCGGGCACGTCCAACCGGGAGGAGACCCAAAGGAAGACCCAGGACACGCTGGAGAGATTATGTCTCTCGGCTGGCCTGGGAACGCCTTGGGATTCCCCCGGAGGAGCTGGCCCAAGTGGCTGGGGAGAGGGAGGTCTGGGCTTCCCTCCTTAGGCTCCTGCCCCCGCGACCCGACTCCGGATAAGCGGGAGAAAATGGATGGATGGATGGATGATTTTAATTATTTTTCATCTGTTTTTTATATTTTGTTGTTTTGTTTTTATGATCGTTTTATGACTTTTGTTTTGTTGTTCTATGAGTGCTATAAATAAACTTTACTTACTTAACTGAAAACTCAAGAGTTTCTTTAGCAAATTCAACTCAGGGTAGTGATGGGACAAACAAAGCTGAGGGTTCGAGGGATGTGCCGAGCATAAAAGGGTCATGTTGATGAGGCCCTCATTCAAATGTTGCTTCATTTCATAGAAAACCACGTGACAGGTGACAAAAGAAGCCTCGTTTTAGCTGGTTCATATGACTGGTTCATTACTGTGTCACTTTTTAAGATAAAAGCAGCCTAAACCTACGCTGCTTTGTGGGTTGTTTTTAGTTTGGGTCATGTGACTAGCAGGGTTGGAAGTATTTAAGCTTAAAGAAAAGAATTCAATGAATAATTAGTAACTTTTTTTCTCTTCTCGTTAGTGGCCATGTAGTTAGCTGCACTCAAATTTAAATTTGCTGTCCTGACAACCAGAAGTCAAAAACATCACCCAACCCCCCCATAGATTGTGCTAGTTGTGGTTTTATTGTGGGGTGACGGTCAATTGTGAGACATCTCCTTCCACATTGATGCACTACCGCGACACCCCCCCCCGGCCAGGATCAGTGTTGGACCTTGACACATAAATAACTTTTCCAAGCTATATTAGAATAAGTTCAGACTAAGTGTGTAGCATCTGAAGGACTAATGCTGAAACAGTTTTCATCAGGCTCTACAGAAGCCTGTTAATCACCTGCTGATTGAAATCAGGTGTATTGACACCAAAGAGGTTGAAACAGGGTAAAACTAAGGGTGTTTCTCAATCTCAAGGAACCTCGCCTTGATGCCTTAGTCCCACCCCGGTTGCCTAGGAGATACTTCATCAGGAACCGCTAAGGCGTGTTCCAATCGGTTCCTATGTTCATGTACTTCCAAGGCATCTGTCCTCCATTTGTTAGCCGTTTAGCTAATTTAGCGAAGAGACATGAGAGGTGCCTTGTTGCCTTCTCTTGGTCAAAAATTTCCCAGAATGCAGAGCGGTATTTTCAAACAGATCTGATCAGGATCCGCAGCAGCTACTTCGAGGGCAACTTTCCACTTTAAGGCTGTGTCCAAATCCAGGGATTGCATGCTCATGAGTACCTGTCCTCATTGGTCTCAGGAGAACGTGTTCTTCCGTGACCGCTTAGACCAGATGTTAACAGCTGTGAATGTGGACATTCTAGTCTTAAATAAAAGTCCCGTCCCTACTCCTGTCACCTAGCAACTGCTTAAAGAAAATCTAGAAAATATGGATCCACGATGCTGGATTATTCACGGTTAATTGTATAATTTATTTTTTGATTTATGATTTACCAATTTTATGAACTGTAATGACGAACAAAAATACAAAAACACATTACAGGCCTAATGAGAATGGGAAACGCCTAAAAACACAACCACTTCAGGCTTTTACTTTTTGTACAGTCAGATTTGAATAAACTTGTCGTACTGCTGCGTCTCCCGTTTCTACAGAAATCAAGGAGGTGAGGAGACCACGGAGACTACACCGCACCCGTTCTCAAAATCTACGGAAAAAAAACAGATTACAAGAACGCATTCTGAGCATTCTTGGAATTTGGTCGGTCTTCGACGCGGCGCTGTGACGTCACTGGTCTTAAAATTCGAACTAATGAGCACGCAACCCCTGGATTTGGACACAGCCTAAATGTAAGTCAACCAATTGTAGCTATTGGTCTTATATGTAAAATGTTTATTTACATCCAAACCAGTTATCTATGGTTGGTTAGTTGCTTAGTAGTTGCAGCTTTGGTGGCTAACAGGTACTAATTCACTTACACATTTTATTTAACCAATATATACACAATTAAATAAATAAAAGGCTCAATATTAAAACTTAACATTACTATGATGGGAGGGACATCAACAGGGCGCGTAAGCAGGGGGCGGGCTCTGGCCGGCCGCGGTCACGTGGGACAAGTCTGTTTCATTTAACCATTTTCTTTGACCAAGGAAGGACAGTGTCCTTGGAAGCAAGGCGTCTGGCAAGGCAAGGCGAGGTTCCTTGAGATTGAGAAACACCCTAAAACATGCTGGATACTCTCCAGAACCTCCAGGACCAGGTTGAGTTCCACTGTGCCAGAGCAATAGCATAGTACATTTATACTCACACATTGAAATAGGCAGTGTTTTTTCTTTCATCTATTGGCTGCTGCTGTGGTTAGGTTTATTTCTGTGACCACATTTTTCACCAGCATGAGTCTCTTCCACCAACTGCACAACAATTAGTATTATTCTTCTTTCCTAATTGCCATGGTGAATTGATGTATCAGAGTTCCATTGGTCTGTGTGTGTGTGTGTGTGTGTGTGTGTGTGTGTGTGTGTGTGTGTGTGTGTGTGTGTGTGTGTGTGTGTGTGTGTGTGTGTGTGTGTGTGTGTGTCACAGAACTCTCACCCTTCCCATCGGCTATCATCCCTAGGCCACGCCCCTCTGATACTGGAATCTTGCCAGAGGAAAGGAGAGAGCGCTAAACACCAGTCACTGGTTTCTTGGTTCAAACATCTTTTGTTGTCCGTGACTTCAAATGGTGTTTTTCTTTTTGGGACTCTGGTAGTTTGTCCTAAAGTTGAAGTGGTAGCAGCCGGCTGTTTCTCCTTCTCTGATATTATTGAGCGGAGAACCTCTCACACCAGTGGTGTTCTGTTGCTGAATACGTGAGTGTGTGATGAGTGGAGGACCCAGGGAAGTGTGGTGGTTTGGTGAGACTGACAACCAGATGGTCCAATAGTTGTTTTTGGTCTGAAACGTGTTATTGGTGGATGTTTTTAGACAAATGTGAGAGAACCACTTTATTCATTTCTTTTTTTAATCTCCACAACAGATTTATAGCTATACTATGTTAGAACTTTGTTAAGATGCATGAAAATAAATGTTTTAAGCTAGCTTGTTTTGCAGATATGCGATTAGCTTTAGCGTTAATGGTAAGGATTGTCTAAATTGAATAAACGTATTGAAATCAGCTGTTAGAACCAAAATCCTCCCTGCTCAGAGTGAGTTACAGACCTTCTAATCCCCAGAAATGCTCAAAATATAAACAGAGACACATTTAAAATAAGTAAGCTCAAAATGCAAACACAAAAACCATAAAAACGTCTTCACACCAGTTGTGTTTTTTAGATTGGGATCTATTATCAGAGAGTACAACTAAACATATCACCGATGTTTCTGATTGTTTCATATTTTCAACAGTATTTATACTTTTGTCTTTGGTGTCCTTCATACATTCTTGAGTCACACTTTAGGTCTTTGTTTACTTCACCCAGAAACAAAGCTGAGCACAAAGACGTCACTGACAGGTGGACTTATTTTATCTGACGTTTTCCTGTTCTGGTCTCTGGTGATAAGGTGTGCACTGCACCCTTTAAACCAACAGATGCCCCATGGTTAAGTGGTTTAAAGTGTTAGAAATACACCCACAACACTTCTTCTCAATGACACACACAGACCTTTATCATAAATCTGTTTATACCCTCTTGCTGTGATAAACAAAAGCTACAATTCTTCCTGAAACTCACAACAGGAGATAAATCAGATTATTATTTTGAATTTATGGTTGTAATATATATATATATATATATATATATATATATATATATATAAATAAATCTTAACTAAGTGATTTGGACCATAGGGACATGGTATGGTCAAGTGTGCCTCACAGGTGACGTCCATCTTGTCATCAGCCAGTCTGCGAGTTTAAAGGGAGTGAGGTGGTTATTGTTCTGTATCATTGTGTGTCCACAAACATCTAAGGAGGTGTCTCATTAGAAAAATATTTATTAACAAGCATATTAAATATGAATTTAGTTTTGTGTTAATCACCCGGCGTCATAAACTCCCTAACCCTGGAACAAAACCTGCTATCCTTTTACAGTTTGCACTGAAATGGACTGAATGTGAAAATTCAGTTTGCATAATTTTAAAAATATTTTATTTAGTGATTTTAATAGAGAACACAAAAATAGTTTAAACAAAAAACCACAAAAACCTTGAGAGGAAGGAGGAAACTGAAGCAAAAGTTAGAGTTCAGGTGAGACGTGTAACCGCTCATGATCAATAAACGCCCTCCTCAAAATATTTAGAAGCTTCTTCACCTTTTCTTTCAACAATTGTTTCTGCGACTAAAGTTGATTTTATACATGTTAAATGAAGTCAGTCAAACATACAGATGGCTCAGGAAAAGATGCAGTTATGTTAATGACTGACTTCCTGTCACAGATGTGCACCTCATCAAGTACCTGTAAAAATCTGGAAATAACTGAGAATCCATGCTCCAAGTTTAGAGAATCATGACCTGTGAACATTTTTACAGTTTGTGAATTTTCTGTTAAATGACAGAAAGCCTTCATGCCTTAAAGAAAACTCCAGCCATGTGTGTGTGTGGGGGGGGGGGGGGATAGCAATATGCGTTCCTACAATTACTTAATCAGAAATCCAATCATTTGGGGACAAACCCAGAGACTGTGCAACACGTGCAGCACCAGTTCCACAGAACAGCTGTAGATTTTCCTCCTGGTCTGTTTTCTCACATTTGTCTAGAGATGAAGGTGCTCCTCTAGCATCTTTTCTGTAGCTTCCTCTAAGCCTCACTAACGATTTCACACTTGTCTTCCTAAATCCCCTCCCACCAGATTCCACAGCAGGCCCTGTCCTTGGCTGAGACCACTATTACAGACATATCTACCGCTGCAGAAATCCTATCCATCATGTTGTCAGACGCTCATCACATTGTGAGCTTTCCAAAGGTAAACTGTGATGTAATCATGCGGGGATCGTCTCACCATCCTGAAGCCTGTTGTGTGAATGTAATCATTCTTTGATGGTGATTAAAGAACTTGTCTGAAAAGACCCAGCTGCTGAGGTCATTTAGACAAACATCTCAGTGGTCGTTGTGAAAGTGATTTCATAGACCTTTATGCCACCATCACTTTCACAACACGTGGTTATTTTGGAAGAAGTACCTGCAGATTTGACTGGTGCATGTGCTACACTTCTGCTACATTTTCTGCTGACATTGCCAAAAGTATCAGGTAATCTGCCCCAACATGCAGATTCATTTAAATAAATCGTGTCTCATTTTTAATCTGCAGGGTTGAACCATAGAAGACATCTGGGTCTGCAGGGGTACCTGCTGGCTGTTTACTGACGTCTCTTGGCATTGTTCACGGCAATGCCAGTGCTTTAGAATGGAACGTTAGTCAAAAATCACCTCCTCTATTGTTCTATATCCACCACAACCTTCACCTTGTCACAGGCTTGCTGACTAGTAACACAAGTGAGTAAAACATGACGACTGGCATTAGTAGTTGTTCTTGTATACCAGAGCGAAGATGCACACCCCAACAAACCTGTTAACTAGGAACCAAGCCTTTCTGGTAAAGCCCTCAGCTGGAACCTGCTGGTGATAACGTCATACCTCAGGAAGCAGGTGGCACAATACTGGGTGGCCAAAGTCTTTAGATCACCAAGGGGCTGACAGCAATGTATCACACATTCTAATGTGACCTCTGGTCATTTCTATGCTGTTGGTGGTTGACCTGCTGGAGGGCTGTGGCATGACCCTGAAGAGGACAAACAAAAGATGTGATGAAAGTTAAAAACACAATTACAAAGCAGGTTCTGGTGCTTCTCTTCCTCAGATAAGTGTTGTTGGTGTCCTTCCTCCCTGACGAAGGTTCAGATAAACCTTGTGCTGCTCGTCTCATCCATGCACACACAATGGCAGCAGAGCTTCCGTCCTGAGGTGTGCTGAACCCCCCCGGCTCTGACTGGAGGACAGATGTCATATCTGCAGTCAGCCTCACCCCCACTACCCTACCCACCAGCTGTATGGAGAGCCCTCAGTACGTTAGAGCAATGCTGTGAATACATTCACTTAGTGTTGGTTTTTATAAGAATGTTTACGGTCCAAAGCTCTCTAAGTGTGTTGATTATTTTCTTTTCTCAGATACTTTGTTTGCTGATGACTACCACAGTTATCTGGGAGATGCTGCCTTCAGCAGACGAAGCACATTTCCAGCTTTAAACCTAGAGTTCTTTTCAGTTTTATTTAAGTTTTTCACAACTTTAAAGGATTTAAAACTTGAATCAACCAGGTAAATGATAAGGATTTACAGGGTTACATTCTGAGTTGTTTTACACTTTGGTCTAGGGTGGTTCATGCTAGCTGTTAGCTCATGGAACAAAAAGCTGTTTTTGTAGTCTGAGATGACTAAAGCTTGGGTTATGCTTGATGCATGTACATTCCACGTGGAATCAGGCCAAGCAGACTTTTGCAGCATTTATACTTTCCGCAGCTTGTCCCCGCTGTGAGCCAATATTCTCCCAGACTGTAGGGGGTGGCATAGAGCTCTACGGCATGCGTACAACACACAACAGCCAGTCCGCCATGTTTTTCCATGTGGAACCATCCGCATAGTTTATTTCCTAGGTGCGTGGTGTGGAAACTTTGGGCCGTGCGGAGGGGTGTGGTTGCTGAAATGACGTAATTTGGCCACGTGGAGCCGTGCGGACCTCGCAGATGCATCAAGCATAAACCAAGCTTAAGTGGTAAATGATAAGATGGTGATTATCACACCTCACAAAATTAGCAACATACCCCTTCAACCTGCAGCCCATTATAAAGTTTCACCATGTACCACTCATGTGACCATTATAAAAGTAAAATCACCAGCAGCTGCTACATGATTCTTTTTGGTCTTTCCTGAACTGGTTTCTGTTTCAATTACTGGTGCTGGAAAGTGGAAATGCTGTTGGGAGCTGTGCCATGATAGTCTGAGGAGCTTTCTCTGAAATCTATTAAGTCCAGGAACGATGAAACCCTTCACATGCCACGTTACCAACCTTTACAGCAGCATGAGGCGCTTTTCCATAAATACCTCAAACTGTTCCAGAGTCAAAAGAGTAGCAGCAGTCTAACAGCAGAGGGGTTACTTTAGAAGGTTTTAGTGTTCAGATGCATTTAATTGAGTTGTTTTGACTGATTTCATCATAATACAACAAAGTCAAGAGGCTCATGTACCTATCAGAGTTTCTATCACCTCACACAGGTCTGTTTGTGATGTATGCTTTGTCTTGTTGGAAATCATGGACTTACCTCATTTACATTTCTATGTGGACTTAACGTTTATAATAAAAATGTTTTCACTCACCTGTTTTCTGATCTTTATGATCAGCTGTGACTTATTGGATGCTTTAAGGAACTGTAAATATTAAAACATGGAGACTCTACACACAACTGCACGGTGGTGCTGTTGGTAGCACTGCTGCCTTGCACCAAGAAGGTCACAGGTTCTAATCCCGGGGGTAGTTTGAAGGAGGCCAGGGCGCCTGAAAGCTTCCCAGGAGCTGTTTCTGTCGTGTGGATCCGTGTCTTTCTCTTTACATATATTCTGCTTTGTGGTCCAGCACATGTTGGACGTTTTTATTGTTTTACTCGTGTTTCTGCTGAAATGCCTCAGTCCATGAGGTCTCCTAAAAGTCCAGAGCTGTGTAATAAGTGGATAATGCATAGCTAAAGGTATGCTCAAATATAATTCAGTAGTTGTGGTAACTTATAAAAGTGATTATAGGAGGCTACAACTCCTCCTCAGCTAAAACAATTCATATGAACTTGCTTTGTTTGTTTCACTGTTGCAAAATTATAAAGTTGGGCTTCTCCAAGAACCGCATGTCTTTCATTAAACTATTCAAATAAATGCCACAGAAGCTCTGACAGACCCGTTACATCATTCTGAACCCATTAAAATTTTTTCTTTCTCATTTTAAACATGTTTTTCATTTTAATACCTCAGCGACAGGCAATGCAATGATGGTAACTATGGTTTTCTCTATATAGTCATGGAGTCAAATAGGAAATTATGTTAGGATTGATTTTTAAAAAAATGAAGAAACAAACCAGAATTAATGTTTTCTTTTCAAAAACTGAAATAAATAAATAAATAAATTACAGATGATGGACAAAAGTATTTAAAGACTAGACTGAACATTTTTTTGAAATTTGTTTTCAAATCTTTAAAAGCTTCAACTGGAATATTGGTGGAAGGTTCGACCAGCATGAGCATCTTGGTTCAAACTGTGATTTTGATGCTTTACTCACTGAAAAATGAAAATAAAAACAACCGGGGTAAAACTAATCCCAGCTTAATGAAGACTTGTTCAAAATAACCCAAAAGGTTTTACACATTTGCACATACTTTATGCACATAGAAGAAAAGTAGACTCTTTTACAATATCTCACTAAATATATTTACATGACATACAATTTGCCATCAGTGCAATACATAGGAATGTTGCATATTTACCAAATGTTAGACTCTTTCCTTTATGGAGAAAAATAATTTCAATGGTAAAAGCTGATATAACTGATGTGTGAATGAACATGTGCAACTTTCATATTTTCAACAGATTTACAGGAAATTAAAAAAATCTTCATACCACCTTATTAACAAATATTAAGCAATGAAAAAGTAAGAGATTAGATGTACATATATGTCTTTATATTTGTAATGGACTTTTTTTTGTACAAATATTTTATAGAACTTTGGCAGTTTATCGAAAACAAAGTTATTGGAAAAAAGTATAAAACACTAATCTCAAACTGTCAACGATGTCATGTAAGCTTGCCTTCCAAAGCTCATGTTCACAGTGGTTGTTCAGGAAGGCTGGAGGTAAAACGAAACCAAAGAACAAAACACCAAAGAAAAGAAAACACGTCCACTCTTTCTGCTGGAGGCTGCCGTCGTTTTCATGATTATAAAATTACAAACATCTATGAGGGTTCACATAGCAGTCATCGCCATTTAAAAATACAAACAGTTTGAAGGCAAGGGGACGGGGCCCTGCTCGGCGGTCACTGTGGACGTACGGGAGAGACATGACTGAGAGGACATGCACAACAGTGCCGTGTGGAAGAACGTGAAGCCAAAACAACAAGGGCGCAAAAGAAACAACTCTGCAACAATCAAAACGCTACACGGTCAGAATGATTTACACCGGACAAAATAATCGAGCAAATTTCAAACATACTAAATTCACCATTATTCATTTACGTCAATTTTGTTTTTTTGTTTGTTTTTTCCACTGGTTTGGCACTTTATTGGAACAAATTTCTGCTCAAAAAGACTAAATGTTGTACAAAAGGTATCATGTCTCATTACAATAACCTGTAGAATATAGTATTTAATAGTGAGCATACGGTAAGTAAACACTTGTACATACTTTAGTTTTAAAATGAACATTCCAACAGATGTTTTTACGCACATGCACAAAAAACAAACACAACTCTCACTCTTGCTGCCTCGCCACATTTGGGCCTTTTTTGCTACTCTTTGGACAAACTCACTCAGACCAACGTCGGTCCCAAAACCACGGCACCCGCTACCGTGCACCGCCCTCCCTCCGCTCTCTCTTACAGCAAACACAACTCTTAATACTGCATGTTGCCTCCACACTAGGACACTTCCTCTGCAGAGCGTGTGTCGGTCTTCAGACGCACAAACTCTTTGGCCACCTCATCGTGGGTCCTTTGAGAGAGTATCCTCATGATGGTGAGGCCCGTTTCGTCCATGGAGATGCTCTTCACCAGTGGGTAGCAGGCTGAGCAGCTGCCTTTTTCGGCCAGCTCCCGCAGCTGGATGACTGTCATACCGATGATACGGTCCTCACGGGCAAAGCAGTAGTCCTTTACGGAGACGTGCAGCTCGTAGGCCTCTGGACCATGCTCGTTACTCAGAACACTGGAACACAAAGCAATCAGAAAAGTGAAACTAGTGATTTTTTTCATTTTGGTTTATGAAAATGATAGAACACATAACTTCATGTCAAATGATTAAAATGTATATTGATTGATTTTAATGCACCTTTTAATTCCCTAAACCACTGTAAAGTCCAGCATCCCCACTAAAGAACTAGCATATGAAAGCACAACAATTGCTTTTTGGACCCTGACATCCGGCTTTGTTCTAAGCTGAATGCAACCTGTCAGTAAACGAGTCTGAGAAGATGACATTCTCTCAGTTAAAGGGCTCCCTATTGTACGCTTTACAATGATGAGAGTATTCAGTCATGTTATGCAAGGGAATGTCTTTATTCAGATGAGGCAGAACTCTCAGCTTGCACTGGATTCAGTTACAGTTTTAATTATTCCCTGGAACTTTATGATGTTGTAAACTTCAAATGACAATGCCAGGAGTCAATCTAAACTCCCTCAACAAAACATCCAACTAGGCAAATTCCTAGGAGTCCCCCGATGGAGAAGTACCACTAACAGTCACGGTTACATCTCCCTGGGCTCCATTCTGGTTCATCTGTCAGGATGTCATGAAATGCCAGAAGATCACACAACGCTAGCATGACAGGCCTCACAGGGCTTAGCCTTGGAATGTGGCCAGCAAGGCCAGTGCTTCAAATCTGGACAATCAAGGCGTGCCGGTATGCTCGCATGCATAACGGGGAGACCTTGCAATGATCAAAACACACATTCTAATTTTACGTTCTTTTGAGATCTTCTTCCTGAATTTGGGGGTGATCAGATATTTGAATCATTATAACAGAAACACTGACCATAGAAAACCATCAGACCAGACTGGGTTTGACACCTGCTAGCTTTAAGGTTTGTAGCTGATCCAGCTTGACTCTGTGAATCCTGGAGTTAAGGACGGCGTTAAAATGCTAAAGTAGGTACTTGACTTTCTTCTAGTACTTTAAAGTAAAGAACATTTCATGATCCTAAATAAGCTGCATTCTCTTCACAGCTTGACGATCTCCATAATAAGATGTTTAAGAGACTTGAGGTTGAAAAGATGGAGTCAGATTCATCTACAGAGTGAGCTCCACTGAACTCACTTTACTTTATATTAAAGAAATAAAGATGCTAAATGATATTCAAATCAAAAACAGATTCACTAACCAGGAAGATACTCACTATTGGAATGTTTCGTTGTACTTTGGTGACCAGTTGTTATTCTTGGTCTTGGTGCTGAATTTACGCTTCTTGTCAGCCAGGTGTGGACCAATGGCATTGACCTCTACAAAGGGCCTGAACATGGCATTGGTCTGCCACATCAGGTTGTTCACTGCTATCACTGCAAAAAAGCAAAAATACTGACGTCAGGGATTATTGAATGACGATAACAGAAGTAAAGCAAAATAAGATTTCTGTCATGTTTTTAATAAATAAACCTTGTTTTCAGATATTTTAAAATACTATGACATATTTGTAATTTAGTACTGCCAGTAGTACTTCCTGTGTTGACTTGTAAAGTTTGTATTTTTGTTCACTCACTCACTCACTCACTCACTCACTCACTCACTCACTCACTCACTCACTCACTCACTCACTCACTCACTCACTCACTCACTCACTCACTCACTCACTCACTCACTCACTCCATGGTGTTCATTATATACACAATTGATAGGGAACAGACCCGTGTTTAGCATTTGGAGCTCCGCTTGAACGCAGCATGAATCAGTTTTATAGTGTTGCATAATAAATCTGTCCAGGATCCACCTTCCTACACACCTGAATTATATGTGACAGATGCATTATTTAGCTGGATTTGATGGGAAATGTAAGTGCTATCATTAGTCTCCATAACACTGACTTTATATTTAATGATGCATATTTATGCTTACTAATTACATCTTTGTTGTGTTTATTTTTACAAGTATGGACAGGAAGCTGCAGCACAACCTTCAGCATTCCAAAAATATAAGTGTCATCCAAAACGAGCTGTTATTTACTTCTGTATATATATGTTTTTATAGTTATGTGTACTAAACTTTAAAATTACATTATAGTGGTTGGAATGCAGCTCGTTTTTTGTAGCTTTTAACATCTGTATCCTTTAGTCTGAACAACAATCTTTTGCAGGTTTTGCGCAGCACCTGAATCGTGTTTTTCTTGGAAACACAAAAATAAATCTCTCTTTATTCTGTAATAATGGAATTTTCTTTAATTGGAAACATGCAGACATAATTGCCATAGTAACATAATTGCCAGTCAGGTTGTTTGTTACTGCTGGGCCTGATTAGAGCTATTCAGCAGAGATAATGCCTGTGTTGCAGCGAAGAGTTGTAATACATATCACTTATGCCATTTTTGGGTGAAAATCAGAGTTTTAGTCTGTTTACATGAAGACTCGTCACTCTGGCAGAGCTAAAAATAAAAATGCTCAAATATAATTCATACAGTTGTTTGCTTTTCTTTCATTTATTCACTATTTTAACATTAATGATTTCTGAGTGGATAGATGCCACACTAGAATAAAAAAAAAAGATTTTTTTATATAGCGCCTTTCAAGATAAAAATCATGAGGCGCTTCACAGAACTCCGGTGGCGGTCTCTCTGGGGTCCCCACACTCTGGGGGAGACCTCAGATCTCCTCCATCCTCCACAGGTCTTTGGGGGCAGGTCTGTGGCCTCTCACACTCACTATTGGACATTCCTCTAGAGAAACCATACATGCACAAACGTGTGTACACACACTGGTGCTCACATGGTGCTCTCACAAGGGCTTGGGTGTTTTTAACACATAACCTAAGGCTGTGGTTGGCACTATATGCACTAGGATTTATTACTGTGTGCTTTTCAGAAAAAATTGCTAGTGTTATACATCCTCATGTTGTTGGTTCAGTGATGTTTTGGTTCTGTTGTATTTTTGTGTGTCTCCTTTTTTATCTCTCTCTCTCTTTCTGCAGGTCTAGAAGTGGATTCTTTTGCATTTTTTATTTTTATGAATTCCCCACCCCACCTTTTCCTTCTCTCTCCCCTCTTTCTCTTTCATTTCCATGTCCATTGGGATAAATAACAACCGAAAGCATTTCTAATAAAGTTTTGATATCAGGCGGGGCATTATAGCTGAATCTATAACGCTCCACCTGTGAGAGTAAAACTGTAAGGCTTGTTTTCGGCATGGTGATAGTTTTACAGCCGGACAGGACACGAGGAGGAAAAGAGACCCTAAGAAGAGCTGTTTCAGTCTAAAGAGCTCTACAGAAACCAGATGTTATGTTCATTAGTATGTTGATTCACTATAAGGCATCATACACCATTAAACTGATGAGGTGGTACAAAGAAATGATGGTGTGATACTGGTTCATGTAACTGTACCATGGATGGTGCCAGAGTTATCACACACTAATAACTTTATTAATAGTTTTACTGCTTTCTCAGTGCCTCGGCGTCCATAAATACATGTTATTGTGCTGCTTTTGGCTTCAAAACTGTTTATTTTTTAACCTGTGCTGTCCTGGCAGTGGAAGCAGACAGAATGGTTGATCCGGGTGCACAACTTTTTTATAGTCTGGATTAAAAAAGTCCTAATTTTTTCTTTCTATTTGAATGATTTTAAATGTGACATCACCAGTGTTTCCCCTTCTCCCTGCTTTTTGTTTGACGCGCTGCTGAACAGGGACAATGCTGAATATGCAGAGCAGAAGACGTTTGATTAGAAATGACTGAAAGGAAAAAGCTCACCCTTCACGCTGACTTTGTGCTCTCCTGTGCCAGGGTGAGAGATGAGATTCACTTGCATTGACACCTCCCCCACAGATCCATTGGATGACTGACCTGGACACACACCAAAACAGCAACAGGGGAATTGGAGAAAGTCAGGATGAAACTCAGAAGAAAAGGAGGCAGGAAGAAGAGAAACAGAGGGAAGAAGCAAGGAAACGATCCAAAATTGTGGGCGAAGTCTTTTTGTGGATGCCATATCCAGGAATACATCAAAAAAGCGGTGTATAAACACCTCTCCATGTCAAAACAAATAGCTAAACCCAAGATTAACTCCAGGAGGAAGGACTCGATTTTACACCGACGGCAGCCAAACAGCTTTTCTCTCAGAAACAAAAACAAACAAAAGGAGGAAACAGAGTCACGTTTTTTTCTGGCGTATCGGTGATGCAAAAGCATCCAAAGAAAACATTTTTCACATTAAGAAATTATTAAATTGCCAAAGCAAAAAGGATTATAAAAGCACTGGAAATAATAGACTTTGTTGCTGCAACATTAAGGCCTGCTCTAACGGGAAATTACCTGAACAACGCCACGGCACTTTTATTTAGGCTGGTGACGGACATGTTCCAGGTTAACAGAGACTGTGTGCTTTCTGATGCATACATAAATAAACAGCAGTGCAGAAAACACACAGCAGACATGAAAAGAGCAGAGTCTGAGTGAGATTAATGGTTTGATTGAAGAGAAAAGATCTATTGTAGATGCAACAAAAGATGAAGGAGGTAGACTCAGAAGATTAGGTGAGAAAAGTTCTCGTAAGAAAGGTGTTGGAATTAGCTGATCTGGTTTCCGTCCTCCTGCCACATGACTTCATCTTAACTCACTGATCAACTATAGAGGAAAAAACCTAAAATATGCAAAGAAAAAATGGAACTGCAGCCTAAAGCTGTTACACACCAGCACATACATCCAGAATGTGCTTCTGAGAGGATTAAAGAATAATAATCTGGTCTAAAAATGCCGGTGTCGGGCTTTAATGAAACCACGCCCACTTTATCCAGCGTTCACACGTCTCCATGCTGTTTACACGTGGAGGACCTCCCCACCTCCACTTAGACACATCTGTTTAGACCACCTGATAAAAGGTGACAGTGTGGTGTGAAATATGGGATGATACAAGAGATGTGGAGCGAGAGGAAAAGGAGAAACACAGAGCAGTCCTAAAATAGCATCATTGTGCATTTGTGCCCATCTGCCAGTCAGAGAGCAGCGAGGCTGGTTGGCCTGCTGAGCATTTCTCCCTAATGTTCTGCAAGGTTGAGCACATTCAGGCAACCAGGAGCTTCCAGTTCCAACACCCCACTGGGCTGCATCCTCTCTGGGGTCTCTCTGGACACCTGAGGGGATTTCTGCCTTGTTACAAAGAAAAAAGTTTCACACAGATGAATGAGACGACAACAAAGGAAAGTGGGTCAGTGATGACGAAGAGCACCGGAGAGGGCAAAGACAGCGATGTGGATTAAACATTTGTCATGACACGTTTGATGGTGTTTTTAATAAGTGGTGGAAAAAAGCATCAAATAGTGAAGAAATTAATTTACATGAAGGTGGAAAATAAAAACTAGATTTCAGAAACCGTAAATTAGCTTTAAATATAATTATGTTTCAGAAAGAAATGAGACCTTTAAATTAAAGAACAGTCCAGATACTAGATTTACCTGACCATGCTTCTGTTAGACCATCAGCAGAGTTTCTGATTGCTCCACACTAACCTTTTCTTTTGGTTTCATGTCAAAGCTTTTACATAACTTTCATTGATTCTACAGCAAGCAGCCCCGCCCAGCTAACAAAGTAACACCGCCCCTTTTTCTGAGTTTTTACCTTGAGAGGTCTGGGTGCATATATATTTCTTGATCAAGGCATCTGTAGGCTGAGTGTAAAGGCTGAGAGCGTATTTAAGGGACTTCATGTCAGGACTCTTTTCAAGGAAAGTTTTCTTTAGGCCGTTTCCTCCAGCGTGGAAGTATTGCTGTAAGAAACAAAGACGAGTTCATCATTAGAGAAAACGTTAAGATTTTTAAAGAATGCAGGAGAAAAGCATCTCAAGTTTCTGCATAACTGTAAATAACCCAGGATTAAACAGACAGGGTATTTTCTACAGCAGTAACAACTACCTCTGCAGCTAATTACCATTTATATGACTCTGAACCTTCTGGCTGGATAGCTGGAGTGCGTTGGTGCTGTTAAGCTCCATAGCTGAAGACAGACAAAGCTTTGCTTTCCTTTCAGATGCTGTCACCACTCCCACGTGTGAGAAGTGGGCGGACGGACAAGGACGGAGCTTATTAAGAATAAAAACCAATGCTGAAAAGAGGAGATGATGAATGTTGGCTCTTGGACTCCTATGAGGCTGTGCCTACGTGGTGAGCTGGTGGTGCTTTCTACAGAAACAAAGATGCAGAGGGTGGTGTCGTGTGCAGAGTCAGACTGTACTATACCATACTGAAGCTGTGTGAAGTTCTTTCCTATGGAAATCTCATGAGTCATAAAATATGAGCGACGTGTGCGTCTCATGAACTATAGATGATCCGACGAGCAGGAATGAGTCTCAGGTGGAGAAAGAATACGAGATCATAAAAGCTATGAGAGAATGTGCACAATAGATCCTCAAGCAAACAATAAATATACCTTCAAGTTTTCTACCACAAATAAGTTTCAGCTAACCGTAGGTTAGGAATAAAAACACTTTTATGACCCTACATGAGCTTAAAAATGTAGATCGGCTTCACCAACAGGTAATGAGGCTGATGCTGGCACGTGTTTGGAATAATTAAACAGCTGGTAAAGTTTTCAGCCATATCCTGTCAGAACAGTTAGAGGTACCATTAAGCTCAAATCTCTAAATGTGTAAAGAACATATGGAATAACATCCACAGGAACCACAAATGAAATGTGTAACGGCAACAGTGTGTGTGTGTGTGTGTGTGTGTGGTGGGTGGGGCTAAATGTCAGCCTGCATCCTTTTTCTCAACCTTTGCTAAACCTGACCTGCCCCGGTTCTCTTAGTAAATGTTAGAGTTGAACAAGCTTCGTCTCATGAGACGTTCATGTAGCAGCTGTGGACTCGTGGAACGGATTCAGTAGTTTTATTTTCATCTTGCTGAGGGACATCCTAAACTCAAGTACTGCAGTTTGGTTGCTGAGATAAAAGTAAGAAAATGTCACTAAAGTTTCCTGACTGATGACCTAATGGTCTTTTTCAAGGTAAGTGTAGCTTCCTGCTGGAACACGTCCACCTTTCCTCAGCGATGGCTGCTACGCAGCAGCTACACCCTCCGGCTCAGAACACCAGTCAGTTTGGACGCTCAAAATACCAACCTGCCTCTGGCAAAATCACTGACCAAATGGGGACATCTCTGTCACGTCGTCTTTACTTTTACCAGCCAGTCTCTCACATCACTCCATCTGGTGTCACTTTCCGTGTTCTCTCTGTTTCTAAACTCCCTTCTTTCTGGCGTTGGATGTTTGGCTGTGAACTCAGAAGGTGATCTCCTTTCATCGTTCCTCAGATATCCACCAGAGCAACATGCACATGTGTCCCACTGAAGCTGAAACAACCATTTCCAATCAACACTAAGGTCAAAGTTCAACAAAGGGAGACAAGAGTCATTACTGGGATTCTGTTAAATGGACTGATCCGAGTCCCCTTAACCATTATCCTCCCCATTAGATTTTATGGGTTCAAAGGTCAGTCTGGATTAAAAACAAATAAATCAGTTGTATAATCCCTAAATGCTTTTAAATGAACAAACTGTAAGAGAGTAAATATGGGAATACTTTTCCAAGTTTAAAAAAGTCTTACATCAACAAATCAGAAGAAATATTCATAATTCTGTCTTCTAAATAAAAAGCAGTGGTTTATATGTTTATATGACTAATGCATGTCAAAATTTGCCTTTTGGGTAATTTCAACAAAACACTCCAGTTTTCTGATCTACAGGAACATGGTGCAGGTGATGTAACCCCTGGAGGATAATCTCCTTCTCTAATCAGCTCATTCTCCTCAGTTTAGCAGCAATAAGACACAGTTCCTGTGTAAATGTTGATGGAAAGAATCCCAGTGATGTGACTGATTTAAACCTGCAGGTAGTTTCCATGGTGACGGCAAAAGCAATTAGTTTCTTTGGCACTTTATGATGCAGTGTTTCACCTGCAGCATCTCATCAAAACTTTCCTCCCACCTCGTCGGACTGAGACTTCAAACTGTCTCCTGTTTGTCAGGGAGAGGAAATGTGCTACAGGAGTTAAACCTACTCTTTCTTTTGTTTGCTTTTTATTTTCAGTTTTTCCATATGGTTACGTCAGGGAAATATTGCATCCTAGATTAATTAAAAATCTGTTATTTTTTATTTACATGCATATTTACACCATTTGCTTATCTCTGAGCTGCGTTTTGAAGGTCAAGTTGATTCTTTCTGGCCAAACGGGACAGTAACAGAAACTTACCTTGATTGTGGGAAGCACCAGGTCCATGGCGGCACACTGGCGGGGCGTCAGACTTCTGGCTTCCTCTCGGATGACATGCTCCTGGAGGGAAACCAGAGGGAGTGAATCACTGCAGCAGGCGTGGCCTAATAAGTAACACTTGGACTGGCTTTGAGTTTTAAGGTGTTTAGCCAGAGCCCTGGTATTAAAGATTATAGACAGCGCAGGAAAAACAACCAGATGCACCGAGAGATAAACATCAATCTCACTGTTTCAAATCAGCACTTCAAAAATCTATTTTAATCATGAAAAATGTTTTTGTCAATTCTAATTGGAGTTTCCTGACCTGTGGATTGATTGCAGTAAATAACTCCTGGCACCACTTTATTTCCCAGGTGCCAGTGCTTCTTACACGGCACAGCAAAAACACAATAAATGTTTTATGAAACAGGAAGCTGAAGAAACTCCGAGCCCTGATACAAACATTGCTGCAGCTGCAGCTAATCTTCCAAGGTTCATGATTCTGGTTGGTCTAAATGTTGGCATCATCTTGGTGTTAGCGGCTCAGATTAACCAGAGTAAAAGGTCTGGGTGCAGCAAAATGATGATGCAAATAAAAGATCTGAAAGAACGACATAAACCAGACAGTTATTTTGCATTATGATTAGTTATTCAGTCATTGGAATGTCTGCTTTTAAAAAGCTGGTGAATAATACGAGGTTCAGCTGATTGTTCCCATCAAGTCATAAATCATTCTATAGGAAGAGACTTTTAATTTGAAAAGACTTTTCATTTTCCCTGTTCTACTGCACGATTTTTATCAGTTCATTTAGAATACGTTTAATCCCTGACCAAGTTTTGATAATGATAATAATAATAATTAAAAAAATTATTATTAATAATAATAATAATAATAATAATAATAATAATAATAATATTAAATGTGTAAATGAAGTTCAGATTCCTGTGATACACTAAATAAAAGTGTTTAATAACTAATATTGAAGAAAATAGTTTGTACTGAGATTTGGTAACACTACAATAAGGGTCCCTTTATTAACGTTCTCGATATTGTTAACTATTAAGTGTTTTTAAGGTTAGGA
Organism: Aphyosemion australe; assembly: GCA_006937985.1. Taxonomy (NCBI): domain Eukaryota; kingdom Metazoa; phylum Chordata; class Actinopteri; order Cyprinodontiformes; family Nothobranchiidae; genus Aphyosemion; species Aphyosemion australe. The sequence goes on from SSNS01000217.1 coordinate 414,618, forward strand.
CAAAGAGCCAAGGGGGGTGTCTGCTTAGTAATGCATTATTTAATATTAACATTAGTATGAAGCAGTTGTTAATACTTTCTTTAATAATTTATTAATACTTAATAATGCACTAAGTCACTTTAATAAGGGGCCGTTATTGTAAAGTGTTACCTGAGATTTTAATAATTTAATAATTAAATATGTTTAAAAATAAATATATAATAAAGTCTCATTTCTAAGTACGATTGAACTACTTGTCATATTTACTGTTATGATGCCTACATTGCTTCCAACACTAGGACCTTTAATTCATGTTTGGTTTGAGTGATTAAGAGGATAAAATCCATCTTCAGAGTTTAACACGAGGCTTTGAATCTCGCTCCATTAGATCAAACGGTTAAACAGACAAAATCTGCTTTAGACTCATCTAAAGATTACCTTCAGTTTGGACAGCTGCCCCAAGTCCTTGGCAGCGCTGAAGATAATCTGGGCTCCCTGTTGCTGGACAAACATTTTAATTAGAACATAAATCAAAACATTCATTTAAATAAGATCCATAGATTTGAAAAGAAACAGATTTTATAATAAAGGTAAGAAACGCAGGACAAGGGGACAAAAGGCCCTAAACATAAAGGTTTTACTGAAACATAATAAATAAGCAGCTCAGGTATTTTAGAGATAAAGAAAATGTGAGATCTGGTTCCAGCGCCGAGAGCAAAAAAAAAACAAAATGAACAAGATAACAAATGTTTGGAACTTAAAGATTCCACAGGGTTTCATTTCCTGTGTTTGAAGGACTGATGGAGGGACGAGCGGACTGAAGGTCAAGTCCAGGATGAGAAACTCAAACTCACACTCTGATCGCTCAGCGGAGGCAGAACAATCGTTCTCTCGATGGTGTTGAGCACGATCTTCCAAAGCTCTTTGAGAACTCGCTTCAGAACCGTCTTCTCACAGATCTTAGCGAATAGCATCAAGCTGTGAGGAGGCAGAAGGAGGTGAGTGTGGCAGCATGAGTCTCTACCTGAGTTAACACAAAGCTATTATGACATTTTCATTCTGAACATTAAAAAAACAACCACCTGTTTCTGAGAATCAAAGCAGATGCTTTATGCTTTAATCGGCCCCTTTGTGTGAGCCGGGTCTCAGAGGAGAGGAAGGATTTTGCATTTTCATATCATTAAGAGGATTCTCCATAATACTTCATTGGCCTCTGAGTTGATGATGTCATAAATGATGGAGGATGATTCTTAGAGCTCAGCTGGAGCGTATCAGTGCTGCTCACAGAAGTAAATACAGTCCTGAATGAAAGATGAATTAATAGACTTGCCCCAGCGATGCGTGACTCGCTTTCTTAGCAATGTTCAAAATAAGTTTATATTCAAAATGAATAACGGATGAATTAAACTGGAATTTAAATTGACAATTAAGTCAGTCTTCCTTGTGTCTGAGGGAGGAATGTGATTAATGACGTGATCGACCTTGAGACGGACTCTTTGTGTCCCTCATGGAGGCTTTGGTCTTCATGGTAAATCTTTTGGAAAAGAGAGACCGACTTTGTGATGGTCATCAGAACAGAGTTGTGATTGTGGATGTTTAGTCACACGTTTAACCCTAAACCCAAACGTTAATGCTATCTTACCCCCAATGAGCCCATTTTATCTTTTTGAAGGTGTTCTCTCTGCAGAGGTCTGTCTGGAGAGTTTCATTAGGGTGCTGCTGCTACTTTAAAAACTCGTTTGATGCATTTGGGGTATTAGGTAATGCATCTGACCCACACAAATTACATAAATCGACATTTAACAAATACTTTTTGAAGCAACTTAATTTTTTTTACCAGACTTAATAAAGACTCGCCATCAGTGGTTTGTGTCTGTCACTCATATCTAAATTTAACAAAAATTTAGATATGAGTGAAAATAAACAGTAATAAAGCCTTACTATTAAAACGTAATGTACATTTTTTATTTTGCATAATATGTAATAAAGTTAATAAAATCAAACTTTTAATATTTACATTCATTAACAGGAGACATGACTTTTTGAAACGTTTTAGGCACAAAAGTCCTAAGACCAAACTCTGACAGAGAACAGATGGACAGGTTTATTTTATATTTGGAGTATTTATAGAGGCAGCAGAGACCCACAAAGCAGCACAGAAGGATGCAAAAGGTGAGATTTGCATCAAATGTCTCCTTCAGAGATGCATTAATGTAAGAATGAAGTGAGAATGACATTCTGGGGTCAGATTTGGGTGCTGCAGCCCATTTTAAAAACATATGGGCCACTTTCTCACTACCATTCTGTGAGTTTCATGGCTGTTGCCAGTTACAGATCAGCTACAGAAGATTCTAGATGAGTGAAGACGAGTCATACATAGTAGGTTGATGAGTAGATAAATACATTTCACTGTAATATCCAGTTGTTGGTCATTTTTAGAGCCAATGATTAGCTTCTAATTCTCTGTTAGCAATGTTAGCTCAACGCTAGCCTCTAGCCTGCTTCACCCGATATTAGAGTAAAACAAAAAGATGCCGTGGCTTTTTAGGGGTACGAGAAATAACTTCTGGGTCGCTCCTGTTTACTGGCTTTTGTTCTTTAAACAACAACTCAGAGCTTTTTGCCTGCTGGTGTCGAATTACAAATGTAATTCAATTCAGTTTATTTATATAGCGCCAAATCACGACAAGAGTCGTCTCAAGGCACTTCACAAAGTAAACATTTCAATACAGTTCAGTTCATAAGCCAATCAGTAAAAAAGTTTCCTATATAAGGGACCCAGCAGATTGCATCAAGACACTGACTAGTGTCATTGTGTTGGTACAATCCTCATACTAAGCAAGCATTTAGCGACAGTGGGAAGGAAAACTCCCTTTTAACAGGAAGAAACCTCCAGAGGATCCTGGCTCAGTATGAGCAGCCATCCGCTACGGCTCACTGGGGGTTGAGAAGACAGAGCAGGCACAGGCACACCCCACACCCACACACACACACACACACACACACACACACACACACACACACACACCACATATATCAAGTAGTGTTTCTATGGCTACACTGTGATTTCTTAGTAGAAGTTCTATTTAGTAAGAGTAAGAGAAACTTTATTGTCTTTATCTGAGTGAATCTATAATCTATAAATGTAAGCGCTGCGGCGTTAGCTCGCTGCAGAATCACCAACCTCACAAACTCGGAGCGTAAACAGCAGCTACATCCTTCTTTAGTTTGTTTTTTAAAGGAAACAAACCGATAACCCCCTAGCCGACTGAGAATGAACTCTGTTTCAGTATAACCTTCCCTCTGACATGATTGAGACATTAGACTGTTTTATGATTGTTAGCAAACGTGTCTGAATAGCAGAAACAGGAAATCCTTGCCCGCTAAACTTAGAAACAGTGTCTCCAGTCAGTTCTGGTCTTAACACTCACTCATTATGATGGTTTTTTTCTCATGAAGACGTTTATAAACGAACAAAGCTAAAACACGACTCTCAGATTCATAGTTTTATACTTGAATAATAAACTCTTTTCCAGACAGATGAGTTTGCCTCACACTCATGAGATACCCACTTTTTATCAAGGAGGTCCATAAGAGGTCGTAGGACAGTCTCTGCATCCATGGCAGGGTTGTTCCCTTTGATGGGCCCTTTCATCTGAACCAGCTCCTGGTTCATCTGCTTCACACAGTCCTCGATCACAGGTTTGAAACTGGGAGGAGACAACAGATGTTCTTTAAAGCACTTTTCATAATCTGAGCTGTAACAGTCAGCATTAGCCACTTAGAGAAGGTGAAGCAGACTCCTGCTGTTTGCATCAAATTAATGACGAGATATTATGAGCAGGGGTGTCTTCCCTTCAACATGAGATGTTTAGCAACTTGCTGTGCTCACTGAGCATGGTGCACAAGGATTTCAGCCAATTAAACTTTGAGTTGACAATAATTTCACAAGATGCTGAGAGACGTCAGCCAGGAGAAAAGGATCTGTTATGAACTTGTGTGTGTACAGTTTGAGATCCAGCAGCACTCACCTGGAGCCAAACACTCCGCTGAGTTCGTCCAGAACCGTGTTGAGTTTATTCTGCAGCTCCTTCAGCAGATCACTGGCCTCTGCATCCAGCTGTCAGAGCAGTGGAAGACACACCGTTACTACATTGCTGCACTGCCTATAGTAGCCAACACTGTCAAGGAGTCTGTATCTTTAGAGCGCCTCAGCTGTGGAGCGGGTGCTGGAGAAGGAGCGAAGGGGGCGACAGGCACAGAGGAGACGTAACCTGCCTCGCCGGTGGCCTCCCACTCATTCTGCCTGCCATCTGTGCTGAGCAACGCTCTGAATACCAATGGACAGCTCACCTCAGAGCGCTGCGATGATGACTGCTCACAGAGTCATACGAGGGGGTGTCAGCAAAGGGGACGTTTCGGTGCCCTAGTGCACCAGTTACAGTAGGGATGGGAGGCTACGCTGGTAAATTTACATTTCTGGGGTTTCCTAAACTACAGCAGGCTAATGCAAAAAGGTGCAATCAAGTAAAATAATGTTAGACAGCAGCTTCTGGTTCACTACTTTGGGTTTTAGTGAATTTTCAACACTAGCTTACAAAAAACACAGCATCAATAATTAATCACAGCATTTTTATGCCCATGCATGATATGTCTTTGTTCTCTGGAGCTCCAGATGTAAGCATGTGCCATGTGATGGATGCACAGGAATGTTGATGTTCTTTTGGCTTTTGGTGCATTCTGGCAAAACTAATGCAAACTGCGTTTCACCAAATGTGTTGGCGTGTTCGTGCTGGAAACTCCATATGTGTGCAGAGATCACCACACACATGCATGATGGATCACCACATCAGAGCCGATGTGCTCAGCCATGAAGTCTTTCATCTCACACATTCGGATGGTTGATGGCCCAGCTGGGAAGCGGATGTGTAAAGTTAACTTTTCATAGATATTGTTATTCTGCACCCATGCCTTCATCTGCACCTCGATCCAGACAGATTTACACCTCTATGCATGTGGAAGGCTTTTCTCACACAGGGATTTGGGTTTTTATTTCACCAACTCAGCGATGGAGGAGAGTGTATTTCAAAAGAGACGAAAGAACACTTCTACACGCCCTGATATTTTATCGGCCTTCACTAATCTTCTTTTTTTGTGTTCTCAAAAACTAAAAATCTGAAATTCTTTGTCCCGGTGACAAAGTGTCTCAGAGGAAATTAGAGTCAAACTTTAAAATCTAAGCGTTTAAACTAAGACGGGAAAAGATTCTTTTGTATCCCAAGTCAGATTTACTTTAGTGATGTAACATCTCCAGAGTGCATCAGGCTTTCTCCAACACTGGGAAAACATGTGAATGTAAGAGCAAGGTGGTTTAAAGTTTTACTATTTTTAACCTTCATATAACCCTTTAATTTTCTAACGTTTTTGTTCTTTGAGCACATAATATCTACTAGGGCATATAAGGGTTAATCATCTTTTCTTGTTTAAAGGTAAATCAGTAAAGATCGATGGAAGAGCAGCTTTTGGTGGCTGCAGTTGGAAATTATGCGTTTCTAAGTGTTTAGATTACAAAATTCTATCAGACTCATTTTCTGAAATGCAAGATTAAAGATTAAATATGAAACTTCATTGTTGCGTTTTTTTTTGTACCAACCCTGGTTTCCCTTGCTCTTAGTTTACCACTCACACCTGCTGTCTTTTATTTTCATGGACACACCTGTTGCTCCTCCACTGATCACCCTTACCTGATTAGTCTTCTGTTTCTCACCCTCCTTCAGGTCTGCTAGTGCACCACGTGTTTAAGATTTAGTTCTGATCCTAGTTGCAGCTTCCTTTATGGTTCTGGTTTAACCCTGACCCTTCCTCCCTTTCCCACCAAACTCCCCAGCTGTCATGGACACATTCTTTAAGCATCTCCTTGTATCACAAATCATTATATTATCAAGTCTTAAGTACTGAGGACATCCTAAATGAAGTGTTGTTCATTAGACATAAAAAAGCAGAAATTCCCATCCCATCTGGAACACCTGGTTTCTGCACGCTAGCTGCTTTCACTGGGCGATGACTGACATCCAGAGTTCTCCTGAATGCAAACTCCAGCCTGGCTGACAGCCTATCTGCTGCAGCCCAGCTTTGCTTCACTTTGCCTGTTTCAACAGTCCAGTATCGACTCACTGGCAGGTTGTTATTCCACAGAGCAGATGACCCAAAATGACTCACACTGCCAAGTAAAGAAGGCTTAATAAACGTCCTTTTTAGAGCGGGAAAGAAGAATATTTGCAAACAGGGCAAAATCCAAAGTAAAGTCTGATCCTAATCTGATGAGACAAGTCCCTGATGAGGCCATAAACGACTACTGTGTAAGATTGTTGGTAGCACTATGATAACAGCACTCGGTAATTGCATTGGCACGCCACGAGTTACTTGCTGATGCAAAACTATTTTGTAATGAGAGACCTAATGTGCAGGAAGAAAAAAGACAGTAGTCTTAAAAACTGTTTTAGTTCCAGTTTTTCTAAGAAGCAACTCCAGAAAAAGATCAAAATCTGATTTTAGGTGAAGTCTCGTAGAAACGAGCGCTCCAGGTTTAGTTCTACAAACAGATGGCAGCAGAATCTCAGCTGGAAAGGTTCTGAAGCTCCGTGTGTAAAGGTCCTGTCAGAAGAGATTGTTCCTGCATTTTTTAGAGAATGGATGAAAACCACAGCCAGCAGAACGGACAGGGCAAAGGTGGGATCAACAGCCTAAAATAAATACCAGCAGTCTAAATTAGCCACGGACTGAAAAGCAGCAGAGGGGAAAAGTAAAATATAAAAAAGATCTGATGGTTTTTAGCCAATATCCCCAGAGCGGGGCTTGGTGAGCTGAAGCAGCCTGTCCAAAGGGGTGATGGGTATTTTCAGTTCCATATGCTCCGTAGCACATGCTGCTGAGGGGGTGAGGGGGGCATGGTGTGTGTGTGTGTGGGGGGGGGGGGGGGGGGGGGGGGTGCGTAGGTGATCTAAGTGGTAAATGATAAGGAGGGTTGTTAATGAGTCCTACTGAACACACCTTACAGAAGGAGACAACCCCCTCCTCCTGGAGACAGAGAGAGAGAGAGAGCACAGAAAGGAAATGAGGGGGAACAGAGGACACAACGACAGGAGACAAAACGAAGGCAAGACAGGTGTTAGAAACTAGAGAGAGAGACATGCACGTCAGCTGGAAGAAGCCAGAGGGGCCGCTTCTCATGGTTAAACACTGACGGATAGACGGGAAAGAAAAATCACCAAGATTTCCATCACAGCACAGAATTTACAGTTTCAACTCAACACTTAATAAAATAAAAATAAACATGTATTTTAACCAGAATGGAGGTTAGTGATTGGAAAAGAGTGAAGGGAGAAACAGGAAGTTACCGAGGAATTCCCAGTGACTGACTGGGTGAACCTTTACAGTAACCAGGACAGGTTGTTGGTCTCTAAGGGGTAGTTTAAGATCCCAAATCAGCAAGAACCAAAGATGCTAAGATTTAGCAAAACATTCCTTAAGCCCAGGGAAGTAACTCCCAAAGCTCCTTCATCCAGCTGGAGTTTATCGTTAGTTTTATTAGAATTACAACTAAAATATGAGACAAATGTAACAAACAGAGTTTATGCACAGACCTGCTTTCCACCCATGGACTCAAACATCTTCTCCAGCTGGACACGAAGCTGCTGAATGTTGTTAAGAATGATGCAGGGCTGCAAAAGAGCAGATGGAACAATCTTAGGTTTGAACCAGATATTACACCTGAGAAAAAACTCTAAACATAAAAGTTCCTGTTTCCCTGCTGCTGGAGCCGTTACAGAACTGCAGAGCTCAATGCAACACGTCAAAAGGAATGTCAGAAGGTTACCAGCAGTAAAACCTGTCAGCTCTGATTTCCTGACAAATTCTCCTCGCAAAACAGCAAAGTCGGTGCACAAAAGTCAGCCGGAAAGGGCCGTGCATAACGCAACCAGGGGAGAAATATCTGCACCGAATGTGTCAGACGTTATCGATTCTCTGCTCCACAACACGTTTAACAGATGACAGACATTAATCACAACTATTTATAGAGACCAAGAACAAATCGACAGCGTTCCAACGACTCCCATAGAACGAGCGTTATCAGCTCAAAAACACAACAGAGGAGAATACAACACATCTTAATTAGTATATTTGTAATGAATAGTACTAATACCATAATCCTGCTTCCCAAAGGAGACGGATGATTGGTGTCTTTAAACTCCCAAAAGGGTCTCTGAGGCAACGCGCAGTGACTTCCTCTGTTATTTGTGCAGAAGTGATTAAATGTTCCTGGTCATGAATGTTGCCGTAGAACACACACAGCTACATGATTCTGGTTTGAATAAGATAAAAGGTCACATCAGGTCATTACGTTATTTAATGCCAGAAGTTTCTCTGGAATGTGAGAATTTGTATTAGAATTTAATGGATTAATAAACTGTAGATATTATTGTCCTATAGGGCTGTGTAATTAATAACATGTTTAATTTTAACTCCAGCTTTCACAAGAACAATGTGTTTAACAAAAATTATTTATTATTAAATGTGTTTTTTAACATTTCATTTTTAAGCTTATTTAGTTTTTCCTGCTAAAACATGTATGTCTGCCTCTTCTGAAAGCTGAACTCACGAGTTTTTTTGTGTTTAAGTTCATGGAGGAATGAGAGCAAAACACAAGGGCATATGAGCAAAATGATTTTATTTGTCCAAATGGCTTTTGGCATGAATGCACCTAAAACCCTCACGTGGGCTTCTGTAGAAGCTCTTTTCTGCTGCTGATTGAGTTGCTTCATGTGTTTAACTTTGATGTCTGAATCTTACTGAATTATGTGACATACTTTTTCCTGAATGGAACAAAACATTTTTAGAGGACTCTATGTTCATTCTAGTATGATGAAAGCAACTTTTAAACAATTTAAACCCTTCATTAGTTTTAACAAACTGCTCAACTCTGCCACCTGATGTTCCAGTCACATCTACTCCCAGTCCGAGTCCGAGTGATTTGATTTTGAGTATCATTAAAATAGGGGAAAAATAAAGTTTTTTAAAGTTTTTTATGTGTTTCTTTCTGTATTTACGTCATTTCCTTAGTTTATCTGCCAGAGAGCATCCCTAGTTCAGGAAGTACACTGATTTAAAAAAAACTTACTGATATTGAGAATATTTAAAAGTAGCCTCGTAGCTGCGTAACAGTTTGCAGCTGATTTGAGTCATGTGACCCAATTTTCGGTCACATGATCGGTTCATCCCTAATGTCAACTCTTAAATTTGTGTTTCCCAGTTTAAAGAGTAAAGGTGGTAAATAAGCCTCCTAAAAGCTTTTCCCCACCATCAAACGGCCCTATTTTGTTGTTCCTGAAAGGAGACAGGAGGTCAGTGCACAGCTCTGTAAGGTTTTAAAATGTTTCATTGAAAGTATACATTTCTAATTGGATTCATCTAAAGAACATTTTTAAAGCAAATTCTATGGCTTTGTTTTTGCAAACATTTGAAAACTACTCATCTTAAACTCCTGACCATCCAAGCAAAGCCCAGTAGCCCCAATCTCACTTTGATTAATTAGATGTAATCTCCTCTGAGTGTATGCGTGGCTCTGTGAGGTTTTTTCCATCATTCGTCTCTTGTCCTGTCAAAACTGGAGCATTTAGCTTTTGTCTCTGGGACAGATGTAATGAGGCTGTCAACACTGTAAAGAAACATCTGCCTCTTCTGCTCCAACACCACCTGTTATCGCTCAATTGTTCAGCATCAAAGACCAATGTGAATAATTAGACCAATGGTAAAGCTCTGTGTTTAGTCATCCATCACATTACACGATTGACAAAGAAAACACCAATGGCTTGTCCCCATCAACTATGGATTGGGAGATGAATAATTGCATCTCTGTTAATAGAAATGGTGTAAAAGTGCACGGCAGGAGCTGCTAGTGAAAACACATTTATTCCAGGCCTCCATTGCAACAACAGCTAGAGTCTGTAATCATGGAAATACTTGGCTAACAAAGCAACCTTTGCTGTCAGCAGCTGCAGAGAGTGAATGGGCACTTACCACCTTCTCCTTATTCAGATATAATGGAAAGTCCTTGGAAATGATTGCAGCATATTGCAAAAGAACTTTGTTGATAGTCTGCAGGGAATGAGAGGGATACATTTATGGTTACTGTTTGTTTGCTCTTCTATTATTTATACATTCTATTAAAAACTTTATTATCAAACACAATAAAAAGACCAAACAGCCCGTTTAGAGCAACAGCTAACTCTTTAGCTGGGAGTCATTACTGGCAACAGGAGGAATCAGGGTTCACTGGGAGGCCACTGCAAAGAGCCTGACCTTCGCAAAGCGACACATGAAGTGAGCTAGGGCCTGTGGGTTCGGGCACTCCAGCTTCTTGATAATCTCAAAACTCTGGTTAAGCTGAGTGAACACATCCACCACCGAACAGGAAAACAGGGCGTGCTCCGAGGTCTGCTGGAACTACAACAAAGAGGAGACGAGAACAGGTTTAGACGGGAAGTGGTAAGGCTAGGGACAAAAGGAAAAGAGCAGAATGTGTAAGAGCTCATTGAGAAAAGAGCATCAGATAAAGAATAGACAATATAGTCAATCAGTAAACAGCACACACAGCTAAAGCACCTGTGGCTGTGGGGACATGGAAACAGGTCATCCAAAATGACCTTTCCGTTGTTGATTCCAGGAAAATGGGCTTGCAAACATGGAACGTCTTCAACCACATGAAATAAAAGATTTAACACCCCCCCCCCCCCCAAAAAAAAAAAACAAAAACAAAACAACAACCAGAAACGAGCAAGCACAGTTCATAGTAAGTACTGTAGTTGTAGGAAAACAACATGACCGCTAATGCCACAGTGTGCTGATGCACCCCCTAGTGGCTGGCTGCAGTATAAGTTTAAAGTCACCCCGTTCGTCACATGTTCATCCAGGTCAATCTAAAGTAATAAACTGAGTCTTTATCCTAGTTTACATGTAGGTTAGGAAACCAAACTCTCAAATGAAGTTCGTTCCTCTCCGGTACAGTAGGTGGTGACATGCACCCTTTCATGTCGGCATTATTCTGGTTAGCTTGTTGCAACACAGATAGTAAACAAACACTGGAGTGAAGCAGACAAAGTTAAAACAAGACATGCACAATGGCCGAACGACAACAACACTACAGCACAGCTGATTTTGTACATACTGTACTGCTTGGTGGTGTTACATGTGTTACTTTGTGGTGATGATATTCTCAGAAGACCACTTACGCAGTCTTGTCACTTCCAGAAGTTACCGGTATTGGCCAGACTGAGCCGTTTACATGCAGATGCAGTCGGGTTTCCTACCGCAGTATATGGGTGCTTCAGCACGATTAGAACCAGTTCGCCTTCAGCCAGACTAACACGTTTCCATGTATTAAAAACCCTGACGTCAGTCTATTTAGGGCAACAGTTTGGTTTCCTGATGCACATGTAAACACACCGAGTGCAGCAGCATTTTGATTTACATGGGAGTTGGTGCATGGCCTGGCTTCAGCATGGATTTCATGGGCAGCCACTACTGGACAGAACACTCTTTTTATGGTTTATTTATTTGTTTGTTTATTCTTATTGTTCAATGTTATAAATGTGTGTTTGGTGCTAGCTTCCATGGGTGTTAGTTTATACAAGTCTCACCTAAATGAGATTTATCAGATGTTAGCATAGACGCTAAGCCATTGTCATCTTAATCATTTGTGATTCACTGTTTGTTAATGAATTATATTTTAGGATGTTTAAAGTATTTTTATAGATCTCATCAAAGTTTATTGCTGCTAACTCATACCCACGTTCCCACACAGATACTATACAACATATAAACAGACAATTAAAAATCCAATAAAAGAGAAAAGAAAAAAAGTTTGTTATAAAACTAATAACAGATACTGCAACTGAAAACAATACTTTGCACCTATTTCAAAATAAAAAAGGAGCAGGAAGAAGCCTAAACTTATTTAAGCCCACCCCTTTTTCTAACAGTCAGTTCAATTACTAAATGTAACCAACACCAAAATCATTTTTTACAAAACTGTTTCAGTAATTTAGCTTGTGATGTTAGTCTGTGAGCAAAATCAAAATAATACAAAATCAGAATTGCAGCATCTTTTTATCTCAGCTATATTTTACCACCGTTTCTAAATAGAAAATGAAAAGAAAAGAAAAAAATAATAACAATAATAAAAAATAAAAAAATCTGAACATTGTACCCTCATCAGTTTTTAGTCGACATACACTCTCAGAGAAACAACCAAACTTTACTGTATTAACTTAACAAATAGTTTTTATACCTTTTTTTAAATATAAAAAGTGAACGACTCTGCTTTATCTCCTCACTACAGCTATTCCACACATGGATCCCTTTGACTGATGTGCATTTGTTTTTAATGTTTGTTCTGACTTTTGGCTTTTTAAACCGACCTCTCTTTCTTAATTGATCATTTGTTTCTTTGATTTCAAACAATTTCTGTAAACACCTTGGAAGGAGTTCATTATGAGCTTTATACATTGTCAAAATTGTCCTGAGTTCTACTAAAGTCATGGAATTTTAAAGCGTGCCATTTAATAAATATTTCATTAGTTGGATGATAATAGTCTGATCCATTTATGATTCTTATGGCTTTCTTCTGAAGTATATAGATGGAATTTAAGTTGGTTTTATAAGAGTTTCCTCAGATCTCCACACAGTAAGTAATGTAAGGAAGTGTTAAGCTACAATATAGCATGTAAAGTGAATTTTTATTAAAGGAATATTTTAGGTTATGTAATAATGATGTTGATTTAGAAATTTTAGCTTTTACATTGGCAATGTGAGCCTTCCACTGCAATTTATAATCTATTGTCACCCCTAAGTATTTAATTTCATTCACTCTTTCTAAGTTAATATTGTTTATCATAAGTGTGACATCATTGTTTATTTGCCTGTTACTAAATATTACCAGTTTTGTTTTGTCATAATGAAGTGATAATTTATTTTTGTCAAACCAGTTTTTAAACGCTCTTAGTTCTCCTTCCATTGTATTCAGAAGTGTTTCCAAACTTTTCCCTGAGCAATATATTGTAGTGTCATCAGCAAATAAAGTCAATTTTAATGTTGAAGACACACTACATATATCATTTATATAAAGTACAAACAGTTTAGGACCCAACACTGACCCTTGAGGTACACCACAGGTTAGCTTCAGTAGATCAGAATTCACATTATTTGTCTGTATCTTTGGTCAAGGTAACTTTTTATCCAGGATTGTGCTAATCCCCTAATTCCATATGTTTCTAACTTTTTCAACAATAATTTGTGATTTATGGTATCAAATGTTTTTTAAAAGTCAATAAACACTCCCGCAGTATACTCTTTTTTATCAACTGCATTTGCTATGTCTTCCACTAGTTGCATTACAGCCAGCGAGGTTGATCTTTTAGCTCTAAAGCCATATTGGTAGTCAGTTAGTAATGAATGTTTTTCTATAAAGTTATCCATTTGTTTCAAAAACAGTTTCTCTAAAATTTTTGAAAACTGAGTGAGAATTGAGATTGGTCTATAATTGGAGAACTGGTGTTTGTCTCCACTTTTATATATTGGGATTACTCTAGCTTTTTTCATTTCAGTAGGAAATACACCAGTTTGAAGTGACAGATTGCAAATATATTTCAAAGGTTTTAACACACATTTTATTATACGTTTTAGTAGCCACATATCAATTCCAGCACAATCAATAGATTTTTTGTTTGTAAAGGTTTCACAATGAAATAAATTTAAATTTCATCAACTCCTCTGATAAAAAAGGAGTTGATGTTTGTGTTGATGCGATCTACAGCTGTACTATTTTCATCTCTAGGTTCTACAATACTACTTGACAAGTCATGTCCAACATTTATAAAGTAATTATTAAATCAGAATACATTTGTATATTGACGTAATATTGATATAATAATACTGAAGTAATAATTTGTATATGGGAACGCGTTTCCACTCCAATACAAAGTTTTGCAAACAGATTTAAATGTTTTTTATTAACTACTTATTTAATCACTAATTTATCAGAGTTTCTAATGCTTTATAAACATCTGTTATTATAAAGTGTTGCTGCATTATCTTATATATTCCTATAAAAACATTATTTCTGCAGTGATTTTAAGTAAAAAATGGAAATGAGCAATATACAGTCATATATATATATATATATATATATATATATATATATATATATATATATGAGTAAAGAAAAAATAAATAATTTCCTCTAATAAAACTCTAGCACTGAAATTTTAAATATTCAAGTTTTTCAATGTCTTTTGAAGGATTAATAAGTGAATACCTATGTTAAAACTTTGTTTTAAATGCCTATATTTAATGAAAATATTGTGCATTTACATAATAAACTTAGTGCATGAAAAACCTAGGATTTTTCGAGTATAAGCTCTCCCTAGTGAGGAGGTCCAGATTAAATGTGCGTTAAATGACTAACAGAATGCTCGAGTCGTCTCTCTGCTCTATCCAGTTGCTCCAAAGCCGTTACTGAGGGCACAGTAGTCTGACTTTAAGAAATGCTTAAATTATTCAGCTTAAACCCAGAGTGCATTTTATCTTAAGCAAAGAGAATAAGTCTATGCATTAAACATATATTGACAAGAGCAGGACTAAGAGCTTTGTCTGTGATTAAACGCATCACATAGAACAAAATGTGCTCTGACTCAGAAGGACTCAAACACACAAGCCTGTAAATGCATCACACGTGTTTGAGGCTTTTACACATTTCCTGTCTTGTTTTTTTAAATAATATTCTCCTAAGCCCCTTCTGGTCCTAATAAAGCAGATTTTACTTCCTATTTTTCATACATTTTTAATTGTTATTTCATTTATATTCCTGTCTTGTCATGTCTCAAGGCAAGACGTGTTTCTGACTGTACAGAATTTCCTTTATCCTCCTCCTCATCACTTAAATTTAGCCTTAGGAGGCCAGGCTTGTTAGCTTTTCACATAAAAGCAAAAGTTGAGAAGTTTTTTACAGCTGAACTCACCCCATCTTTCTTGTCCCTCTCGAGTGCTCCATTTAGGAAATCCATGGCGACGTCTTCATTTTCATCAAGCCACTGAATGACAAAAGGCTCGAACCACCTGAAAAAAGACACCTTAGCTTGAGCCATGATGGAGGAAGACACATATCATGATTTGTCTGAAACAACAGATCAGAGATCAACACAACTGATTTAAAAGCTTTCTGTTTATATATTTAAATGATTTCTAAACATGAAGCAGATTCCAGCATGGTTTGGATTGAGGCAGCGCTTCATTCAGACTCGTGTCAGGTGAAGAGATTAGATGAGGCTCCTAAAGAGGTACATTTTACATTTATTGGCAGAATAATTATTCTTGCCTGTTTTGAGCTAAGCCAAAGTCCTCAACTTTGTCATCAGAGCATTGGATGTTCCTTGAAAAAAGCTCTAAAGTCTGGCTGAGGGCAGCTGCCATGCGAGAGATCCAGTAAATAAGGTGGATGTGATGAGAGAGAGAGAGCAAAAACGGGGGGGGGGGGGGGGGGGGGGGGGGGGGGGGGGGGGGGGGGGTTGTATGATGGGCAGGCTACGCCTCTGAAAGAATCAATCCTGCTGGAGATGCTGCTTGAGTGACAGTGTTGGAGATGAGGCGGCTGACTCATTAATCTGACTGGATGGAGGAGGGCGCTTGCATTACACATGTTCACATCACAGCTAGCTCGCTCCTTGCTCCACAAGGTTATGGTTACTAAATGGAAAAGATGCTTTTAAGCTATAAAAACATCCCCTCTAGTAGTTTATGGATCACAGGGACATGACGGTTTTACGAATCCAGTTGGTTTGGTTCAGAAAACAGATCTGAGCCATCATCTGATTCCCTCTGCTAACAAGTTCTGAACCTATTGGCTGAATATATATGCTATAGATCTGGATGATATGGACCAAAACCTCTGTCTCCATATGTTTTAGCTGATGTTGGATTTTTGATACGTGCACAAAAATGCACGAGACTCAAAAAGCATCTAAAGTTTTATAGAAACAGAATATCTGAGTTGCTGCAGCCTGAACTACTGGAATTCTGGGAAGTTTGTCGGCTGTGTACAGATCAGGATGCAGAAATGTCCCCTTCTTAATCCCAAAGTCACCAGAGTTTGTTCACTCAATGCATTATGGGTATTGTAGGTCTTTGATCCAGCAGTAGTTTTGATTCCATTTTGTTCTCAAAATTAAAACTTTGTTCTTGAAATGCAGCTTTTGATTTTTTTTACTACATTTAAAAGTTGGTCTGAAAAAAAATCTCTTAATTTTTTCCAAATATTTTGACTTTGACAAAAAGCCAAAAAGTATTAATAGACCCTTTCACATTAGTTATTAATTACTTTGTGCAAGCTGCAAGATAAATCAGCATGTTATCAAGTGTTTCTCTGTCTTTTCCAAGGTTTCATACAAGTGTGCATCAGTGTAATTCTATCCCAAATAATAAACATGTGTGTGGAATGTTCTTAGCATGTGAATGGGAAAAGAGAGAACGCTTACAGAGAATACTCAGGTGGAACATCCTTGAAGGCTGGTAGGTCACGGACATACTCATTATGGAACCATTTGACTTTGAAGTGGAGGTTCATGTACTCGGTGCTTTTGCATAGGCGATGCTTGTCATGCTCTGTAATGCAGATTCAAACAAGAAGGCACACATCAAATGACAAAATTCAAATAAATCTGTTTTCCCAGCAGAATGTACTACATGCACTCTTTTGCTCTCTTGTTTCAACAGCATTTCAAAAAGATCCCAGGACCAAGGGCGTGCTGACACTAATGCACGCTAACAAACAATAAAAAGCAAATTTCCCCTCGAACAAAAGAGCGCTGAGCTGCAGTGGTTGCCTTTAGTGTGATGCTGTCACATGGATGTTCAGCCTTGAGCTATAAGGGATGGAGGAATCAAACTGAGATTGTGAATTTGTCCAACTCTAACCAAGAAAGCCTTTTAATGACTGCAAGCAAACTAAAGCTAGAGTAGATCAGAGCTGTGTATCTGCTGAATCATTCCCTTCAGCTCACTGAACACAGTTCAGAACAATTAAACATTTCCAGTGAATCCCTTGGAGAACGGAAGCATGACGTTGGTGTAAGGAAGGACAGAAGAGATCAGTGAGATGTAGATCAGATTTTAAAGTGTGTGTGTGGGGAGGGGGGTAGCATGCAGATAAAGTGAAGGCATTTAGAAGAAAAGAGAAACTGCAAAAAAAGGATAAACCCCAATAAACAAGAGGGTATCACAACAGCACAAAGATTCAAACGCAGGGATCCATCACCGTAGCGCCGATAAGACAGGATATAGATCAAAGACAACTCAGCAAGTTAGCGTAGCATGCAAAAGAGACTAAATTCCTCCAGAGGAGAAGAATAACGGCTCAGAGCCACACAAACAGCCCTCTGAGGCTGGACAGCTGAGCATACACATCCCAGAGGGTGGAATGATTAAAACTGCACCATCCTTCTCATAATAACTGTATTATGTTACATCTCAATATGAATCACAATGAAATATACCAGAACAAGAGAGACACGCGTATTTTTGATGGAGGTTTGAGAAAAAACTGGTAGAACTTCTGAATCAAAGACAGCTTACAGATGAAGTTCAAGCAGAGCCATTTCTCCTTCTGCAGCAGATTTGTGACGGACCCATGTCGGCTGTGTCGGAGCTGTTCTGGAAATGTATTTCATCTTTGTAAATAATGATCAGAACTTTATTATGACATCACATTAAGCTTTATGGTGCATAGGGCTAACTGGTCAGGAGGATTCAAACCAAATACTTTAATAAAAACACCCTGAGCTCTTCTGTTCTGCAACATCAAACAATGTTTAACAAACATTTCAGCAGCAGTGAAAATCACCTACAAATGTGGTTCATCCCATTTAATCCAAACATTGTCAGTGCCTGTAATAGATTTCACCGCCATGGATACGGTCAGGAAGTAACAATATCCACTTCCCAGGAGGCTCAGCGAGACAAAATATAAACAAACGCAAACAAAACCTGCATCAGGATTCAGAGAGAAGAACAGCAGGATAAACAAAGATGTTCCCGCAGGAGACAAAGGTTCACATCCCAGACCAGACTGAAACGGAGAAGTAGACATCCAGGAAATGATCGCTGAAACTAAACTAGCAGCAGTTTGAACAACATGTTGGGCCGTAGCACAGCGGCACCTGAAACATTTCATGGAAAGAGTTTAGAGCAGCTGAGAGAAAGGAAAACAGCTGCTAGCTGAGTTTCTAAGTGGCAGCCATCTTGTTATGGGTTGACTCCAAAAGTGAATCAGTTGCATGTGTACCTCTAATGAATAATTTTTTGATAGTCAATGATTTTTAACCAAAAACCTGTCCAGTGGTTGCTACTAACAATCAAACTGGGTTTAGTGTCTGGATTAGTGTGTGTTGGAGATGACGCCAAACTTTAGGTCAAAGTTTGTAAAAGTGACTAAGTTGTAGCCAGCCTCAGGTCAGCCCACTGTGGTGGCCATCTTGAATTGGATTCATTAAGTTAGTTGCAGATCCAATAATGACTTTTTCAAAATGTCATTAAAATTTGTCCAATGGTTCATGAGACGGTTGAAGACCAGGTTCACAATTTTTTCCCCACACATCTGCAGTGGTCTCTAGTATAAATGAATGTCTTGTGAGTCCATCTCTGTGTGAAAATTTTTTTGGCGCTTTTGTTTCAGGAACTAGAAGTGAGCTAGATCAGAGGGGAGCAGAACACGGCAGGATTTGGAGCCTCGTTTCCCAGGGCTGCCAACTCTCACGCATCGAGCATGAGACACACTTATCTGACTGCCCTCACACACTCGCATGCAATCATTAAGAGAAATGGGTTTTAGGTAATTATTTGGAAGATGATCCATTTCTGTTAAATTGCCTATTACACATAGCGATGGTGAAGTACGGACTCTACAGCTCAAAACAGATGATTAATTATCTGTTACAGCCTTCCAAAAGGAGCATATGGGTGGCATGAAAACAATCATCTGTGGTGTTTAGTGTGCATTGTGTCTGATAATCCCATTTGAAACAGACCGCCCTGGTGCTATATAAATCTAATCCATTATTATTATTATTATTATTATTATTATTATTATTATTATTATTATTATTATTATTATTATGAAACATTTTCCTTTGAGTGATGTGTGACCAGTGGATGATTTTAGTATGAGTTGTAGATTTGTATTGCTTGTCATGGAGAATATGTTGTTACAGGTTTCTGTCCAGAAGTATAATTTTTTTTAATTTGTTATTTTTAAAATTGTCTTTAATTAAATTTGGTGGACGTAAGGGTTGCGGTCCTGCATGTTTCTTCTTCAGCACCCTGGGTAGTTCCTGCCTGCTGCGCTCTCTTCTTTCCAGCCAACCCCTTCAGCACCATGGAGAGAGGCATGCTGTTGTGCTGTGCCAGCTGGAGCACAAGCTGCAGACAATCAGCACTCAGCCACCTCAAACCTTTAAAGGATGGACTTCCTCCAGTCTACGACAGAACTCTGATCTAGTCTGCTGTTCTCGATGGCTCTGGGTGGTGTTTGTTCTGATAGGAACCTGTTGTTAACTAGAGAGCTCAGTGTTGATACTGATTAGTGTAGCTTTGTCTTGAAAACGTTTAGTAGAGCTTTGTGGTGGAGTTTCATTAGTGTTCTCTTGTCTAAGGACTATGCTTAGTTTGGTGATAATGGAAAAGCTGTTCTCTCCCTATTCCAAGCTTCTGGACAAATGTGTTAAATGAAATGAATTGGTTATCACAGATCAAGTGATGTAGGTGCGTGACTCCGTTTTGTTGCCAAGATTGAAAATGTATTGGTTTATTATTTATTTGAAAGTTGAGATTATGCCAAACTGGGCTGTGTTTGCATGGGCTGATTGGGGATTTTGTGAGTTTAAGAACTTTCCACCAGGCTGTCAGAGTTGTTTTTACTGTTGTAGTTTCATTTTCTTTAATGAGGATGGTAGAAAAGGTAAATCTAAAATGCATATATTGTTGCACTGGTTTTGTTCCAGTTCTGTCAGTGGGCTGTTTAGATTTTTATGGATCTAACGTACTAAAAACTATCTGGTTCACTAAAAAGTAGTGTTGAATGTTAGCGGCTCTGGTATGAGCTTTGCTCTGCAAAGTTGATGCTCTGCTGTGTGGTGGAGTTGCTAATGCTAATGGTTAGCTTCTACCCTGCTGTTTCCTGGACGCTAAACCAACAACAGCCTTCCCCGTCATGAGTCAAGATGGGTGAGTCCATGAATGTTAAGTGACAGTGTGACGTGGATCTGTCAGGATTTTCTAATCCTAGAGTTTCATCATCTATTTTCTATCAGAAGCTAATGCTGGAGATAGGTGAAGGAGACTTTTTTCATGTTCAGCCTGCATGAAAAACTCAGAGTGACTGATTATAATCAGAAATAATCATTAAAAAACTGTTTCTCTGTGAATTTTGTTTTTTAACAAACACCCAAAGATGCAAACAGCTACAGTCAAAGACATCATGATAGTCTTTGTGTAGAGCGAGGGGATGCCCATGTAAGGAGCAGATCTTATTTGATAAGAGGCTTAACAACAAACCTAAAACTGAGTTAGACAATCTTCCGAGCTCACACTAACTTTTTACTGATTTATTTGATATATTTTGTTCATATTACAAAATAGGCAGACATGACAGAACCCCTTTCTCCACTTTGGCTGATGTTGTAGTTCTGTGCAGATGAAATAAGGGAGAAGGGAAGCCATACCAGTTTCAACTGGTCTAATGATGCAGTAATTTACAAGGTAAACTGCAGTAAAAATTTAAGCTACAAACAGTTCAGAATCTAAACAAGTGGTTTAAAATAGGGTATTTATAATAGTGACACTTATTTTTGTCTAATACATCTGAGAAGAAGAACCGTGAATGCAAACACAGAGAAAATTTGAAATTCCAAAACAAGATGCATACATCAGAGCAACTTCAAAGCCCCGCACCCTGGCTGTCATTTCTAATCCTGATAAGTGCTTCGGTGCTTACTCTGACGAACAGCAAACCCGTCACACTACACTCCCCACTAAGCTCAGAGAAAATTATTTACACACACATAATTAACAGTGCACCTGTAAGTCAAAGCATTCAAAATGTGCAAAACAAAACTCTGCTGTTACATTAAAGGAGACTCTGGGTCTTTCAGTCAGAGGTGGGGCTTCGCTTCACTGAACTGAAAACCTGACAGGAATTACGTGAGCAAACTGTTATAGACTGTTTTAGTCATCCCACCTTCATATTTTATTTGGGACAGAATTTGTTGTTTTTAGGTGCAGAGACTAAATGTTTAGATCATGAGCATAAAAAAACTGCTCTGATGTTGGACTTTATGGTTATGTTCTAGAAGATCCAAACACTATTTTCATCAGAACTTATGGCCGAGGAGGTTTTGATGGCTTCCGTTGCTAGGGTCTCACCTGGATTCACCTGTTAGGTTTGAGTCACGGAGGGAGCAGGTGGTTTAATCATTGAGGATGGCGACTGTTTCACCAGAGAGAGGCTGCAGTTATTCTCCTGCAAAAGATGTGTAACATCTGCTCTCAGATCTACCGTGGCAGTGCCACTTCAGTAACTGAGCTGTCACTGCATGGCAGTTTATTCACGCGCAGAATGGACACATACGCATGTGGCATCACACTTTGTTAGCTTTCCTGCAGCAGGTTCTGACATACTGGTCATAAACGGGTAGTTACCTAAAGTCACCTATTCAATTCAATTCAGTTTATTTCTATAGCACCAAATCAGTAGCCTAGTGAACTAGACCAAATTCTTGCCTTGCAAAGTTTGGTCTAGGCACGCTTCATTGGAACCCTCGCAGCCTGATCCACTGCTGTGGCTGTCCAATCACAGCTCGCTATAGTTTTGGTTGGGCCAATCACAGCGCTCTATATTGTTGGCCAATCACAGAGCGGGAGTAGCCGATGACGTCAGCGCTGCAACCGTGAACACAAACAACATGGCGGCGCAGGAACCACGTTCATTTGAAACGGCTTTGTCATCAACATTGGATTATTTAGACTCCAACGTGCGTAAGTCTGTCTGATATACTTAGCGGCTTCTTATTTTTATCAAACTAAGTAGTGCAATGTCCCAGTACACCTGATATTCACATGCTTTTATACAAAAACGACAGAAATCATTGATGTTAGACGCCATTAAAGCCTCCCGCTTTTCCATCGCTGTGATTACGTCACGTTGTTCGTTACTCTGATTGGTCCTAGCGCTATCCAATTGTGTGCTGACATTTTGAAAGACAACCGTAGATCCCGCCTCACGACTGAGAGCCGTCAATGGTTCGTGGCCAGACTATATATTCACATATATAGGATGGCTTGTCAGGTTACCAAATCAGGACAAGAGTCGTCTCAAGGCTCTTCACAAAGTAAACATTCCAATACAGTTCAGTTCATTAAAGTACCCCTCCGGAGTATTTCTTTTATCTGATGGCACCATCTAGTGGCTGACAAGCGTATCACACCAATCTTAGGTGGACTCAGTAATTTAAAATGGCGACTGCACGTTTCTTGTTTATGAATGTGCTTCTGTAGCTGACAAACAGAGCCAAAACACGTTGTTTTACAAGTATTATTATTCTCACGTCATGTTGTGTTTTCATATATTTATATTTTAAAGACTTACTTGTCTGTGAAAAGTTAATCAACTCTGCATCAGCCGAGGTGCTTCCTTAAATTTGAAGCACGTAAGCGGTAGTCTAACGCTATTGGTTAATTCTGGTCACCGCTCAGTTTCCTATTGCACGGATTTTACGGGGGCAGGGGGCGGGCTTAGCAAAAAAAAAGAAGTATCACTTACATTGTATCACACTACATGAAAAGACAATCACTTTTAATGATTTCTGAAAAATCATACATAATTCCTGAAAGGGGAAAACTCCAGATTGCTGCTTTACACCAATTAGTGAAACGTTTCCTATATAAGGAACCCAGCAGATTGCATCAAGTCCCTGACTAGTGTCAGAGTCTTTACAACAATCCTCACATTAACTCATTTACTGCCAATGACGACTTTAGTCATCATTTCCCTTTTTTTATGGGGCAGGCATCGGAGCGAGCCCCCGCACCGTGAGAACAAACATCACGTGTCTAAAGCGGATCTTCATCCGTGTATGTCACACATCACGTGATCAGGAAGCAGAAAATCAATGGATTACGAGTTTGTTTTGGGCCGCTGCTGTGAAAAAAACGATGCGCCGAACCGGAAATACTTCTGGAGCAGCGCTTGGGCACCAGATTGTAACGAACGGATAACGCTAGAAATACAGCGATTCTTCCTGATGTAAGAAGTGAGTCTACTCTTTCTTTTGGTAGTTTTGGCGTTTACATGATCATAGAGCACAATGTTCTGTGACTCTTCAAAAAACACTAAAAACGTTCAAAAACGCTGGCAGTCAGGGGCTTTCTGATCAGAAAATGGCTGGCAGTGAATGAGTTAAGCAAGCATGTAGCGACAGTGGAGAGGAAAACTCCCTTTTAACAGGAAGAAACCTCCAACAGAACCTGGAAAAGTATGAGCAGCCATCTGTCACGACTCACTGGGGATTGAGAAGACAGAGCACACACACACACACACACACACACACACACACACACACACACGCATATACCAAGTAGTGACCTAAAGTCATCTAAATGAGGGGAAACGAGAGGGCGTTTTGTCTTAACCACTTCTTTCTCAGTAGGTCGCGGAGAGCTGGTTTCTACTTCCAGCAGTCATCAGACGAGAGGTCATCACAAGGACACACAAAGACAGGCAAACATTCACACACTCATTTTGAGTCCCCAATTAGCCTGGGTGGAAACCAGCATACCCAGAGAAAACTCACTCATGCACGGAGAGAACATGCAAACTCCTCACTACAAGGCAACAGCTGGGTTTTCAACCTGCAACCTTCTTGCTACCAACTGCTCCATGTGGCCTCAGCACTTGGCTTAGTTCAAACAATTCTAAACATCAGGAGGGATTTGCTGCTTTGCTACAGATGAATTTCTCCTAATAAAAGTCATAAATGATTCCAGCTGTCTGTGGATTCTGCAGGTCTGTGGAATAAAGCAGGAGTATCTTCAGTGTAGGTAATAGGTTGTTGGAAGGTTTTATACTTCAAAACCTTTTAGTTTAGGAGCCACAAAGATGATTTCATTTCCATGGAAATTGGAAACGCAGATGGACAAAAAGTGACTGTGAGCACAAGGATATGATTTCTTTCTGAACACTGGACTAAATGTGACTGCTGAAAGGAGAAAGGCATGTGGAGAAACGAGGCCCTGAGGAGCAGTTTTTAAAATCACTACAATAAAACACACAGAGGCTGCCTGACTTCAAAATGAGACCAAAATTCGTTTTAAATGTTTCATATAAAAAATGTAGGAGATCTGTTTTAACAGCACTTCTGGGCAGAAATAAATTGATCATTTTTTTTTCTTCCTTAGTAATTATTCTGTAAATTAAGGTGGAGAGAAGTTACACATTTGAAATCGGTCATCTCAAAGGGTCTGTCCGTTCTTATCTATGAGCAGTTCTGTTCTGATGTATTCACATCCAGACCCCAGAGACCCTGAGATTTCACATGAACTCTCTCTCTTTCTCCCTATATATATATATATATATATACACACACACACACACACACAAGGCAGCAGCTGCAGCTGACCTGAGAGGTAGGATCATGACTCGAATGAGCACCAGGCAACGCCAATTACAACGGCTGAGTGACATACCATCAGAAATCCTTGAAGATGTGATGCAGCTTAGCTTCTCATTTCTTAAACAACCATGTGGAAAGACACATCTCATGGACGTGGACAAAACTAGTTCAAACGCATCAGGGTAAGAAGAGAGGCAGATGAAGCGATGCACCCATCATGCCTAGTGCCTACTGTACAAGCCTGTGGGGGCAGTGCTATGATCTGGGGTTGCTGCAGTTGGTCAGGTCTAGGTTCAGCAACAGGATGTGCTCCAAGAATGAGGTCAGCTGACTACCTGAATATACTGAATGACCAGGTTATTCCATCAATGGATTTGTTCTTCCCTGATGGCACGGCCATATTCCAAGATGACAATGCCAGGATTCATTGGGCTCAAATTGTGAAAGAGTGGTTCAGGGAGCATGAGACATCATTTTCACACATGGATTGGCCACCACAGAGTCTAGACCTTAACCCCATTGAGAATCTTTGGGATGTGCTGGAGAAGGCTTTGTGCAGCGGTCAGACTCTACCATCATCAATGCAAGATCTTGGTGAAACATTAATGCAACACTGGATGGAAATAAATCTGGTGACATTGCAGAAGCTTATTGAAACAATGCCACAGCAAATGTGTGCAGTAATCAAAGCTAAAGGCGGTCCAACTAAATAGAGTGTGACTTTTTGCTTTGGTGGTGACTTTTTTCTGGCCGGGCAGTGTGTTTATTATGAATGTGATTCTAACAGCATAAAAACGAAACATCATTTCTAATGTTTCTGAGGCTTAAACACCTCACTATTTTATTTTGTGTTATTTTATTAAATTTATACATAAAGCTGTCCACTTTGGCTACATTTTTGGTTTGAGAGCATTTGCGCCTGATGTTTCAGGCAGCTTCCAAATATTACAGCTGCTTTTCAAAACTGACAAAATCAATCATTTTCATGTATGCACCGATGTCCTCTGGCGTCATTCAGTCGTCATTTAGTTTCTTCTTTAATTTATTTCAGTCAAGCATATTTTCTCACAGTCTTTACAAATGAAGAAGCCTTAACAAGTTAATCACTAATTAAAACCTGAGTCTCTGACTTTCCTCCTCTGTGCCTAAATTGTGTCGTTTGTCACCGACAACATCCAAGATGAGGCGTTTTCTAACCAGTGTTGTGTTTGATGAAAAAAGGAAAGAGCCCATCATAATCATGCTGCTAATATGATCTCCTCATATCTGTTTGGTTTGGGCGGTTATGTGTGCATGCTGATGTGTGAACATCTGTTCATTCATATACTGTTGTGCTCTGCTGGTAGTAAACTCTGTGGGCTGTCCTGGAGGAGGAGGCTGCTCCAGATCCCTGGTGAGGATGTCATCTTGTGAGGCGCGGCCCACAGGGAGAGACAGAATCACAGGAGACTCAGTCACTCACTGCCTCATTGATTTAAATGCCGTGGATAATATGATGAAATGTAACAGCGCCCGGCGTTTCCACCCCACAATTACCACCCAGTGAATTTCTCTACAGGAGTGCAAGGGTAGACGGATTTCCTAAAGACAAGAAGAGCAGAGGAGCAGGATTTCAGCCAAAAGCAGCAAAGTTTCCTTTGTGACATAATTCATTCAATTTAGCTTCTGACCCAGTTCTGTCACACAGCCTCCTTAGCCGTATCACAGGAGCCGACTGACACAGCTCTGCTAAAGCTCCAGATTCTGCAGAAACACTAACTCCTGCTGAAAGGACTCAGAGAACCGGAATGAACAATTCACTAATGCTGATGCCTGGGCAAAAAGTGATCTGCTTATGATTTATATTATTATTATAAAATACTAGAAAATCACACAAGGTGCTTTTTCTCATTGAATTAACATAATGCATAACATTTATGAGTCTTTTTAAGCCTATTTTACCTAAAATAAAACCACTGAGCCTCACAAACTCCTGATTTAAAAGACGGTTTGCTGCGGTACAACCAGCCTCACTTCTGTAAGCACTGCCTTGAAACAGAACCACACCTCTACTGCTGAGTTACATTATTGAAATTCAATCCAAATATTCTATGGAGTGAAGCTGTTCTAACAGCCTGGAGATGAGTTAATGGGCTGCTGAAACACTGACATGCTCCAGAGACCTGCTGCTGCTGCTGCTGGATCTACAGCACACTCTGTAAAATCTTACTGCTACTAATTGTCCTCCAGATGAGCCTCGTTTTACTCCCATTTCGTTAGCTAGAGAGACTTTTGATTCTGGAATCCAAATACAAAGCCTCGAACTTTGAAAAAATCTATAATCCAGATACCATCAGAAAACGATCAGAACAGCTGATTACAAACTAGATTTCAGCTTTTTGAGCGTGTTATTGTGTGAATGAGCTGAGCTACAGCCATACTTCTCTTTTCTGTCTCCTAACATCCTCTCTCTCTTTGTCTTCCTTCCTGCTTCTCTCATTTTCTCTTTCCCTTCTCCTCTCACACATTCAGAGATCCTAACAGAGATGCTAAATATAGCAGCATCCATTTCTGCACCAGCACTGGCACCAAAGGCCTTGGAGCAGGAAGCAGAGGATGCATCAACAGCTTCATTAGGTTATGTGCAAGTTCATGCACAAATATACACATATATGCACATATTCTGCTTTTATTCTTCTTCACTTCTTATCGTTTGTACAATAGAACATTTACAAGTGTGCAGACAAACATGGCTGCATGCACCGGCACCCAGAGGAACGGACAAAGTGGGACATTCTGGCCCGCCTCCTTCAGGGTGTCTCTGTCAGCCGCTCTGCCAGCTTCATGCCCTCTTATGTAAACAGGTCACTGTGAGTTCCTTACATTTGTGCAAAGGGGAAAGATGAGCAGCAACCTGAAGTGACTCACTGCAGCTCGTGATGACAGGCGGTCATGCGTGAACAAATTGAATGTACATGTTTGTGTGTTCAGCACTAAACATGCAGATGTATGAGCACACATGACCTCTTTATGACAGAACCTCACTGATGTTCCTCAAACATAATCAGCATATAAACAATCACTCATCAGACTCATCAGACTCAACCACTCTCCTTTCTCTGCTGAATTGGTGTTCCGTTAGTGTTTTCTTGGCATTAACGAGCAGCTGAATGGTTGGTTGGGAAATGGGAACAACTGATTTGAGAATGATGTTTGGAGGAAGCACTCGGCCGTTGATACAGTAATTAACTCATGTAGCTGCTAAGCTGTTGGTTTCAGACGGATGATAAAAACACGGACCTGGCTGGAACGCGGTTTGCATTTTCTATATTTCTTCTGTAAATACAAATGTACATATTTTAAGACAATGGATGTCAAAAAGGCAACGTGACCTTTTCCTATTTATTCTTCAGGGATACATTTGCTTTGCTTAAAGAATAAATGCCGCTGCTGGAATGACAGAAAAGGAACGTAGAGAAATGACTAAAAGACAAAACTATTGTGTTTCAGTGTTGAGGATCTCAGCCCATCGTCACGACGAATGAAACCTGCTATAGCGTTACAACACAACCAGAGTGAGGAGGATGTTTGCAGGGTCTAGTTGATGTTTTCAGAAGAACACAGTGGGCTCACCATTACGTGTCACAGTGTGAAAATGATTTTGATGCACATGACTTCTGTAGGAGGATTGTGGTGGTGTATTACAGCAGCATGTTGGTGTTGGTGGGCGGGGGCACCATCTGGGCGCTGTGCAGGTGGAGGTGAGTGGGTCAAAGCAGCAATCCGGAGCTTTCCCCTTTCAGGAATAATGCATGATTTTTCAGAATTTTTTATTTTTTTTTGCTAAGCCCGCCCCCTGCCCCATAAAATCCGTGCAATATGAACTGAGTGGTGACCAGAACTAACCAATAGCGTTAGACTACCGCTTCATGCTTCAAACTTAAGGAAGTACCTCGGCTGATGCAGAGTTGATGAACTTTTCACGGACAAGTAAGTCTTTAAAATATAAATATATGAAAACACAACATGACATGAGAATAATACTTGTAAAACAACATGTTTTAGCTCTGTTTGTCGCCTACAGAAGCACATTCATAAACAAGAAACGTGCAGTCGCCATCTTAAAAAAACCGGCTCGACCGACTCTTGGTGTGAAACACTTGTCAGCCACTATGGTGCCATCAGATAAAAGAAATAGTAGAAAAAGAAAATTCTAACACCTTAAAATGGTCAAAATCTGCCAAACAATTAATGTTAGTTTGAGCAGTGATGCTGAAATGATTGAGATTGTGTTCATAAACCAACACACATAAAAACACCTACAAGTAGCAACAACCAGCAACTCACCTGGCATCTAAGGAACCTCACAAGTCAGGTCTCTGAAACACTGAACCATCTGAATGTTGGTGTTTAGATAATAAAATACACGGATTAGACCATTAGGTCAGCAACATGTGGTGGAACAATGAACTGTGTAAGTCTTTCCCAACTTAATGGAGGAAGAAAAAAAAAGGATGATTCTGTAACAGGCGTTGGCTCACATCACAAGCATCGTGTCCATGGGACTAAATGACAGACAACTCTTCCAGCTAAGCCAACAGGAACAGCTTAGTGAGCCCCACATAGCCATCATTGCATCACTCCTTCTAAACACAGCACTATCATCAAACAGTCCACAGACAGTCAAAAGGCCCACGGCAACGTGAGAAGCCTCCTCCATGAGTGTTTATGACAGGAGTAGGCATTCCTGGTCCTCAAGTGCCACCATCCAGCATGTTTTCACTGTAACACTCCTGATTCAGTGGTTGAATCACGTGTTCAGCAGCTTATCAGGCTCTGCAAAGGCCTATTAATCATCTGCTGATTAAAATCAGGTGTGTTGGAACAGGGAAACAGCTAAAACATGCACGATAGTGGTACTCGAGGAACAGGATTGCCTACCCCTGGTTTATGATCTGCTCCTGATGAGCAGAGTGGAATCAGCTGAGATGATTTACCTGCAGGAGCAGGCACTGACAGGGGCAAATTTGGACTATTGCATATAATAAAACATACAAATACATCCTAATATGGTCTAAGTGAGATGCTCCAGGGCAGGATCTGGGCTGGGATGCATGGTCATGGGATTGTGCTGCTGCGAATGCAGTGAGGATGCAGGAGAGCATCTTGGGAGACACAGAAATAAGAACCTAGCAGCATCATTAGGGGTGAGTGTGGCTCAGTCCATCAGCAGGTTTGTGGCTCAATCTCAGTCTCCCTCCACACGACACTGAATAAATGTGACTTCTAATGATAAAGACTAGAAAAGCGCTGAATAAATGCCACCCATTTACCAACCAGCATTGTTCTACTAGACTGTGTGGGTCATGGAGAGCTTAGCGTGGTCCTAATCCTATATGAAGGGAGGCATGTAGAGATAGCTCTAGTTTCAGACTCCTCCCTCTGAATTGCATATGCACCATCCTGGCCTGTTAATCACAAAGATAATACGGTGTGTGAGCAGCTGAAACCAATGGAAGGTGCATGCTTTATACTAGTAATAACAGGGCTTATGATGCATGCTACTCTGGGTAGTACTCTGTGAAATCACTCCTGAGCTAAACATCTCAGCTGTAGTACGAGCTATCTTATTATGCTCTGCACAGATACTGCCTGTAAATCATACATTTAATCGTATTGTCACATTCAGCGACAAACATACGTTTACTCAGTCAGAATAAAAATGATTTACGTAAAAACAGATCCTAAAATATCTACCCAAGAAAAGCAGATGATACTTTTAATTATGCACACAGCTGAACTATAATGTGGTTTATAAGCTGTCAAACTGTCCTTCAAATAAACACAAACTTATTCTCCAACAAAACAAAACTGCAGCTACAGCAGCAGTACAGTGAACAGGAAATGAGCAATAATTCAAGCCAAGCGCTCCTCAGAGGAACATGACAGTCATGTTCTCCTCCCGGCGTGTGTCGCTGTAGGTGTGTGCTGATGGAGTGACAAGTGGAGGAAAGACTTGGCAAAGGAGAGTTCAGGCTAAAGCGAGAGAGAGAGAGAGAGAGAGAGAGAGAGAGAGAGAGAGAGAGAGAGAGAGAGAGAGAGAGAGAGGGAGAGAGAGAGTGTGTGTGTGTGTGGGGTGTGTGTGTGTGTGTGTGTGTGTGTATGTGTGTGTGCATCCATGACTCTCATCTACTTTGGTAACATGGACACCCCTGGGCAAATCCCACACATGTGCAATGCGCGCGCGCGCACACACACACACACACACACACACACAACTTAAACCTGCTGTGACAGCAGTCAGGGACACCCTGTGGTCACATGTCCCGCTGCTCCAGCAAACACAACTGCGTCTCTGTGGCTCATTATGGATTTCCAGCATATTTCTCCGTGTGATGAGAAGGATGTAAATACAGATCAGACTAGAATCTGAATGCATGCAGTTGGAGGTTACTTTGATATAAAATAATTATTATTAGACAAACATGTATGTCATGGAAACAGAAAGGGACTAGAGGGCATTGATTCTGTGTTTTCACAGATACAAACTTGCATTTGTCAACATAAAATCTGACTATTCTATTTGAAACACTGCCGGTACCGAACCTATTACACACTGTCTTTTTGCTTCTACATCAGTAGTTTTATGCACTTAGCAGAGCATAAACCACAAGTAGGCTCTCTGGTTCTCCTGCTCCTTTCCTCTTGGCTTGAATAGCAATTTGAGGAGCATAAACTCTGACCACAAATGAACCAGCATCTCCCGTCTTCATCAAAACATCAGACTGAACTCAGTAATGAGTTCAAGCACATAACAGGAAGTCCATCTTTCTAAAGATAAATCTGTTTTTCTTTACCTGCTTTATCCTGGGTGCCTAGCATCCGTTAACATCCATATTCAGAAATAAAACAAACACATTAACATTTATTCACAAGCTCCTTTAACTCTGTTTTCTATTCCCCTATGGCACCATTCACCACATATCCTGGGAGGTTTGATCTACAACAGCATTTAGGTGCATTCAGAAGGACTGATGTCAAAGCCAACAACAATAACATGTGAGACGTGAGATGTTAGCTTGATTCTGTTGTTTTAAAGATGAAATAAACCTACTGTTTTGCTGGCTTCACTTGGCTGCAACTGATTGATTATTTTGGTTTCTACAGGAATAATTATGTTCTTGTTATGTTCTTCCTGTGTTTCATTTCTATCGCCATTGGTTTTTCTTGCTTTAAACACAGTATAGCGATGTTTCTTTACCTTAATTTACTGACAGCCAAAGAAGAAGCAGAAAACACAATAAAGAAATCAGCCATAACAGACCACTGCGCAAGAGAAAATCATATAATGGACTGGGACAGCACACAGATCACGACAAAAGAGCAACAGAAGTACAGAAGATGGATAAAAGAAGCGACCAAGATAAGGAGACGTGGACCCAGGACCATGAATAGGGATGAAGGAGTTTACACGCTGGATCATTCATGGGACGTGGTGATTGACCAGGAAGGTGTTGCCGCCCCCTACTACCTGCAAATAAACAACGCAAGTGACGCCGTCAAGTCGGCGTGACTCTAAGGATGGCGGCAGTGAGTTGCCGAAACCGTCAGTAAATTAAGGTAAAGAAACATCATTATACTGTGTTTAGAGCAAGAAAAATCAATGGAAGTAGGAATAATTATCTCTTTCATTTGAAAAGTCCCATTTTCTACAAAATAAAGATGCATTTTAACATACTCATCCCATAGATCTGCAGAATGAACGAAATGAGTAAAACTCAGAAATTAAACAAAATGACCCATGATTGCATCAAAAACGAGGGTAAATGTTACAGATTCTTCTTTTTATCTCAAACTGGTTTTGGTTGGAACCGGGCTCTACAGAGAAACATCTGCATAGACAGCATCTCACCATGCCTTTGAGCAGAGATTTCCTTTTCCTTTTCTCTAAGTCAAGGTCTGATGGTAGTTCTGAGCAAAATGAACCACACACACACACACACACACACACACACACACACACACACACACACACACACACACACACACACACACACACATCTGTAGTCTGTGGCCAATCCGATTCATTAAAGATGCATGAGCATTGAAAGTCAATTTGATATGATTTATCTCTGAATAATGAGACAATCTGATTTATTATGTTGAATCAAATCAGAGTTGGTGCAAAACAATAAAATACAGCAAAAAATATAATAGAAGCAAATACATTTATTATATAGCACTGCTAGCAACGTTTATTTTAAAAATTGCTATAAACCTTCAGAAAAGTAAATCATTAGTTGATCACATGACCAGGTGTTCCTGCAGTTCTCCTCCTAAACAGCAGGAGGTGCTAATGAAAATCAGGAATGAAGAACAGAGGAGTTGGACTGCAGCACAGAGCCTTCAGAAGTTTAGGATGGGTTAGGGTTAGATTACTTTTCCCTGGACCAGCGGAACAGCAATTTTTGTCTTTATCACTGAAACATTATAAAGTAAATAACTATAGTATTTTATAGTATTTTTCCCCTAGAGAACAACGTATGTATGATAAAAATATGCTTGTATAGAGGTTTTACACCTGGCCAACAGCAAATGATTCATATACTGAAATCAGTCTGTTTGGAGACCATGGTTCTAAAATAGAAGTTAAAAAAATAGTTAAAAGGAACACAATAAATATAATAGTAACACAGTAAACCAAGGCTGCTTGATCCAACAACAGTACCTAGCCTCTAAACCAGGGTCATCCCTGCATGTAAATAGATGCTAAATGGTCAATCCCCACAACCTCAACACACTCTGTAAACTCATCACTGCAAAGGTTTATAGAAAAGCGAGCGGCCCAGCAGGGAATGAACCTTTTCCAGCAACACACAGTCTGTCAGGATCATTTAATAGGTGATTAACTGACCTTCCATTGCATACTTCATATCCAGGGCAAAGAGGCTCCACATGATTTCGGCGCTGATCTTCCCCACACTCATCTCCTGTGGAAACCTGATGGGATCCAGACAGATTCCAATCACATCCGTTTCTGTACGACACACTCAAGTGAACAGTTTAATGGTAGGGCCCAGTCTGAATGCCTGTTCAATACCAGATGCAGAAGGTGATTTGGGACATGCATCTCATAATCAATCTGTCATCCAAGTCCAAACCCGGTTCTGTTGGGTTGTAATTGAGATGCATGTTTAAAAGGTGCTGGAGGATACGTCAAATCTAAGGAGAGACACAGAGGGTGGCAACCTCTTTGGCAACTAATCTGTTCTGAATGCCTATGGATTTTCAGTCAAAGCTTAAACGTGAGATGTCAGTGGTCTAATTACCCGTATCTTGGCACGGCGATGGGAGGACGTGTACAGATGACAAACCCTGAAAACGGTTAATTTATCTGGAAATGTTTTACTCCACCAGAAACCGTCGTGTTTCCAACATCAAACAGATCTGCTCTATGGTTTTCTCTGAAGCAGTGATTGTGTTTTCAGGCGATTTCTGCAGAAAGGTAATGCAAAATATTCATGTGTTACATGTGTCACCTGAGCTAAACACACGTGAATCGCCATTTCATCACCAATAGTCTCCAGATTCTTCTGTTACTACTCCTCAGAGCTGTCATGCACCCACATGGTGGATCGCATCTGAGATGAAGGAAAACTCCTCAGGGTTGAAATAAATGTAAACCTGCAGTCAGCACATGTGTGTGGATTGTTTACAATCCATTGTTATGCAGAAAAAGGATTTTTATCTGCTAGAAACTTTTTTCTGAAAATACTCCAAAGGTTCTCAC
The DNA here is from genome assembly GCA_006937985.1 of Aphyosemion australe. NCBI lineage: Eukaryota > Metazoa > Chordata > Actinopteri > Cyprinodontiformes > Nothobranchiidae > Aphyosemion > Aphyosemion australe. The sequence goes on from SSNS01000217.1 coordinate 449,136, forward strand.
GCTCTAAACTTTAGAAAAAAAAAAACACTTTTATTTTTCCAATCATGAGATCAGTCCTGCAGATCTGCTTAGTGAGGCTTTATTCCCACATAAATATTCTCAGCAGAGCGACAGACTGACAGCTATTTCCTTCTGGTTGCAGTGCTGATTATTTAAAGGCAACAAGTCCACTCACAGGTTTATGCTGAAAAAGCATCCAGCTCACTCTCAATATGCAGCTTGACCAAGGAAAGGTGCAGACATTGGGCATGAATATTGCAAACCTATCATTAGTCAGTGTGGGAGAGAGAGCTCAGGGCATAAACAAAGTCTTAATAAGCCTCGTAAATCAGCAGGAAGACGAAAAAAGGGAGGCTGTGGGAGGGACGCAGGACAAGGAAAATACCTATTTCTTCACTAGAATAAAACATTCAATTTATTTTTGGGGGGTTATGAAATGTGTTTATGATGTCATAAAAACCATTCAGGAAGTGCAAAACTTTTTCAGTTTGTAGAGCAAAATGGGAAGAAGCGATAAAAACATTTTTCTACAAACATATATTTAATCTGTTAAACAATTCGGCTGTTTTTTAATTCATCTACACTATGGCTCCACACACTAGTCAGCCTAAACATTATGACCACAAACTTCAGTATTGGTGGCGTATCAAAAACGAACCAACTGGGCTGTGAGAACGTGATATGCAGATTTCATCAGGTTGGATCCTTAGCATGACAAACAATTGAAGTGAAACAAAGCGATGCATACTGGTTGATGACCGGTGTGTAGGCTGTGCGGTCCTCATCGATTACAGACACCATGAGAGTGATGAGCTTTGGCCAGAAGTCCAGGTTCTTTATGGAAGGACCCTGCTCCTCTCGGGGAAGATCCTGCTTCCGACTCTGGAGAGAAAGACATTCAGACAACAAGCTGAAACACAACAACAACAACAAAAGACCCAAAACATTTTAACAGATTTCCATGCAGTGCATGACTTTAGCGTGTAACTGGAGCAGATGTCCACACTGTTTATGTTTCTGGCTTTGGCTGCTGCTTTTATTCAGAGCAGCTAACACACAGGTGAGGCAGCAATGTAGATTAAGTGTCTTGCCCAAGGACACAATGACTAGGAATGGGATGGGATCACACCGGCATCCCTCCGACTACTGGATGATCCGTTCTTCCTCTTGAGCCACTGCCACATGTGAAGGCAACAACCCTAAAATGACCACAGATGATCTAAACCTGCCAAGAAGTGACCTTCGATTCATCAGTAAAAGGAAAAGTTCACAGAGAGAAATATTTAAAAAATAAAAGTCTGCAAAGTGTGTAACCAAGTCTGTTACGCCAGAGATTGACTTAAAATATGTTAAATAACATATACATTGTTGCTAACTGACTTTAAATAGATTTAATTGCTGCAGAAATTCTAAACGAAGAGTTATACAACATAAAATCCTTTTGTGAGGCAGCTGAATGTATCACAGTGTAAAGGAACCAAATGTTTCCACCATTAGGTAGAAACTCTGGATGCTAATAGAGCGACAGAAACATTTTGATTATCAAATTTCATGAATAATCAACAAGGTCTTCTTAGCATTGAAATAAACATGTATGTCTACATTTAATGAAAAATTCTATCAAATCAACCAGCACTGATACCTTAGAGATTATTATTAATGTGTGTGTGTGTGTGTGTGTGTGCGTGTGTGTGTGTGGGTGTGTGCGTGTGTGTGTGTGTGTGTCACAGGATGCTGCAGTGATGCTGAAAGGTGTTGAGTATGAAAGCTCTTACTGGCTAAGCCATCTGTTCACCCCACTCTGAATGTGACCGCCCAGTTAACAAGTAACCATCCCAGCAGGTTACACACACATACAGAAACACACACGAACACACACACACAGAAACACACGCACACACACACACTCACACACACACAGAAACACACACGAACTCACACACACACACACACACACACACAGAAACACACACACGTACACACATACAAACACACACACACAGTATGAGGCTTTGAACGTGTACAGGTATTAACACCTTTGGGTTCATGGCTGAACGTTGGTGACAGAATCCTCCACCAGGCCCGTGTTTTCATAGTTTGCTCAGTAAATGAAACTCAGACTGATGCAAATTGTGTTTTGGGTGAAAGGAAAAATGTAATAGAACTGATATATGTTCAGATAACTGTTGCATAAATTAGGTAGAATCCTTTTCCACCCTGCCTGTTGTGGTGCTCAGACAGCAGAGGAGACATGTTGGTGAGCATCTGCTGAAATGAGTCCATTTATCCTGAATAGACTGTAATTAATTCCTACAATATTGGACCAGTGAATGGATTCCTGTTTTAAATATATGGAGATGGGGATGAAGGGCATGCTATGCTGCTGTGTGTCTTGCTGACTTTGCATTTGTAAGTGCTTCAGAATTTAATCTCATGGAGATGAGATGCACTGATGGAGCTCCCAGCTGATTCTGCAGCAGACAACCGAAAATTCACAACTCACTAATCGTTTGGCTGCAAAGGTTGAATCTAGCTTATTGCCCATAGATCTGAAAATACATTACTCTGCATTCTATTAAAGGTTTTGCTAAAAGATCTATCCTTCATGCATCTCATCTGCTTTAGTCTTGAGGTTTTTGTGAAGAAATCATAAGAACTGGTTTTCTTTGTGATACATTTTCCTTTTCACTGGACACACAACAGCCTGGGTTGACATGTTCTCTTAAGCAGGGTATGTATTACACTGAGACTGAAAGGTGGAGCCTAGTGGGGGGATGCCTTGGCCACCGAATGCCTTGAAACGGGTGTAGGACTGAGTTTTGAAGCTGATCTGAATTTCATCAAATATATAAATATTGCATGCTTATAAATTATTGCTCTAAACAGTTAAAATGTGTAGTAGATAAATCTACCTACATTTTCCTTTTCAAGCTCTTTTTTGTTTTCTTGTTTTTTATGTGACTATTTTCCTGTCCTGTCTGTCTCTGATCTTCCTGCATCTCCTCTCAATCCTCCAGAAAAACTGCTGCCTGGCTTCCTACGTTTTCACCTGATGAGTTACTTTTGAACTAAGCAGATCAAAGGGATCTACCAACCGCAAAAATAGTGGAGTGCCGCGCCAGTGAGGTGAAATCACCAGAGTACGGGTGATGAGCTCCACAGCAGCAGAGCGCGTCAGGCATGAATAAAAGACAAAGTACCAGAGAATATGAGCGGACATGAACGATTGTGTGTTAATTATATTCTTTTGGTGACGCCACTTTGAGAATGTTACTGTGGCCGTGCGAGGGACGCATCTGCCTGGAGCGCATCAACAATCAGCACATCCTCTCTGCTCAAAATTCAATTCAATTCAGTTTATTTATATAGCGCCAAATCACGACAAGCGTCGTCTCAAGCCACTTCACAAAGTATCCCCGCTCCGCTGAGAGTCCATAGAAATAATGTAATAAAGGTAGAAACTGGATCTTTTTTCAGGCTCCCCCCTTCATCCTTTCAGGGGAGCCAAGCTCCCCTTAGCACCCCCGTAATTCGAACGCTACTCTTAAACACGTTTTGAAAAAGAAGAATGACTTTACACTGTTCACAACCATGAGATCAAATGCACAACGGGCCTTTTTTATTAACAATAACTTAAGCTTTCCCCAAAACAAGGTGAGTGAATAAGTTTTGATCAAAGCTGCATGAACTGTTCTAAGAACTGTTTTAGCCTCTAACCCACAGCTGGGTGACTTATGAAAGGCCACGGCAGCCATGTTGGAAGTGCCATTTCTGAAGACATGAATAATAAAAGAAAAGTCCCTGCAGGAGGTGAGTCAGCAACACAGTGTGTGTGTGTGTGTGTGTGTGTGTGTGTGTGTGTGTGTGTGTGTGTGTGTGTGTGTGTGTTCATGCGTGTGTGTGTGTGTGTGCACGTGCATGTCTGTGTGTGTGTTTGTGCGTGTGTGTGTGTGTGCACGTGCATGTCTGTGTGTGCGTTCGTGCGTGTGTGTGTGTGTGTGTGTGTGTGTGTGTGTGTGTGTCTGTGTGCGTGCGTTCGTGCGTGTGTGTGCGTGTGTGGGGTGTGTGTTTGATTATATCAATATGCATACATGAAGGACACCAAAGGTTGTGTCATCCCTATCAAATTGAATGGTGAGTGTGCATCCCACTAAAACGTAACGTAGGATCTCTTCACTCATTGGTATTCTTCTAGCTGACACACACACACACACACACACACACACACACACACACACACACACACACGCACACACACACACACACACAAACACACACACACACACATTGATGATTGAGTGGCCTCCTGTCTTACATCCCAGCACCTCCACTCATTGACACTAGAAAAGAACTGCAGCACTGAACCAAGAGTCCAGCTCGGTTTCACTACTGTGGGTTTATGGGGTGGGGGTGTGGGGGGCACAAGCAGAACCGTGAGTCCTCTGGAGGGTATCTAGTGGTTTATGGTTATTGTTCAGGCCTCGTGTGGGAAGAATCTGCATTAGCATACATTGGGCTTCTCACCAGTTCTCTCACTGATTAAGAGATGTTTTTAGGGAATATGACGAAATTCCCAGTATCTGTGGGCTACATCAGAGGAACTGAAACTCTTTCAATGCATTTTAAAGTGATATAAGTTAGCAGACCTCGAGAACATCAGGGAGAGCAGCATGAAACATTCTGGATCCTTAAGAGGTTTTCTAATTGCTGCAAAAGTGCAACAGAAAATATCATAAAATGTTTAGACAAGTTTTAAAGAGAACCTGGTGAAGCCAATAGAAAATATGGAATCATTCATTTGATTAGGAGGGAATGTTTTATACATGATGAACTTCATGAAGTGATCTAGCCAGGCCAGCCATGCCACTGCTTCCTTATGGGAAGCAAAGGGTAACGCGCCCATTCAAATAACCCCACCCCCTGAGAATTCTAACGCAGCCAATCAGCGCTGAGCAGCTCAGTTTCTCATACGCAATGGAGATGTCGTCTGAAGCGCGGTGCGCTGTGACTCTTTCCTCTGTTCTAAATGACTTGGACATTTCTTTAAAACCACAAGAAGAAGAAGCGCTTAAAGCCTTCTAAAGAAAGATGTTTGCACCATGCAACCAACTGGATTTGGAAAAGGTTTCATATACCAGATGGCTCTGCTTGTTGCCAAGAAAATAGGGATGTATTCAAACCCTGTTGTGGTCGTGGTGTCACCTTTACTTGTGCTAATGGAGCAACAAATAAAAAAGCTAGGGTTAACTGCAGTGAAGCTCGGCGTGAACAGTGAGAGGGAGATCTAACCTGGACATCTGTCAAAAACTGTCCTTTCTTGTAGTTTTTGTTCCAATATTAATACAGAATCGGTTATAACTCCTTGGATTCTTAAGTTTTTACTACAAAGACAACTATCATTCACGTGTATGCCAGACATCATCTTTCTACAGCTAAAAAACTACAGCATCGCGAAATAGTTGTCATTTCCGCCTTTTTTTGATTGGTTATTTTTGAGCTGGCTAGTCCCGCCCCTCACGGTGCTCTCTGAGTATCCAGACTCGTTCTCTGTGTAGAATAGACAGAGGGCCAGGCTAGAAGAGATCAGGACCTGCACAGCATGAACCCAGACAGATCCAGGATATGGGATGATGCTAACGTACCATTAGCCATAGAAGGGCAGAGCAGAGTCAGGACCCCCCTCCCCGGTTCTGATGGAGGTTTCTCATGGTTAAAATGGACTCGTCTTGTTCCTGTTCAGGGTGGATAATTGGACCTGTTTGTTGTCTAATGCCCTGAGATTACTTTTCAGGTGAAAAGGGTTAGGGTTAGGGTTAAATAAGAAAACTAAACTGAGTTTGACTGGAATTGATCCGTCGCCATGAAGGAAATTCTTTATTCTGTGTGAAGATCAGCTCGATGGCTGCAGTGTTGTCCTGCTATATGACCCACTTCCTGTTAATATTCAGGTCATGCAGACCGTTTTAAAGCTATCATTCAATATGGATTTTTTTTCCCCTGAAGATGAAACAAGCAGAGTTAAAATCACTGAATTCACCATAGAAAGAAAGAAAAACTCTGCTGAGGTGTTTCAGGTCATATTTATGCATAAACGTCTCCAGGATTCCAGATGCTGGCTCCACTTTTCTTCTTGAATTGATTCTCTTCTTGCTCAGTAACTTAGATCTTTGCTTGTTCAAGTTTAGCAACAGTCTCTGATATTTTTATGATGCTGATGATAAAGACTATGGATGTGATCCCCCCCTTCATGCTGCTTTGCTGCTATGTTAAAAAGTCTCGCTGTAGCGTGGACATTTCCCTGCTTGCTTGGCAATTGTTGCAGCTCCACACTCAGTTAGTGATGGGGGATTGGGATTTAGGATGCGATCCTGCCTAGTGTGTGTGAACAAAATGGTTTCTAGTCAAATGAAGGTTTACTTTTTGGGCAAGGCTCGTGTCTTTTTCCATCCATCCAGGAACCACTGATGGAGAGTCTGTCTGCTGTGAACCTCTGGTGGACGAGGATGTAATTAGAACGAGTGTCTATCTCACAGGTTTGGTAATTGCTTACAACCCCTTAGGCTTTCCTAAACAAAGGGAGCTTATTATTCAACTTTTGAGGCAATTGCACCCTATTACGACTTAAGAAGACATTATCTCCTTCAGCATGGAGGCCATTCTCTTTGGGCAGTAAACCATAAAGTCATCTGGTGCTGCCTGTTGACTGATTATTTACTCAGGTGAGAAAAACACAAACATGCACACGAAACAAAAGCAACACAAAACAATCCCATTCTGTAGTAGAACCAGTAGTCCTAGATGAATCAGAAATCAGAGCAGGAGCTCGAGCCGTCAAAAGCTATTAAACATTTAACCAGGAAGTGAGGTTTAACTTCTTTTATAAAGAAGAAAGGATGTTCCAGCATTATTTTGTGAACATCTTTTATGAAAAGCTTCCTGAACAGGTGACGAGCGTCAGAGATGCAGGTCCGTTTTGTGTCTGCTGCTGACTTCGGTAGAGTTTATGTCCGGTGGATGTCAGAGGTGATATAGACTCTATTGACTTCCAGCCATGCTGGAACACGTCTAGATTTTTCCTGCGTTATCACACATCAATACAAGCACACAAAATGTGAAAAGGAAGATTTACCAACAGTTTTAATGACGCCGAAGGTGTTACATGATGAAAGCACGATGTGGAACAGGGGTTACTGCCTTTTCAAACATTTATGAAGAAGGTGATTTTACTTGATTCATCATCAGGGCAGCAGTAGCTCAGGAGTTGGAGCAGGTTGTCCAGTAATCAGAGGGTTGTAGGATCGATCCCGGCCCCCAGCAGAGAATGTTCTGTTGTGTCTTTGGGCAAGACACTCAACCCACCTTGTCTGCTGGTTGGAGGGACTGGTGGCATCTGAGCTCACCAGCCTCACCTGTGTTAGTGTCCCCAGGGCAGCTGTGGCTACAATGTAGCTCATCACCACCAGCGTGTGAATGTGTGTGTGAATGGATGAATGATACACTGTAGTGTAAAGCGCTTAGGGGGCTTCTGACTCTATACAAGTGTGGGTCATGATCTTTGTGGTGAACACATGAACTCATGTATTATTCTTAATTCTCTGCCTGAAGGAAAATCAGCAAAAGTGTTTTAAAGAACTTTACTTTAAAATGTGTAAAAATCTTTAAAAAGGGCTTTTTGATCTTGAGCTTTGAGCTAAATGCTGATTCCCAACAGAGAACCCCCCACCACACGCTTCTATTGGGTCCTAAAACCTGACTGAGATCATTAACGTTGCATGGGTCTGTCACAAACACCCTGCATCATTAGAACGTACCTTTAGCTACAACAAAATCAGATAGAAATGCAAACGTTGCTGCTTAGATTTAGCTGAAAACACCAGTACTCCTGTGCAATCTGTTGTTAGTGAATTAATAATTAGTTTTTATTTGTTCTTAATGATGCAGACATGCACCAGAGCTTTAAAGTCACTTATGGATGGAAGAACAACAAAAAGTCCCTAAACTTTTAAAACAGCTTATTCATCAGCTAGATTCAAAGGAAAAAACTCAAAGGAGCATTAAAACTAGGTCTGTTTGTCCTTTTTGTTTCCTTTTAAAATAAAATACTGTGTCTCGGAAAAATAAGACGTGTGAAGGACTTGTGAGAATAACAAGCTAATCCTAAATTACAACCAACCAGGACTCCCGGCACATGCTGTCCTGTTACATGACAGCACCAGTTTATAGACGACAAGCACAGCAGGTCTCGCTCGGACTGAGTCACCTGAGTGATTCTCAAATTAGTGGATCGACTACTTTTCCCACCAAACCTTTAAATGAAACAAACCTCCAACTGGGTTTGGTTGCCTGGGAGATTACCTAACCCATAATAAAAACCTAATGTGAGGAGCAGTAACAGTAACTATGGGTGGATTTACCTGGTCAAGAAGCTGGTTGTAAAGTTCATGACAGTTGTCAAAAATGTATTTGTAGGTGGAGTCGAGACAAGCTTTCACGCAGTCCTTCACGACCATGCTGGCTCTGGGTGGACTCTGGAGCTCCTGAACCTGCACAAACACAAACACACATGATAAAGTATAGGTATAGGTCTAGGTCAGTGGTTCCCAACCTGGGGTCCGTGACCCCCCAAGGGGGTCCCCACAAGGCTGCAGGGAGTCCCCATAATTTTGTCTGTGCCAAAGTTGTGAGGTTACCAAGATTATATTTGTAAGTTACATTTATAAAATCCCAATAAAACACCTAATAGTACAATCAGAGTTCTTTGTGAGAGGCATAACTCTTTAGGACTGTAAAAGGTTTGTATTTATTCACTTTGTGCATGCGGGTAGAAGTTGAGGTTGGGGGCCCTGGCTTGTCTTGGACATAGTAAAGGGGGTCCTTGCAAGAAAAAGTTAATAAAGTAATAAAACTAGCTTAAGATGGTATGGATGTGTGCATCCACGAGACTTAGAGAGGGGTGCAAATGCATACTTGCCAACCCTCCCAATTTTTCCGGGAGACTCCCGAATTTCAGCGCCCCTCCCGAAAATCTCCCGGAGCCACCATTCTCCCGAATTTCTCCTGATTTCCACCCGGACAACAATGCAAATTTCTGCCTAACCGCTGCTGCTGTCTGTGTTCCAGCGGCAGCACGCATGCTGCTCAGCAAACCATCTTCAGCAGCTTCAACCACAAACGTAGCACTAACCTGGGTGGGAAGCTAACTTCACTCAGCTCTGCTCTTCACTTCCCTGCTGCGGGAGCGCGCGGCTCTCAGTCGTTTATTGAGGAAGTAAATGATTAGAACTAAGAGTGCCGAGGCTAAATTAAAATATATTTGCATTATTAACACGTTTCTTAACAGTGAAAAAGCCACGACTTTGGGCAGATAAATGAAAGAATTTATGGTTTTCAACACGGTTAAGACGTTCTCTGCTGCCTGGTTCATAATAACAGATGGCATTCCTGCTTTTTAAACCAACAACATAATAGTTTAGGCTCATCTAAAGGTTTATGCGCATCACTGTTGATACTCAAGAGCAGAACTAAGTTATTTACCCTCTGTGGGCTCATGAAACTCACAACACTGCAGGTCTGTGGAAAAACACTGCTGCATTTTAAAAGGTGGACTTGGCCAAAATATACATTTAAAGACACTAAGTTGGAAGTCTGATAACTCACATAGGCTAAAAAACAATTTTCTTGTATTTCTATTTAAATAATGTGTAGAATAGACTGTATGCTCCCTAAGAGTTCATTCTGTTAAGGAAAGAAAACCATAAAACTATTTTGTGAAAATCTACTGAATGATGCACTGATCAAAGGAGGTGAAACAATCAATATATATGCTATATGGGCCCCATTTACAACCTAGTGTAAACAGGGCATCAAAAAATGATCTACAGTATAGAGATTATCAATAAAGTAAAAAATATATACCAGTCTGGTGATTATTGCTGTACTGGACAAAATCTGGGACAGCTAAGATTGTGTCCCATCTCCTTTAGCACTTAAATATTTTATGTTTTATAATTACTATGTCAAATAAAAAATCTTTTTGTTTCTAACTTGTGAGTGTATATGTATATTATTTTTTTAAACTAAACTAAAACTAGAATTTTAGTGAAACATATGTTTTTTGCTCGGGCACTGAAAGAATAAAAAGCCTTTAGCTAGTGGGTCAACCGCATGGTAAACGCTAGCTGGCCTGTATTTGATATAGCACCTTCTAGGGTTCTACAGCCCCCCAAAGCTCTTTACAACACAACCAGTCATTCACCCATTCACACACTGGTGGTGACAGCTGCCCTGGGCACTGATGGAGGCGAGGCTGCCGTTCACCAGCACCACCAGTTCCTCCGACCACCATCAGCCAGAGGGTGAAGTGTCTTGCCCAAGGACACAACGACTGTGACAGACTGAGTAGGACTTGATCCGACAACCCTCTGGTTGCGAGACAGGCACTTAACTCCACTGCCACCGTCGTCACCCAGAGCTTATTTTAGTTCATATTTTCGTATTTTAGCTGTAATTAACTTTGATTAACTTTGGAGTCGATCGATGTTAAAGCCGGCCACAACAGCTGACTGACCTACAGAAACAGGTCAGTCACTACAGAGACGTGGGCCCACTCCAAAGTCCTTCACATTTCCTCTGAGGAACTGCTCAGAAAGATTTTGTGAGACAAGTTAATCACAAATACTTCATGATTTGTCAACATGGGACGATTTTAGTCTCTAAACTCTGGAACAGAAGCAGTGGATCAAATCAGTCTGTCAAGTAATTCCAGCTGGAACCTACTTAGCTGTTTAATAGATCTCTTAAGTGAAATCAGTGTACCATTTAAGTGCATGTGCAGGTTATTGTATAGTAACATTACAGCTGCAGTGTGTTAGTTCTGCTGCATAATGTAAAGCAGCAGGGCTGAGCCCCGACTCAGACTGAAAGCTTTGATGACCCAAAGTGACAGTTTTCATTCTGATGCCTACGGCTGCCATCTCAGTTCTGCCTCAGTGCTCCTGCACACGCAGACACACGCACACACACACACACACACACACACACACCAGAAGACAGCTGGAAGGAGTCAAACTTTTCTAATATCTCAGGACTAAGTCAGTCCTGTAAACTCTGGGATGAGGGCAGGAAATGAGGCGGTAATAGAAGCTTTTTAAACATACAGTAAAGGTTAATTGTGTATCAGAGGTCAACACCTCACACAAGCACAACACCGCTGTGGAGAATGAGAGGTGGTACATAGCAATAAAAGACTTGTTTGGTCAGGAGTGTAGCGAGGACGAAGATCCAGGAGTTCTGAGTTTGAATTGATTTCATCTGAATCAAGTGAGACTGGACTCAATGTGTGTGTGTGTGTGTGTGTGTGTGTGTGTGTGTGTGTGTGTGTGTGTGTGTGTGTGTGTGTGAGTCTGACACTGAGCAAAAGTCTTGAGTCCTCCCACTCCCAGCAACATTTCTTCAGGTCGTTTTTTTGTTGACTGTTGGGTTTTTCAGACGTCTTCCTCCCAGAACACGATCACTTTCAGAGCTATGGTTCATGTTGCTGCTTGTTAAGCTGCTGAACCACAAAATGCTAAACGACTCTTACATTTAACAGATGAACCTGTTTAAAAAAATTTATGCAGGCACTGGTCAATTTCTTTAACTACAAAAACAAAATATTAACATAGTAAAACATTATTTCAAATTCTCTTAAAATTACCCCTATGTACCCCCCCCCTCACACACACACACACACACACACACACACACACACACACACACGCTACCTTCATCCTGAAGAAGGTGATGCTCGTAAGCAGATCCACGGTGGACTTGAGATCTTGGAGACGCTCTGGGTTTCCTGCAGGGAAATTATCCTGGAAGGAACCACAGACGAGACGAACACCATGAGGAGAGAAAACATCAGCCTGGTGGCGTCCCACAGTTCTACCTACCGCATCGCATTTCTTAGCTTAAAACATGGACATTTATTACCAAGGAATGCCCAGCAATCATAACAACATGACAGTCTGTCTAATCATTTAGTGGACATGGGAGGTCTCTGCTGATGAAAATTCCTATTTTAGGGCCATGAAGTCATCAGGCGGTGCAGAGCAGCGTGACGGGGAGAATATAAAGCCCTGACAGCCGAGGCGAGGCATCGCTGGGCCATGCCTTATCCTACTGCTACTCTCGCTGAGCTTTTATAAAAATTCACTTGTTTTCTATCTCCTCTCACTCCTGTCAATAAATCCACATCAGGGATGTTAAAAAGAAAGCTGAACGTTAACAACAGCCTTCGAGCTCGACAACATCCGCATAAAAGAAAGATCTGACATCAGAACCAATCAGCTGAAGCAAACCTCACCTGACGCCTAACGAATGTGAGCAGCGTACCTGGAAACAGGTGAAAGGTAGGAAAAAACAGCCTGTTTATGTCTCACAGACAACCTCCCTCTACACAAACGAGTAACAGGAAGAGTGGAGGTTAAAGGTCAGAGAGTAAAAGCGTCATAATCAAGTGACCTAACCAAAGATCAAAAATAAATCTGAAAAGAGTAGCTCGTCCCCTACAGCTGTTATAAATAAAGGGACAATATCAGCCAGATGTGTCTGCCTCAGAGTCAGAGCCTGCTAACAATCAGCTGCTCTCACACGTGCTTTGCACTCTTGCATTTTTCTCTCTTTGTTATATTTGCAACCTTGGATTTAGTCACAACGTGCTGCTGTGGGGAACCTTTTGTTTCGTGGCCGTTAGACTGAGTTTTATGCATAAAGCAGTTAACAAAGCTGTGGCAGCACTGGTGTTGAAGCTACTGGTCCAAATGCAGCCGCTAGAACTGTTTGAGTCTGTGGTGAGATTTTCAAAGTAAAATAATACCGTATGGATCCCCACATGATGTTAAAGTCATTAGTGTTTTGTTGTTTTTCCAGCAGAAGCGGCAACAGCAGCATTTATGTTGCTTTAGAAGGAGAAATCCACCCTACAGTCAGCTGAAACTCTGAAGCTTTCCCATTTCCCATCCCACCTCTCAGGGATAATGAAGGTCCGACCCATCACTTGGTTATGAATTTAAATGAGCGCTTCAGGCTTTAGCATTTTAAGTGTGCTCATTGTTGTATTGGACTGTGAAACATCAAAAGGTAATCCTGTAATAACGGTCAAGATAAGTCGAGTGCTGAAGACTCACTGCAGCTGCTGGTTAATAGTGAAACAGAACTGATACCATCTCATTCCTGCTGCAGACAACACGTGAAGAACAGATCTGAGATCAGCTCAGTGCTGAAGCCCGCCTCACCATCAGATCAGTGATTAAAACAAACACCAGGACTAGACGCTTTCTGACAAACTCATTAAGATGAATCATCTGCTGTTCTGTGAGGAATCTTTGTTTCTGTGCTCCAGCGACACGGTTTTAGGTCTGAGTTAAAGGACTTTATGTAGCTCTAATTTCTACCACGCCTGGAATCACACCGCGGGAAAACAGAACAAGAGCCTCGAAGATTTATTGTCCACAAGCAGATGGGCAAAGTAAGGAAGAGCAAATCCATCTCAGAGCCAGAGGCAGAGACGACATCATCACGGCGTTCTGAGGACGATGGTGATGCTGATGAGGTCTTTGTTGTGCCGACATCAAAAACTACTGATGACCAAAACAGTTAAAACGACATGGAAGTGGAAGTTAAACGAAGGATTTTACAGCTGGTAATCGGCCTGGATTCAGCTGAGTGGTTGGATCTGTGACTGCATATCTGGATCTCACAGGTTAGTTTTTGTTTTATTCTTTTTTTGTGACCACAGGAATAAAACATGTAAATGTTTTACCTCCATGTGAACTCACCATCACCCAGCACTAAGGACACATCTTCCATGCAATGTTTTTATTCACAATCATAATTTTCCAGTTAATCAGAAATGGGGAAAAACAGAAATTTTTTTTACGGCTGTTTAAGGCAAATCAGGCATCAGCAGGTCAGAACCACAAGAATCAAACATCGGTACCGGCCCCCAAACCCAGACCTGGTGCTTTTAATGTTAAAGCGATGATTGTATTTAGATTTAACAGAATAACACTCACCCAGGTCAGGAGACAACAGCCAGAACGGTCTCACTGGTGCTGAGCTACCTGGTTACAGCGGCATAAGCTTAACCTCCATAAAGGAGTTTATTCACTTTAACCCCAACAGGGTCGCGTATTCAGTTTAAAAACCTTGTAGAAATGCTTTTGTGCATGTGCAAATGACAGGTGACCCCAAACCAAAGCACACTGATGAAAGATAATCTGATCTGGGAAAAATCCCAGAATCCCACAGGAGAAGCTGGAATCTGATGAGGGAGAGAGAGACGTGATGACAGAAGCATGGCTGTGACCCACTTCTGCATGAGAGGCAGAAATAAACACAACGTCTCTCCTTTGTATCTGACGCATCAGGGGTCGATGTCAGCAAACATAATTAATACAGTTATTATAACATTTCTAGGTAATACACACGTCTGAGAAGGTTGGAAACTTTTATTATCAGCACAGAGATTCTTTCATTTCTGCTCTCGTGACTTCTCTGTTTGGATTTAAACAACATCTGTCGTGGATTCCTGAGGCCTTGATCTGGATTATGCAAGTTTTGTTCTCCAAAGAACAAGATAAGCCCTAAATACCTACAACTCTGCAGACGCAGCTTTTGTTTGTCTTTCTCCCAGAAATATGAATTTACACTTTCCTGCCTTGTCTGGTTTGTGATGATGAGAAGTGCTGCGTAACCGCTGCTGTAACAGGCTGTGGGACATCTCCCTGAAGTATAATCTATTGTTCAGGTGACACTTAATCAGCTTCATTAACAAATCACTGTCACTAGATCTGCTGTGGGAGCTACAGGTGGAGACTTGAGCATCTTTAGCTTGTCAACACTTCTTCAAAAGGCCGCTGTAAAGCTACCAAGGTCCACTCTAAATGGCTCAGAGCTCCCAGTGGGGCTTGCTAAGCAAACACCAGTTTGTATCAAACTGCCCAAACTAAACCAACAGCCCAAAGGTTTCACTGTGCTTTCTGAACACTGACACTTTATGCTGGACCCAGAGAAACGGGCTAATCCCAGCTGGGACGGACTCGCTCTACAAGGTGTCACCGTGTATCAGCGCTGCAGGAGCAAAGCTGGAGGAGGAGAAACGCGTATGTAGCTAAATGTGGAAGGACAGCTGCTCTCTCTGCCGATTCCAGCTCTCTGTTTTACAAAAGCAAACTCAATCTCCCTCCGAATGTCATTATAAGGAAATCCATATGGAGAGTGAGCGGAGCGGCCGGATCGGAATCTGATTATAGTGGAAAAGTGGCAGGTCGTGTGTGTGTGTGTGTGTGTGTGTGTGTGTGTGTGTGTGTGTGTGTGCGTGCGTGTGTGTGCGTGTGTGTGTGTGTGTGTGAGAGAACCACTGGTCTGTGGCAGCTTTGACAGGGGAGCAGCAGGGCCGCGCTGGCAGGTGAAGGCGGTGTGATTTTCAGAGTTTTCTCAGCGAACGTGTCACAGCCAGACAGCGAGGCCCTCTGACGATAAAAGAAGACTGCTCTCCTTCTTTAACCCTCATCTCCCTCTCTCTGTCACCCATTCCTCTCATTCTTCATCTGTTTCTCCCTCCAGATCCTCATCATCTCCCTCCCGCTGTAACACATAAACTCCAGCAAGTCCAAAAGTTAATCTAATAAATCATAAATCTAATAAAATAAATGTATTTAATAAATAGGTAACACTTTACAATAAGGGTCCCTTTAGTAACGTTACTTAGTGCATTATTAAGCATTAATAAACAAAGGATCCCTTTATTAACGTTCCTGATATTGTTAACTATTAAGTGCCCTTAAGGTTAGGACAAAGGGCCAGAGGGGGGTGTCTGCTTAGTAATGCATTACTTAATATTAATATGAAGCAGTTGTTAATACTTTATTTAATAGTGTATTAATACTTAATAATGCACTAAGTAACTTAATAAAGGGACTCTGATTGTAAAGTGTTACCCATAAAAATAAAATGTATTTCCTGTGTTTTTCTTTATCCATCCAAAAACCCACTCATTAATCTGCTGCACTCCTGTGGCACTTCCACACTAGCATTAGCTCTGCCCGGCCTAGATAGGGCAAGGAGGTCGCACATTCGGGTAGCCTGGTAATTTTCCATAAAAACACACCCACTGCCGACTGATTGGTCGGCTCAAATTAATGCCCACCATTAGGGGGAGCCTCTGATTGGCAGATAGAATCAGACAGCGGGGGCTTCCCGCATGCACACTTCATTATCATTCTGGATGCTGAGGAGATAACAAGCCTCTGACTGAAGTCATTTTTCTTTGTCTCTCTCTGCTGTGAGGAGCACACAAACACACAAACACACACACACACACACACACACACACAGTGCTGCCAGTCTGCCACACACAGCAAAGCAGGATGTAATATCAGTCAGAGAGTCACTAAAACAACACTGCTCAGGCCGCCTTTGTTTAATAAGGAAGACACCGCGCTCTTTTGCCTCGCCCACGTTCTCAGAGATGCGCTCATGACATCACTGATATCTTCGCGCCAATTTTTCGCACCGATTTTGGAGACCGCCCATGCGCCAATTACGTCCGCATTCCTAAGGCAGTGTGGGATGAATGTGGCCAGGCTGGGGCCGGTGGAGCGGAGTGGAGCCGATGCTAGTGTGGAAGTGGCTATGGCTTCACACACTTCCCTGCTGCAAAAGCACCCCCACACACACAACTATGACAACGTGTTGCCGTTTGGGTGGATCCTCTTGCTGCTTGAGATTATTTTGTCATGCTGTCAGCTAACCTGCATAGAGAGATGAGCATCATTTGTGTTTCTCGTTGCACAGGAGAGAAAATCTGAGCTGTTGCTGCATCACATTTACATACATGTGAGGGTAAAGCGTGATGCAAAAGCTCTTCTGGGATTGTTTGGTCTTTCTTTTAGGATTTTAAGTTTCCTGTGGAGAACATGGACATAGTGTCAGGTCTGGAAAACAAATCTGATCTTTTTCAGCTAAAAACTACAACTGAATGCAAATTTGTGCAAATTGATTAAATTCAGTCCAGAAATAATATCTAAAGTGTTGTTAGACATTGGTTTTTAAGAGCTGTAAGACCATTTGGATTTCACTGCTGCACTTTTAAAGAGTAAAAACAGGAATGAAAGTAAATAGTGATTGTGAGAAGAAGACGTGATTTCTCCCAGACAAAAGCTGAGCTGCTCTGGTTGCTGCTTCATGTTCCTGACCTGCTTCCATTTAACCCCAGTAGATAAATGTGATCCGTCACTGAGGAAAACCCAGAAGATAATGTGATGAAAGCGGTGGTGACAAACGCCGTGATGCCTGAAAATTCATCACATTATTACAGAAAGGTGACAGCAGCTTACATCCCAAATGTTCCTGGTGCCACGGCAATGATTCAACCAGAAAATCCACAATTAAACCTCAGAGAGGTGCTGCTTATCACACAGCTGCAATCACTGAACTGATGACCACAATAAATGATTCAGTGGCATGCCATATATAGATGAACAAGTGTGTGACCCCTCTGAGCAGTGACCTTTCACCAACACCGTTCTGATAAAGATGTGATATATAGACATACATTTTTCCATGTTTAAGGTTAGAAGGAATATCGGAAGCTCGGGGAAACGTATGACGGGCGTTTCAACACATTTTTATATTAGTGGATCGATGCCTCACTGCTACCAGATCAATAAAACTATTAACGTTGACAAAGACCGGATTTAAGTGTTCGGGTTGAAATGAACACCAAGCCTGCTGCTGTTTGGGATGTGGGCATAAATAATGTGGGCTGGGTCCTTCTGGGATTGTTTCAGTGTTTCTAATCTGTAATCCTAAATTATGCCATCTGAGCCATCAAAGTATGAAGAGGGAATCAGCAGAGGTGCTTCCAGAACGTTTTCCAAGGGGGCCCGATGGGACGGGGCTGATAATCAGAACCAAAACCTCTGGAGTTTTCTTTTGTTGTCGTCACATTTATAGGCTATTAGAAAAATACTGAAACATGATGGGGGTAATGGCTTCTTCAATTCCATCTGTTCTAGATTTATTCTCCCACCGGGTTGGTGATGGTTGTAAACCAGCATCCATGAGGGAGTTCTTAAAATGTTTTACTGGCTCAGTTCACTGCAACAGGTATAAACCATATTTTACCCCTACAGCTGTTTGATTGGTAATATATATGTGGTATGTAAAAGTTGGGACATTGAAAGAGTACCGATCGTTTCTGATTTTACATTTTAATGCCAATAAGAGCTGATAATATCGGACACCCCTGTTAGAGACATCTCCTCCTTTGTTCATGACCACTATGCTGCTTCAGTCGTAGGCTTGTTCTTGTTTCTGCTACAAACCAAATTACCCAGACAAGTAAAATTAAGCTGAGTTCGGCTGCGATCACTGAAGTTCTGAACATCCATCCATTTTCTGAAGCCATAATTAGAGTCATGGGGAGTGGAGGTCTACCTCCAGCAGTCACAGCCTGGTCTGAACATGAGACCTTCTCTCTGGGGTGCATCGGCGCTACCAGCCTTCGCCGTAGAGCCTGGAACTCTGTTTAAAACCTTCGTAGGACAGATTTTCTTTCAGCAGTCGTCATAGATACAGCTGGTTTTTAGTTCACAGCATAAAGTAAATTATTACTGACTGGAGACAGAATAAACAGTCTGATATGATGGATGTGATAAAGTTACATTTAAGTTACAATAACTAAAAGTTACATTTAAGTTACAATAACCTAACAGTAAACATGTGGTGACTAATCTGCAACAGGAACTTTGTTTGCATCTTGAACATCAACAAAAATGGCCGAACTGTTCATTTTGATTCTCAACGAAAAGGGATGTCATCGTCAGCTGCATCCCAGTGAGCTACTGGTGCATCAGGGAAAAGAGGCTACAGCACAGATAAAACCTTTACAGCTGAAATGAAGCAAATCCTGAAAGATTCACAGACGGAACTGGATCAGGGAGGTCCGTGTGCAACAACTGAACAGCAAAATATGCCAACCAGGCAATAAAACTGAAGAAATTCTTACACTGTGCCAGGAGTAGTACGTTATAATCTGAGCAGAGTTACCTCTACTTGGAAGTTTGTGCTGCATAAAAGTGGACGAGTCCCACAAATTCATGTCGAAGCACAGAGACAAATGTGGTAAAACGTCATAAAGACACACACACACACACACACACACACCAAACGTGAAAATGTCTTACGTACCCGATATTTAGAAAGGTCGATCCTCAGTGAGTTATGCAGCTGGTCCAGTAATTTGACAAATTTCTCCCTCTGTTAAGATCAGAATTTAATAATTCAGTTTCTACTCACAGCACAGAGCCGAAAAATTTATAACAACGCCCGGCCTGTCGACGATTATTCATTTTTACTTTTGGAATCAAATGTAGCTGTTTTGCTGCATTGCCAAACTCGGCCTGCTGCCTGAAACATCATATCTGAGGTCTTGCAGCATTAGCTTATTAAGAGTTGAAATGAAAAGCATGCTGGGCTGATCTCTAAAGTAGAGGAAAATAACTGGAAAAAAGCTCAAAAAGCTAAAGGTCTAACAGCTTAAGTGGCTGACAATAACAGGTTCACTCACCCCGAAGTTAGAGGCAGCAAATCTGTCTGAAGCAGAGGCGGTGGTGGTGGTGGTGGTGGTCGTGTGGGCGAAGTAGGCGTTGATATTGGCGAGCAGGTTGCTCATCACTGCTGGCACACCAGGACACATGTACTTGGCAGATAGACAAGAGAAATGCCTGCAGAGAAGAAGAAAGAACGTTCAGCATGCATTAAACGGAGACATCGTGTCTCTAGCCGTCACGTGACAAGCATCCAGCTAATTTGAGATTTTACATCAGAGACAGATCACCAGGCCCTGTTGAACCCAACAAAACACACGTATACATGAAGCATATTGGGTTCCCTTAAGCTGAAGTAAATATTGTTTAGACTCTTCACCTTCAGCAGGATTTATTTAATGTTACGGATAATTAACTCTGCTGAACCGGTTAGGACACGAGTCCTTCTAACTGCCCAGTTAAATGTAGCACTGACCAGAACAAATGATGTCATAAATCAGAGTTGAATGACTCGTGCTGCTGATGACATGAAGCTGCAGCAGAGTGGATGAAACGGTAAATCAGGAGTTCCTGTAGCTGAAGCAGAGCCGAGCACCACAGCTTCAGTTTCTTCTGTCTTCAGCTGATTTTTTAACTCTGACACTTTTCAACTTCACATTGTAAGAGAGCCATCAGTCATCCGGGTCACGGTGAACCACGGTGACAGGACACGCGTTTTCCGTGACTGTAAGGGAAGAGCTGGGCATTTAAACCTCTGGTGGGGTCATTAGCACACCCAGGTCACCTGTGAGCTGTTAGAGCGGTGTGTCAAGGTGTGAGTTCAGCCATCTGAGGAGAGACTTTAGGACTGGACTGGTACATCAGTCAGATGATAGATGGATTTCTAGGGCTCATTATACTGTAGATAGCTTCCTGAAGGGCCTTTGTTTGGATAAATATCATTTACATCTCCATGAGCTAACGGCTAATCCATGCTAAACTAATGCCAAAGCATCGCTGCCACCTTAAAGCAGCTCTAATGTCCACCACACTTCATGAGACTGAACCATCCATTACACAGTTATAATGGGGGGGTTTGATATAGCACCTCTTAGGGTTCTACAACCCCCCAAGGTACTTTACAACACAGTCATTTAACCACTCACATCTTGATGGTGATGAGCTACATCATAGCCACAGCTGCCCTGGGGCACGCTGACAGAGCTGCCGTACACAGACACCACAGGTCCCTCCAACCACCACCAGCAAGTGGTGGTGGGGGGGGGGGGGGGGGGGGGGGGGTCTAGTGTCCTCCCCAAGGACACAGCAACAGACTGAGCGGGGCTCAAACCTGCAACCTTCCGATTACAGGGTGGTAATCTAACTCCTCTACCACTGTCGCCCTTTAATGGAACATAGATTGTTGTTTGAAGGTTTGTAACGTAACAGCTGTTAAATCTAAAAGATTTCAGTTGTTTTCCCATGGCAGCGACAGGTGTTGGTCTTTGCTGCAGGTGGAAAAGTCTTTCATCAGTCATCAGTCTTGTAGGATTAAAACTCTTTTCTATATGCACAAGCTGTTTAGTTTCCTACACAAAAATACATTTGGTAATGGCCAGACTATAGCTTAAAGACGCATTTCAGACAAGTAAAACAATGTGTTACAACCTTGAATTTGACGAACCTCTTCCCCCTCTGAAAACAGCTCAGCAACACTCCTGCCCACCCAAATCAAGTCCTGGATCAGTAAATGCCTCGTCTGAGTATAAATATCTTCATGAATGTGGAACATATGCTCCTTTTATCACTTTTTTTCTCACTTCACAAGCCATGTGGGACGCCTCAGCAGTGAAGAAAGATTGGGCCACATTTGTGAAGTCTCTTTAAGCATTCATACAACACATTTCTGTAACTACGTTTAAACAAATGGGGAAGATATCAAGGGTTTGCTGTATTCCTCAGGACAACATCAGACACCTGAGCTTCTGAATAAGCCTCGGGGGTGACTCATGGCAACCAAACATCTGGATGCTTTGGACAATGTTTAAATCTCCAGACGCTGGAAGACACAAGAGTAGGATGTGAGAAATAAATATAGCTTCTGCTTAAGCTTTGCATAACAGATTTCTATCTGCTCGCTTTGAAATAAACCTCAATATCTGAGCTGCTGCTGTTTAATGTTCACGTTGTGTTTTTAAATGAAGGAAAACTTGTTTTTCCTTTTTAGTTTGGCTCAATTTTGGAAAAATAATTTTGTATTCTATTTTCTTTGCTTCTATATGATGGAAACATGTTTATTCTGCATAATGGACAAATGTTTAGTCTATAATGGACAAATGTTTAGTCTGTATAATGGACAAATGTTCAGTCTGTATAATGGACAAAGTTTTAGTCTGTATAATGGACAAATGTTTAGTCTGTATAATGGACAAATGTTCAGTCTGTATAATGGACAAATGTTTAGTCTGTATAATGGACAAATGTTTAGTCTGTATAATGGACAAATGTTTAGTCTGTGGGTTTTTTAATACACTAAACAAAACAGAAATGAATGCAAAGCCTGGAAAATGAGACCAAGAATATCTCAGTGAGTCACTGCTTCTTTAAGGCACCGAGCCATGAGGAGTAATATTCTACACACAAACACACGCACACACACACACACACACACACACACACACACACACACACATACACACATTCTCATTGGAAGGCCTATTTAATTACTCTGCTTTCAGCCTCCAAATCACCCAGAAGCACTTGAAGTTAGGCGAGCAAAGAGAGTGAGGATGACTTCCGCTGAATTCCCATGATGCTTTTGGGGCTGGATCTCTTGAGCCAGTTTTCAAGAGAGAATGTATTGTGTTAGCCTGCTTGGGTTTGCGACCGTGGACGGAGATGCACTTCGAATGTGTTCACATATTGTGTTTACGGTTTCAGACAGCTGGGAGGAAATGAAAAAATATTATGAGGAATGAAGACGAGAGCAGGGTTGAGTGTGTGTGTGTGTGGGGTGGGGTTGGTATACTGGAAGTAGTTGTGGAGGGACACAGGAGGGAGAGTGAGTCCTCACAGCTGCTTTGATTCATGCAGCCGTCATGTCAGTAGTGACTGGAAGTCGATGCTTTATGATGGGACAAAGAACATAAGGGAAAGTCCTTTCATAAATTTCTGATGAAGCCTAATAACCGCTATATAACATTAAAACATCAATGTTCAGGCTGAAGGCATTCATTCTACCTGATAAAAGTGGTCACAGGGCCACTTACTGCCTCACTTGTCTGCACTGAAATAAACCCATAGACACTCATACGCAGCACTGCACCGTCACACTGAAACAATGAGGCGTCACTGAGCGAGTCCACGCCAGATTACAGCCAAAAGCAATTAAACACGTCCACCATATTTATGATACAATCACGCCGCTGCTGCTGATGCAGCTGCACTCATTTCCTGGGTGGACATTCTGCAGCTGTTAATGTGAGATGCTCGCTATCTTGAAGAATTAGAGATTGTTAAAGCTAAAGGGAATGCCGATGAAGAGATGGCCCTGCAGGGGAAGCAGGAGGATTGATAAAAGAGCTGCTGTGAGGAAAATCAAACATGCTCAGGGGCCTAATGGAAAACAGGTAATAAAAGTGAGCAACAGGACAAAATACGCAACACTTGCAGCAGGAAAACCTTCATAGACAGTCTTCTGGTTATGGGTGAAATAAATGTTGTTTTTCTCATATTTTAATGACTTAAAACAGTAAATTCAAATCTTTGATCCGTGAACAGTGTTCAGTGAATAGATGCCATGAATGTTAGGGACAGATATAAGTGGTATGGACCTTCCATTCAATTAATTACTGAAGCAGCAGCTAATTACAAAGGACCTCCCTATAGCGGGATCCTCCAGGAGGAAAAGTGTTGATTCTGCCAAAACCACAAGTTATACAGACCGAATTCATAGCAGCAGTCAAAAGAAAACAAACAGAAGCTCTGAGACATGAATAATATAAATGTATTTTACTAAAACATTCTTACCTGCTTAGGTGAATAAATCACAAACCTGTTCAACACACTCTTACATTAATTCCCTGTTTGGTAACTAACCACTGCTCAGAATGAGGCCAGGACGCCGGACCACAAACAACATGAACTTTACTCCAGCTGGGTCCTGATCACATGACCCTTCTTACATGGGTCACAGACTGTGTTGGAAATGATTGCCAGATGAGAAGCTGGGATTTACTGGAGAGAGGGGGTGACTGCAAACTTAAAGATGTACCTAATAGGTGTGTGTGTGTGTGGGGGGGGGGGGGGGGGGGGGGGGGGGGTGCCTAGATAGAAACAAAGACTAGTGAGTCAGAAAAAGAAGTTACAATCTTTACAGTAATAAAAATAACTTTATCTGTCGTATGACAGAGATTTTTATTTATCTACTTCTGATTTTCTGTCTGTGTGTGTCTGTGTGTGCGTGTGTGTGTGTGTGTGTGTGTGCGTGTGTGTGCAAGTGCACTTGTGTGTGTGTGTGCATGTGTGCATGCGTGTGTGTGTGTGTGATCGATGTGACCAAGACTGGTTAGAAGTATCTTTTTCTTTCTCCAAACCAACAACTAATCAATCAAACCGAGGAGCTCGATTGTCTTCTGAGCTCCAATTCTGCTGAGAAGACATCTTTACAAGTCCTCTCGTGCCATTGGCTCGTCCACTCTGCTCAACGAGACAGTGACAGATTGATGAGGGAAAAGGCCATAGATCAGGGAGGTACTAACGTCATAGCCTGATAGATGGACTCCACCCCGTATCTCATGGCAAATTCATCCACTATCTCCTGAGACACGTCGTCAAAGTAGACCTTCCACGCGTCGTCCCCCTTCACCTGTGGAATCTTCACCACCCCGCTGTTCTTCACTTCAGTCAGGTAATGAAACAGGTTCTGTAGGCGGGTGCAGAAGATTAGAGAGATGTTTTAAACAGATGTTCCTTCACTCGCTGTGATGTTGCAGTTTTAACTTTAGCGTCACAATCTGTCTGTTACCTCATGTAAACAGGTGTACTGGCCATGGGGCGGAGCCACGTTCTCCTCTCCTTTCATTTCTACGCTGATCTTAAGTCTGATGGCTCCAGACACGGCAGACTTATCAGTTCTTTTATCTGAGACACACATAAAAAATCACATGGATTTTCTTGAACGTTTTGAAAAACAGCCCTCCATTTAAAAGCATCAAATTCTAGGATGGTGGTGTAGCCAGCATCAGGTGTTTTTACCTGGACAGGTCTTATATACAGATTTAGTTTAAAAGCAGATGGTGAAATAAATGACACTACAAAACGTCCACAGAAAACTGTCTAAGACAGCATCGGAGGGACAAGACACATAAAGAGATTACAAACCACATTCAGCAGCGACATCATCCAAAATCCCTAAATGCAAAAAAATAAAAAGCAATAAAATAAAGAGAAAGATGCAACTCAGCATGTTCTGCTGCATAACTCAACAAAACCACGACAAAGATTACATGAGCCTGTGGACAGATAACAGGTGCAAATACATAAACACACACACACACACACACACACACAAACACACAAACGAAAGCTAACTCAACAGCTCTGGAGGGTTAAATGCCTCTTCTCAGATTCAATCTATCTCCTTTTTGTCAAATGACTGATTTTTTTCTATAGCATCAGTTGGTGGAGAGACAGACCAGATAAATAACAACATGACAAAGAGACAAAAAATGGTGCAGATGCAACGGCTCAGACTGGAGAGGAGCTGGAGAGGCTGAGAGCAGCTGGAGGGTAGACACACACCGCATCAGAGGTGGACATTTAAAAAGACACAGAGCAGCAGATCTGAACAGGGTCACTATCAACACAAATGACCTCCTCTTAGCTAAAGAGGCAAAGACAGAAACCTGACAGTCAGAACGGGAGCTTTCATTATGGTGACATTCAGCCTCCATACAGCATGATGGATGAGAGGAGAAACAGGGAACCATCCTCTTTTAATTGAATGAAAACCCATGAAAAAGAAGGAGTCCACCAGAAACTTGGTTCACTTTATTTTCCCCTTAAATAAAAACAATAAATGATCAGATCCTTCATTAATTGATAATCAAATCAAAATAAATGTATTTGTATAGCACCTTCTACATCCTTAACGGACACCCAAGGTGCTGAACAGTCTATAAAACATAGTTTCACTGCCAGAGGGATCTCGTTCCAAAGGGTTGGTGCCATTACTGAGATAATCTAATAAAAGTCACATTTTCTGTTTAGCGCTGATGTAGCTGAGAAAGTCAGAATGGCAGACCTGGATGTTTTTTTATTATTTTTTTTAGATTTTATTTTAAGTTACAATCTATAATTTCATTAATAATGTTAAAAAACATGTATTATTTATTCACTAATATAAAATTTATTTTTAACAACTTTTTACATTTGAGTCGATGTTTTGAGTTAAATTTAGTACGTTTGTCATTTTGGTGTAATTCTTTATTTTGTGTTTTATTAATAAATCTCAACAACCAACAGCTATTTTCTTTTTCAGAACACCTGATCTTCTAGAGGTTTGGTCACTTACCCAGGTTGTACCAAACGTCCATCTCCCCGCTGAGCGTGCGAACCTCGATGATGGTCTGGCCCAGAAAATCATCCGACTCACGCTTGAAATGCTGCTTCACGCGTGACTTGATGTCGTCGTCCTCATCCCAAACGCGCACCTTTATGCGATCCGTTGCGTTGTGACATTCGCTGTTAGTTGGGAGATGATTAGGTTAGGTCAAAACAGTCACAGCGACATAAAAGTTGGAGTTGCAGCAGCACTTTCAGTGACAGCCTTTCAGATTAGAGTATTCAGCAGAGCAGAAGGGCAGTCATGTTCACCAGCCAAGCATAAACGTGTTATAAACTTCCTGAACCTCACATGGAGAAGAATTCCTGCAAATTATGGCTCAGCCTTCTACTTCTGTTCTCTCATTTAACATCATTAGTTTGCTGGATGAAGAATTTAGTCAGATAAAAATAATCATTCATGCAGCAGAATGATCTTTCACAATAACAATAATTACAATAAAGAAAGTAATTCAGGCAAAAGCAGTTGAGAAGGGCTCAAACCCTTCAGACCTGGACTGAAGGCCACAGGCGTCTCGAGTGTGACAGTTAGAGAAACCGTATCTGCGGTGTTTGTTTGAACTAATCCTTCTGTGGGGGAAGCAAAAGCTGCTGCTGCACTAGAAACTCTGCCAAGCACACAGTAATGTATCGCTCTATTAATCTACATCCCTGTAGTAATGGAAAAGAGTTTCATTACAGCCACCACAGGAGTCTCTTTACAGGTGTGGAGCCTCGCTCAGAAAACCTCAGTGGTACAAAAGTAAAGTAGCACTAATGACTGAGGCAGGAATTTATTTATTTATTCACTTTTCTATTTGACCAAAAGTAAAAGATTAAAGTGCCAAAAAACAATAATACGGTAAGTAAACAGTTGATTTAAAATGGCATTGACAACAAATTTACTGTAGTTAAATTAATAATTCAAATGACATCAAACGGAGGCACAATGGGCGCAAAGATGGCTCCAAAAGGAAATAACAACACAGAACAGTACAGCGAATGACACATAGGTTATGATACAATCTGAAAGTAATAAGGGTATTTATAAGATTACAAATATAAAAGTTTAATAACTTGATGTAATTTTAGTCTACAGTAGACCTAAATCGGAGCCCTGTGGTATGCCACAAAAGATATGAAGATGTGCTCACTAGTCGTCCCTTTAAATTGTATTGATCATATTACAGTATAAGTCTGTTGTAACAAATACTCTTTTAAATTTATGATTACTCCAACTGCAGACTTACTATCCTCAGTAGAATCTGTGATTCCAGTAAATCTATAAGAGTCACAGATGTGTCCATTTTAAATGGACAAGAAACATATAATAATAATAATAATAATAATAATAATAATAATAATAATAATAATAATAATAATAATAATAATAATACAAGTTACACAACGAACTCCATAACATTCTATATTAGCAACTTGTCACTGATCCAGTCTGTGGGTGTTGTGTTCAAATCTCACTCTGATACCAGCTTCCAAAATATCCTTTAATCCTCAGGAGAATGAGCTGCACCATGGATGAACATTTAATTATGCAACAATTATAAATAAGGAAATATTCTAATATCTAAGGGACACCAGTTTGTTAACCAGTGAAAGGATTAAGGATCTTTCTGCAGATTTGAGGAAATAAATCACATTATGTCCTGTGTTTTTATACTCTAGTGGAGAAAGTCAGAATGTCAGACAAATAACTTTAGTTTAGTCTTTGATCCTATCTGGGCTGGCCCTAGGAAGGAAATCTCTACGTGTTTTTCTAAAGGTTTTACACCCAGATCCATGTTGTTGTGCAGCTCCTGACAGAAAACCTGACTTTCCTCATCCACTCTTTAACGCACATTCGTCTCAACAATATCTTCTGTTACTGTAACCATAGCAATCCCATCAAAGGGTTCATAACGCTTCTCATTTACGTACTCAGACTCGTCTCCTAGAAACTTGCTCATATTTCTTCTACCACCCAACCTCTTTGTTTCAAATGAGCCTGATAACCTGGCAACCCGTTGAAAGAGAAGCTTTTATTTATAGGAGAGGAATTAAGAATCCAAACAAAAGATGGAAGGAGAGGAAAACACAAGTAGACTGGCCAACAACCGTTCAAAACACTTCACTGAAAAGGTCTGTGCAGCCAGTCAGACTCACTAATGTCACGCTTCTCTGAAACAGATTACTCCTAATCTGACTCCAGATTAAACAGTCAGAACAATATTAAATAACTGGAGAGCACTCACAAGTAAAACTTCTCATCCCAGACCGGGTTGAGGTTACCAAAGATGGTCTTGGTCCTGCGTTTGGTCTTTCCCACCTGGACGGTGACGTAAGGGTCGCTGGAGCCAGTTTTGTCCTTGGCCTGTAGACCCTGAGCACACATGACTGCACACATAAAAAATATCACAATTCAAATCAGAAAACCTCAGTCTGATGATTTTTACAAGTCATTCAAACGTTCTGGAGAATCAGAAGCAACGTGCTAGATTCATTTGGATATAAAACATGGATGTGGCAGACAAAACTCGTCATTTTCTTAAATAACTAAATGACTAAATATCAAGAAAATCTAAAACATAGAAATAATCTGATCCTGATGGAAAATGAAAAAGATCTGATTTAGTTGCTAAAATATTATAAAACCTTTTCTGTTCAAACACTGAAGAAAAAGTCTTTCCTTAACTCTACATTATTTCTGGACAGGAGCCCGTAAACCCACAGACAGATGTCAAGCATGGCCGATACAGCTGATTTATGAAATAAAAGTTCATCGCCCAACAGCGACAGGTTCACCTGACAGCCTGCAGCTCACCTGTCTGCGTTTACCTGTGCTGACAGGAAATAATCTACAATCACAGAAGGAACAGAAATAAAATAAACACATCGCTCTTTGGTCTCTGAACTGCTGTTCTAATATCGGTGAAGAACAATATGGATGAAACGACCAGGACCGTACGTTTCCTGGTTTATTTAATCTGAAAGCTCAGCTCGATGCTTCAGAAAAAGGTTCTACCATCTAAAAGAGCTCATTTAACTTTCTCTCCTACTAAATGTAAGATGCAGCAAAACTGGGTTGACCCTTCAAATTAAGAGTTTCTCATCTGACTTAGCTTTTTTAAATTTTTTTAAATAAAGCCACAAAGGACTAAATCACACCGTTCATGAGAAGAGAATAACCCTCTGCAACGGGCTGCATTGCATTCTGAAATCTTAGTTAAGTGATAATAATCAGCCTGATTGCATCATTTGTGGGAAATGAATGCATTTGCTGAGAAAACGTGAATTCAAAACATTCTGTTAATTTAAATATAAACATCGTGTTGTGATTGGTCAAATAACAAGGAACCACTTGAGGGGGCAGAAGAGCCTCATGTGAATCCAGAGCTGCAGGTTTCAGAACCAGTAATGCAGCTGGGGGTGATGGGAACGTCCCATTTCCTGGTTATTTAATGATTAACACACATGACAGAAAACGTTTCCAAAAAGCTTCTAATAACATGTGTAGTAGAGGGAACATTCGATATAAAAGCAAACATTTATCTTTTTCTGATTCTGTAATGAAAGAAACACATTTGTCTTCAAACAACATATTTGGCTCAATAACAGCAGCCCGTGGTCACTAGAAGTAAAATATGTCAGATGTTTATCATCCTAAGTCTTAACTAAAGTGGACCGACCCGCTGCCTCAGCCAGAACCAGAACCAGCAGACACACAGCAGTGATTCAGAGGAGGAGAGATGGAGGTATTTCAGTGCCATAAAAGGGAAAAAGGACACTGCAGCATTAAATATGTATAAGTGATGGTCTAAATAATTCAGGGTACATATATATCATTCAGCTCAATGCTGAGGGGGGGTATAGTGGTCTGGGGGTCTTGCCTGCACGATCCAAGAGGAGAACAAACCAAAGGCCTCCTGTAAGGGTGATGAACCACTGGACTCATGGGTTAGTATGAAAATGTTTCATCAGTCAGTGATCACTTCTAAAAATATGCACGTCAAACAGTTTTGATGCAAGAATCCTGCTGTTGTGTCTGTGAGAGTGAGACAGCGAGGGTGTGAGACAGGAAACCACTCCAACACATTAAACACATTTGGGTTCTCGTTGCATCAGTAAACTACAGGAACCCTTTGATGAATCTGGGCTAAAGCTGTGATCACTGAGACGACAAATGTTCTAATAAACACTCCTGGAACGTTTACGTGACTATCAGGCAGAAAGTCACTTTGGTTTGTAAAACTCAGAAAAGCTGAGACATTTCAGGCTCTTAGTTGTTTGCCTTTTCTGAAGCAAACTTCACTTGTGAAAAGTGAAGTTTTGTTTTAAAACACAAAGAATAAATGCAGGTTCAGATGTTCCCCGGCTGCTTGATGCATTGTTTTCTAACGTGGTCAATTCCACATTTAAATGGTTCAACAGAAGAAAGTTAGTTCCTGTGTTGTTAGATGATGAAATTCCAGAGTGTCTGGTTGTTTTAGTCTCTCACAAACTTGTTTAAACTGATGAGTGAAACTTTGCCTTTTCCTCTCCTCCTCGTCTGCACTTCCACTCCTCTCCATTACAGTCATTTTTCACTGCTACTCTCATCTGTCTCCCTCCCTCAGCAGCTATTTCTCTGCTATGTATTGGCACAGGAAAAATGCAAGGTGGGCATTAAACGAGCCGGACTTTGTTTGCACAGAGGAAGACTTTGAGACTGCAGTGAAAACTTCCTGATTTCCCTTTTAGGAGCCGATTTGACAGAAAGAAGCAGAAAATAAATGTATAAAGTAACATTTTAGGAGATGGATAAAAAATGAAAATCCAACAAGGAAAACCAGGCTAACTTTTACAGTGAAGGAAGGCATGGAAGCTTAAATTCCATGTTTTTGATTGTAGAAGAACAAAAGCAGGTTATACACTGGAGCTAAAAGGATGAAAACAGCACAAAAACTGGGTTTCCCTCATTTCACTCCTTTATATTTCAGCTTTAAGAACTAATAGTGGCTTAAGTTCAGGTCAAACACATGACATCTCTCCCAGTGGGCTGAACGTTAAAGACAGCTGCAGGTTTATCCCCTGAAGCAGCACCTTAATTCTTCCTAAGGTCTGGATTCATTCAACATTCTCCACTTCATGAACTTTAACAGAGTTTGGGTCTGACTGCCCACAGCTGCAGCAAAAATCTCAAAAGTGTGGTTTCCTCAGTCAGGTCTTCATCTCCCAGCCTGATGGCCAAGTGCATCATTAATTATTGTCCACACTAAGAACCTTAATGGTAATCTCAAGTCGTTTTTTTCCACACCCACACAACCAAATCAATTTGTAATTGTGTCTGATTAAACGTGTGGTGCTCAGTAGTTAAGTGTTGGGGGTTAATGACTGAGGAGTCCTCTGAGATCAGTAGTGGCAGCTGCCTCTGGTCCTCTGGGTAAGGTAAGGAGAGTGTGGTACAGGTCAAAGGTCACATGAGCACCAGGACACAAAGGCATATAAGGAAATATTAATTTAAAAAAAACAGATGAACCTGTAATGCTGATTTTGGCGGACCATTTGGAGGTCCCGTCCAGGACTGCCTGCTTGGCTGTCTTCAAATGAGAAGCAAACTCTTCCTTGGAGACGTGGAACATCTCCTGAATCACCTCGAAGACTTCAGGTCGGTTCTTCTCCCTTATCTTCATGCGCTCCTTCATGGCCATGATGATGTTCTGGGTTTTGTCCTCTGCTCCGTGCTTGGAGCTTTTCTCCACGGCTCCTGGAAACAATCCGGAGTTCAGGATTAGCTGCACATCTTATATCCACCAACTTTACAAACCTTCTTCTAGAACCCTGCAGGCCTGAGCAGCTTCAGCAGTCAGGAACTACCCTACCGTATCCAGATGTTTTTCTTCTTATGTGTGAGACCAATGTAACAATTAGCTCTGATCATCTGATCAGAATGTTTGTGTCTGAGTTTCACTGAGAGCAGATCTGCTCTGATAAAAATGAAAAACGTATCAAACTCTGAGTTCTTTAACAGAATCCATTGGTAACACTTTATAATAACTACATGTTATTTAGCCTTAATAACTCATGAATAAATATGTAATTAACTAATAAGAAATAGTCAATTAACAATGACTCATACTTAATAAGCAATTAACTAATACATTAACTAATGCTTTACTTCTAATGATTAGTCCCATGTATAAGCTGTTAACTCATTTTTTATTCATACTTAATAAACCATGAAAAAAGTATTTTTAGGCAAATGAGTAATATATTAATTAATGTTTTACTTCTAATGATTAGTGTCATGTAAAAGCAGTTTTCTTATTGCTAATTCATACTTAATAAACCATGAACAAAGTATCTATAAATGCATTCTACATGCATTGTTACACAATCATTTAGAAGTGTAATAATGATTAGATAGAAACTAATAAATGATTTACTAATTCAGCAATGCATTATTTATTAAGTTGATTACTAGTAGCTAATTAAGCCTATTTTGGGAACCTTTCTAAAGTGAAGACTATTTATGCTCAATTACATATTTGTTAACATATTTTTGCTTCCTATAGACCTGTTGTCCTGTGTGTACCTATTGAAAACTTTACTGAAAAAATCAATACATGACACTGGAATGAAGAAAATATTCTTTGTATTTACACTTGTAAATTTGTACAACATATATATATATAAATCAATCACCACAGTGTCTGCAGTGATAAACACAACTTTTTAATATCAAAAATATTTTCATCAGTGCAACACTGAGTGGAATGCCCAAAAAAAAAAAAATCAGGGACATCTGTGTGACTGCAGTTGAAAGGATGAGAAGACGCACAGGTCAACTTATTGGAGGAAGAAGGGAGTTTATTGCTATCAAAAGCCATTTTGACTCAAAGGCAAATGTGCATTTATGTTAGCTATAAAAATATAACTGTTTTATTATTGCCTCTATAAGTATTTCAATTTTGTCTACAGCAATAATTTGCACTGATGAAAATATTTTTGATATTAAAAATGTGTTTATCACTGCAGACACTGTGTATGGTGATTTATATATATATATATATATATATATATATATATATATATATATATATATATATATATATATATATATATATATATATATATATATATATATATATATATATATATATATATGTTGTACAGATTTACAAGTGTAAATACAAAGAATATTTTCTTCATTCCAGTGTCATGTATTGATTTTTTCAGTAAAGTTTTCAATAGGGACACACAGGACAACAGGTCTATAGGAAGCAAAAATATGTTAACAAATATGTAATTGAGCATAAATAGTCTTCACTTTAGAAAGGTTCCCAAAATAGGCTTAATTAGCTACTAGTAATGAACTTAATAAATAATGCATTGCAGAATTAGTAAATCATTTATTAGTTTCTATCTAATCATTATTACACTTCTAAATGATTGTGTAACAGTGCATGTAGAATGCATTTATAGATACTTTGTTCATGGTTAATTAAGTATGAATTAGCAATAAGAAAACTGCTTTTACATTAGACTAATCATTAGAAGTAAAACATTAATTAATATATTACTCATTTGCCTAAAAATACTTTGTTCATGGTTTATTAAGTATGAATAAAAAATTAGTTAACAGCTTATACATGGGACTAATCGTTAGAAGTAAAGCATTAGTTAATGTATTAGTTAATTGCTTATTAAGTATGAGTCATTGTTAATTAACTACATATTTCTTATTAGTTAATTACATATTTATTCATGAGTTATTAAGGCTAAATAACATGTAGTTATTATAAAGTGTTACCAATCCATTTAAGGTGTGTAAGCATCGTCGAGAGCGCCGTCCTTTAATACCTAGTGTTTGCTGTTCTATGCTGTGATAACAAGGCTGTAGCTGCCTAATTGCATGATGTAACACACGATAGTGGCTCATCATAGAGGTAGAAATGTGATTGGTTGAAAGGGTAAACAGACATGTAGATGTAACCTGGCAGGTGAAACATCACACAAGCTAAGTTCACTCTAAATAGATTTTAAAGGACTTGTTTTTGTGTAGCTAGCTTCCTGAAAAGCCTCTGTTTGGAGAAAAGGTTGTGTCTTACATGAGCTGATGGCTGGTCTGAGCGCAGCCAAGAACCAAGAAAACCTCTGTTGTCTTAAAGCCATCCATCCTCCAAAGTGTTGCTTCTGTTTTATTTTGAAGCAATGGCAAAATGACAGCCATCAAATTGACTGTCCGTGGGAATTCTAGGTAAGTTAGAATTCTGGGAGTTCTAGCGTTAAAGACCTTTACAGGTCCTGCTGGACGGGATTTCTGCCAAAATATTCAAGGAGACATGGAAAGGAAAATGACAACTGGATTAAACTGGTTTGTGCTGGAACTAGCCATTAGCTTATCAGTCTTGCTGGACATGTAGCAACAAAGGCGATTCAGAAAGACGAGGTAGTTATTTACAGCTTCCACACTGAAGAATACCTTTTGACATTATTTATCAGTGATTCATGAGTTGTTCCATCATCAAACATGTGTACAAATGAAATTAAAACAAAAAGTAAACTAATAAAAGCAGAAGCGTTTGTTAGAGCCAAACTTAACCTCTTTGTGTTTTACTTTGCATGAAAGAATGAAAAACTGAATGAAACAGATGCTTTGATTCAGGAATCAGTGAATTAATCTGGGTCTTTCTTACTTTGTAAACAGTCTGCATTGAGCAGGTCCTGGCACTTCTCGTGGCATTTAACGCCACATTCTGAGCAGCGCATGCCCTGGCGGGCGATGCCCCACAGCAGCCCCTCACACTCATGGCAGTAGGTAGGGGCAGTAGCTGTCCACACCTCAAAATTATGGGGCGTTGTGGATGAAATTGGGTAGATCAAGGCCTGGAGAGTCTTCTTGAAAACGTGCAGTTTCTGAAAGAAAACACAATCGTAATAAAGTTTGACAAAATGATGAAAAAGGTGTAAACGTTTCAGAAATGAACAAAACAAGCTCAGCTGAGTTACATGTTCATGTTTACAGTAAAACAGCTCCACATGTGGTAAAGTTTGAGTGATTACATTTGCAACACTACATCCTTCAGTACCCCCCCAGGTCAGAGCTATATCAGAGTAAATGAAAAACACCTCCAGCCTCTGGGTTAGTGACAGCAGCAGCTACAGGAGACCTGCCCCAGACTGACTGCTGTAAAACAGACGAGGGTTTTTCTGCCAGCCGGCCACAAAGACCACAGAACGGGGACAGAGCTGCCAACTCCTGAAGGCAGAATCGATGGATGCTGTAAATAAGGTTTTTTAAAAGTGAGCATTAACCGGATTGAGGGGGAGAGAAAGAAGATGACGTATGGCAGGTGAATAAATCTCTGAGCGGCCGCTCCCCCCTCCCTCTCCCCCGTGTTGACAGTGTGCTTCAACACCTGAGCTGTACCTCTGCACTTTAGCAAAAGTAGCGTGCTGCCTGCTCAGACACACATCCATAGAGATGATTAAATGACACGGATGACGGGACGACGTCGCTGATACAACAGAGAGGGAGGCTGATGAAACACAGAGAGATTTCCCGTTTAATCCGAGGACGATGAAATAAAGCAGATGTCAGAGATTCAACGACAACAGGCTCACGCTACGCATTAGACCAGAGCCACACCCAGACAGACAGCGTGCAGGAGACCACCAGTGACTCAACTCTACCTGGATCAGGAGACATGTTGCTTTATTTCACCAACAAAGCAGCATTTGTAAGTGACCGTCTGAACGTGTGAACACGGGTTCTGAATCATTTCACCATCACAGTCTGTTTCTGTCTCTCTGCTGTGCAGCTGCTGCGAGGAGAGTGTTGCATGCACCAGCCTTATGTGTTACACTGTGAGGTAACCCTGGTGATTTTGTGAAAAGCTCTGCTAGACCTGATTGACAGATGCAGCCTGTGCCCCAGAGCAACATGACAGAGAAGAATCTAATCTCGCCTCCACCTGTTGTCCTTATCAACACGGCGCTGCCTTTCCTCCGTGTTTTTGGCAATAACCAAATAAAACCATAACTAAAAGCTTTGGACAATTTCAACTCAATCTGATGTTTTCTTGCCAAAATTATCTGAACTTACTGACCCAGACAGTAACTAGAAGTCTGATGACATCTGACCAGAGTTGCAGAAGAACCTCACATCTTATTTCCAGATACTTGTTGACTCGTGTCAGCCACCTTCCTACCTCATTAGAGTCACTGCCTCGTCTCGGCAGGTAAACATGGCCGCTCTTTATGTTGTCGGAGGGCCGCTGCGCTCACATCACATGCAGCTCAGAACATCGCGAGGACACACAGGCCATTATCCGGCCCACACATGATGCTCCTTTGTGCTCTAAACAGCTGACGCAGGGGGAACATGATCATGAAAAACAACACGGAGCGGGC
Source organism: Aphyosemion australe (assembly GCA_006937985.1). NCBI lineage: Eukaryota > Metazoa > Chordata > Actinopteri > Cyprinodontiformes > Nothobranchiidae > Aphyosemion > Aphyosemion australe. Next base: position 485,699 of record SSNS01000217.1, read on the forward strand.
GCTCTACGTTTCTGGGCTGACAGACACTCCCGTCACATTTTTAAATGAAAGGGTGAGAAAAAATAAAGATGGTGGCACAGAGATTAAAGAAAAAGACGCTGGAAGAAGAAGAAGGCTCTGAATAGATCCAGAGTTTACTCCAGGGAGGGCAGATTGTCCAACATGGCTGCCGGAGCTGTGGCATCAGGGCCAGGGGGTTGTGATGACAAATCACTTTCTACACTTGTCTTCTCTGATCCTTTCCTCACCCTTCATTTGGTCTTTGTCTCTCATCTTCATCCCAAACCCTTCTACAATTAAACAGCATATGGTTGTTTACAGGCTAGTCTCTCAGCTCCCTCTGGAACACACTGGGCTGGACTTAATGCAGCAGATAAAACTCTGACATCTGCCTGTCCTACTTACCAACGGCACACAGCCTCACTCAGGAGTCACAATCACACTGATCTCTTTATTTGCTCCAGATCTGAATAATAACCATCAGAACCGCCAAATGTGGCACACGGCCTAAGCTGGTCGATTCAGCACATACGGTGTTGATTTGTTTAAAATGGGGATCATGAAGCTACTTTTAAAGCTTTTATTGACACTGAAGAGTCAAAACCCAGTCAGGGTTGGCCACAGGGAACAGGTCAAGTGTGACTTAAACGTGTGCACAAACCAACGCACACAAATAAAAAGCCAAACTGAAATCTCCTGAAAAGATCAAATCAGAGCGTAATGTGTGCAGAGCTCATTTAAATCCAGTAATCTTGCAGGCTTAGGCAGCTGCTTGCTGCACATCAGCGGATATGAAATTGCATTCTTCTTCCTCTTGCTGAGAAACGGCTTCCTCCCGCTGTTTGCCTCCTGTTACGCCATCTTCCCTCAGGGAGGGAGGAATTGCAATCAATTAATGCCGAGATAGCTTTAGAGGTCAACACAAAAGTGTCTCACACCATTGACTGAGAGATTCTGCCTTCTCTTTGTAGCACAGTCACCCACAACGAACAGTTATCATTACTGATCGCTGAGCATTCTCTAAATAAAACGCCCGAACCTCTGCCTAATTTCTGAATTCAGTCAAACTGATTGATAAAAAAGCCGAGGCAGAATAAAGCGCCGGTCAGAGAGCCATTTAATAAGCTGCAGCGTTGATGCTGAGCAGACAGATGACGGAATGATGGAGGGTAATAATGCAATTGCCTTCTTAAAACCCTGATTGGAGCCCCTGAGGAGCAACAGCTAGCATTAGAACGCAGCAGCAACATAGGTCTAGAAGTGCTGCTGTAAAACAAACATGACGACGGCGTGGGGTCAGAGCTGTGGCCCTGCAGCAAGGAGGAAACAGCATTTGTCTTTGTCCAGTTAGCAGATGCTAACTGGCTTGGTTCACAACTTTAAAAAAGAAAATCCAAGTAGGTTTATTTATTGATTTTCAATAATGGTGCATCAGCCCATCATCATTAACCCTTTAAGTGGCTGCTCACCGCTTGGTGGTGCACATTTTATCCCCTAATAAAGCTAGCGCTGAACTTCACTGGAAAAACCTAAATATCCCCAAAAATGTGAAGATATTTGAATTAAGGCTGAACACTACATCATAACACTTTATTTCTAAAGCTCTTTCACATTTTAACAAAGTTAAACCCATTAAAACATGTGAAAACAAGTCACCTACAGAATAAATACAAGCTACATCATTCAACATTAACAGCCAAAGACTCTTTTAATGAGACTTAAAAATAGGGATGGAGGGGGCCTGTCTGACCTGGAGGGGCAGTGCACCCCCCCCACCCCCACCCCCATCAGCAAGGCCAGCAGACCTGAGTCAACGGGACTGAGTGTAAGGTTGTAAAAGGTCAGAAAGGTCATTAGGTGCAGAGCCGTTGAGAGATTTAAAAACTAGCTATATGATTTTAAACTTGATCCTGAAATGCACCGGCGAACAATGGAGGGCTGTGCTCCAACATATTTGTCCCTGTAACAAGCCGCGTCCAGCCTGGGTGACACCCAAACCGTTACAGTAATCTAGCCGAGACGTTACGAAGGCTCGGACTACAGCTAGATCCGCCTGAGCTGATTAAAACATAATCTTACAAAAACAATAAATTACTTTCAATTCTTATCATTTTTAGAAAACTGTTTTGTTAAATTACAATGTAGACTGTTGAATGACTAAATCCCTGCTTTCTGTGTGTGGAGGTTAGTGTTAAAGGAGACGGAGCCACATGCTCACCAGTTCCTCGTTATTCAAGGTGGACCGGTTCACCAGAGCAAACGAGATGCCTGCCTTTCGAGCAGTGAGGGTCTGGAGGAAAAAAGGATAACAGGAAAAAGTCAGAGACAAATCTCAAAGGATTTCCAGTGAGTTCTAATAGTTTGTTAAAATCAAATCTTAATTTACATGAATCCATTAACTTTAGCAGGTTTTCAGAAGCCTGACATGTCTAACACACATGTGTTTTAGATGCTAATGTTAAATATGTCAGATCCAGTAAACACAGTAACAGCTGCTTACCAAAGCCTGTGAGTTCCAAGAGTTAGTAAACAGAAAATGAAAAAAGAAACAGAGAAAGTGGTTTAGATGGAGCGGGGGGTGAATGCTGAAAGCACAAACAGCAGACGTGTTTCATTTGGTGTCCATACTGAGTGCTACAGTGTCTGAACTGCCATGCAGGACTGCTGGTTGGGACAAAGAGCTCCGGAACGTTTGGACTAGATTTTCCAGCTGTGGCGTGATTCTCTCTCCGCTCATGCAGTCGAGCTAACCAAACCGCAGTCATGCTCGGCTTTTTCACTCATTTCTCTGTTGGGTGAAGCTTTGGTCTGATTTTCTGCTGTCTGCTCTGCACGTTAGTTTGACACAAACAGAGAAACACGAGACACACACGTTCATGTATGAGTGAAGCCAGCTGCACTGCACAACATCACACACACACGCACACACACACACCTCGGCTCAAACAGTTGAACACTCACTGGATAGTAAACCTGTACACACACACACACACACACACACACACACACACACCACTTGTCCTCACAAACATACAGAAACACACGGGTATGTATATTAGCGGCTGTGTTAATATTCATCGTGTTGGGGTGAGCGTAGATAGTCGATCCCAGACTGAGAGGGAAGTTATGTCACAGGAAAGCAGACATGGACAGCTGTCTTTACCACCACCCTCTCGTCTGTACAGCCCAGCTATGGTAAAGATCCATGGCAGTCATGGAGAATGTAGGAGGGGTCGTGACCTCTACATGAACTGTGAGTGTTGATGTAAGTTTATCAACATGCACCGGCACTGCTGAGGTTGCTGCGGGCAATAGAGTAAGAGCATGCTTCCAGATCCAGTTTGCAAATAATTCATCCACTTTTCTTTTCTTGTTTTCAGTATTTTTGCAACCCTCCATAAAGGCGGGAGAAACCCCCGCCATCCGGTCCAATCAGACGCTGTTGCTGCCCTGAAGCAATCGCACAGCAAATGGGGGACATTGACAAAGGGGAGGCATGAAAGGGGACCAATTCGTTTGCCGACCACTGACTTCATCTCACGTGTAAAAGGCTTGCTCAGTGTCACTTTTACATGATTTAAAAGCCTCACACAATTAAATCAGAAGTCAATGAAGTCTCTCTGATATATTTTTGGGTTGAGTTGTCAACATTTCAAGCTAAAAAAATCATTTTTTTATTTTCTCTCTCATCGCCTGCCGAGCAAGAAAAGTAATAAAGACAAGTTGGTGCGCATTGGCCAGGGTGAAATCTGACAACTCACTGAAAAATATTACCCATAGCCTTTATGGGTCCATGTAGGAATGGCAAGTATACACGTAAGATCTAAAAAAAATACAAAACGACAACCCATACTTACCAAGACATTGTTGGTTATTATTTTAATGAGAGATATGGACAAATACAGCATCAACTCATGTTGTTCACTGTGATATAAACATTCATCAGCATCCATGTGTAATGACATCACGCTGCATATAAACAAACTAAGAGAGAAAATCAAACAGGTTGTTTGTACGGAGAGTTACTCGGAGTGCTGCTAATATTTTCACTGTTTTGGCTAAAATACATGGAGATGAGAAACAAACATGCACCAGACAGACGCACAGCGTAACACGTAGAAGACAGACAGTTACAGAGTAGAGCAGACGTGAATGTTTCTGGCATCGGAGGGACTAACCATGTGGCACTGTGCTAAAATGGGCCTCGCTGCAACAGGCTTCTCTGTGGGATACTTTATCACACATTATGTTGCAATAAAAACAAATGGTGAAGCATCACTTAAAGCCACAGTGTGTCATATTTTTACTTTCAAAGTCTATGTATCACGCTTTATTAATATTTCCCACTAAAGTCTATTCTAAATGTTCCTATTAGCTTGACATTTGACATTTTTATATCCATATTGAAATGCCGTAGCTGTTTAAGGACATGTAAGATATAATCCTCCGCATTTCTGCTTTGACATGAAAGTCATCCTTGTCCCTCTAAATGTTGGGTAGGGGGTGGCAACGTGGCAGCCTCGCTGGTTTGGGGAAATTCTGCTCCTTCCCCGTGGGTTGCTTGTCCTGCTCTAACTACATGTGATCTTTGGATTGAAAGCTGGAAGTTGTTTATAACTGTGGCGGTGCATGCACGGTCACGGGGGAGGGGGAGACGAGTGTCGCGGCAGACGCGAGAGAGACGGTCGAGGCGGCAGACGCGTTACACGTGGCAGCACAGGAACGAGAAAACAGCAGCTGCTGCAGAAAACTGATCAGGACACGGACAGAGGGCTCTCTAAACCCTGAGAGAGATGCTGACAGCAGGAAGCAGCAGAAACAGTAAATAAATGAAAGGTGGCCTTTTTGACGCATGTGCGCTACTGTAGATGCAATACCTACTCTGACCTGCGTGGCGCTAAGGAGTCAAATATTTTTACACACTGGGACTTTAAACGCTCTTTCTGGGTTAATGAATCCAGCAACAGAAGTATAAGGTCATATTTTCCAATCCCAGCTGAATGTCCTGAATGATAAAAGGCTGCTTGTTTCAGTCCCTGGTTTTATATATAAGCTTAATTCACCCATCTGATTTATTTTACCTGACATTTGAATTCAATTGCATCAAATTTGTTTCTGTCACTGCAATTATTTGCTGCAACAAACAGGATGAAATCTTGAAAATCGCACCTATCATGTTTAAACAGGAATTTGAGGAGCAGCAGGGATCCAGCTGTGAGGATATATATAACATGATCCAGGAACAGTAAACCCACTCTGTCATTGTAAAGCATCAAAAGAGCCAGTAAAGATATTATTGAGCTCAGCAGAGGCCCATGCTCACACAGTGCAGGATTCCACTACTGTGGTCTAACACGGGGTCACGCAGATAGATTTAACATAAATCACGTGTAACCTTGTTGAGGTAGATGACTCACCAGGTCTCGGACAAGAGGCACTGTCCTTTTGCGGCGTAAATCTGGCATGCTGTCAATACCATAAAGAATACTGCCAGCCCTGTAGAAGCAGACAGATTTAAGGTGTGTTAATATCATAATAATGCCATGCTGGGTGTAGACATTACTACAGTGAAAGGGGGGCTCTGATTTACACAGCCAGGAAACATCATGGATCACGCCTCCTTCTGAACCTGCCTTACCCCCTCCCTCTCCACTTGGCGTGATGCAGACCACCCACGGCACGCTAGAATGAAAGTGAACAGCGAGGGACCAAATCTAAGCCCTACAGCTCTCTGTCTGAAGCACTCTGTTGTTTACTCCATCCTTCTCTACATCTACTAACTTCCTCCTGTGCCTTCCACTCAGCTCTTCTCTCTCCTCTCACTGGCATCACCTTTATTGTCATTCAAGCCTCTTCATTGACCTCAGTGTGACATCAAGGCCCCAATGCCTCCACACAGATAAAGCTCCTAGAGCTGCAACGTGACGAGCTGCTTTAAGCCTCCGAGCCGGGCTCTCGTTTATCTTAGAAACAGCTGATAGCTTCACAATAGTGTATGCTAGTAATGAGAATCCATACTACTTCACTGCCTGGTGAAAAAAAAAGTTGCCACCAAATAAAAAGGTCACACACTCTAATATTTTGTTGGACTCCCTTAAGCTTTGATTACAGCACACATTCACTGTGGCATTGTTTCAATAAGCTTCTGCAATGTCACCAGATTTATTTCCATCCAGTGTTGCATTAATGTGTCACCAAGATCTTGCATTGATGATGGTAGAGTCTGACCGCTGCACAAAGCCTTCTCCAGCACATCCCAAAGATTCTCAAAGGGGTTAAGGTCTGGAGTCTGTGGTGGCCAATCCATGTGTGAAAATTATGTCTCATGCTCCCTGAACCACTCTTTCACTATTAGAGCCCGATGAATCCTGGCATTGTCATCTTGGAATATGCCCGTGCCATCAGGGAAGAACAAATCCATTGATGGAATAACCTGGTCATTCAGTATATTCAGGTAGTCAGCTGACCTCATTCTTGGAGCACATCCTGTTGCTGAACCTAGACCTGACCAACTGCAGCAACCCCAGATCATAGCCCCGCCCCCACAGGCTTGTACAGTAGGCACTAGGCATGATGGGTGCATCACTTCATCTGCCTCTCTTCTTACCCTGATGCACCCATCACTCTGGAACAGGGTCCATCTGGATTCATCACACCAGTTTTTAATAATGCGTTGAACAGTTCTGAACCCAGTTTTAGTCGCTTCTGCAATCTCCTTAGATGTTTTCTCTGCTTGATGCCAATGATGTGACCCTTCTCAAACAGACTAACATTTTTTCCACGACCACCAGATGAGTCTTTCCACATGGTTGTTAAAGAAATGAGAAGCAACTCATTGCACCAGTTGGGGTTAAATAACTTGTTGCAGCTGAAAGATAATCACCCA